>WNWU01000011.1:23398311-23432432 GCA_012654045.1 Ptyas mucosa | reverse complement strand
TAGAATAGAATAGAATAGAATAGAATAGAATAGAATAGAATAGAATAACAGGGTTGGAAGGGACCTTGGAGGTCTTCTAGTCCAATCCCCTGCCTAGGCAGGAAACCCTACACCACTTCTGATAATTTCTTCCCATAAAGGAAGAAATTGCTATTATTTTTAATATCTAAGCCATTGGAAAAAAAGAAGTAAGAAGGAACTTAGATACTTGTGAAATTATACCTTACACATTTAAAAATCTTTTGCAAATTCTGTTTATTTTTCCTATATTTTGGAGACAGTCCATAGACTGTCTTACTTTTGTATTATCTTATTACAGGCAATTTTTTTGCTTGTCTATCATTCATTTGGGAAACCCAAAGAATTTCTAGGCTTCTTGATTTATAAATAAAATTACATATCAACCCACTTTATTCCATGTAGCTGCTAGAATTCATTGTAATAAGTTTGTTGCTAGAGTAGTTGAAGAAATATATTACTTTCATTATTATTATTGCACTTTTGATCCACCCAGATTACCAGAGTTCTCAGGATACATTACAAAGTTATATGAAATATTAAATACAATAAATAATATGAAACATTAAATAGTACAGGAAATGTATAATACAAATCACCATCCCATATTAATGTTGGTAGGTGTTTAACATCACAAACTCAGAAAAAGTACTTCGAAGAGAAGAAAATAATCAGGAAACTTCAAGTTCAAAGACTGGAAAGTTTCTCTTCCAAGGGTTCAGGGTATTGACCAGAAAATAGATGTAAGGTCAGTAATGTGGTATAACTTTGGACTACAGGTAATCCTTGACTTACAACAGTTCATTTAGTGACTGTTCTAAATTACAACGGCATTGAAAAAAATGATGTACGACCATTTTTCACACTTACCACCATTGCAGCATCTCCAGGGTCACATAATCAAAATTCAGATGCTTGGCAACTGACTTATATTTATGACGTTGCAGTGTTCCGGGTTCATGCGATCACCTTTTGAGACCTTCTGACAAGCAAACTCAATGGGGAAGCCCGATTCCCATAATAACCATCTTACTAATTTAGTAACTGCAGTGGTTCACTTAAAAACTGTGGCAAGAAAGGTCGTAAAATGGGGCAAAATCAACAACCGTCTTGCTTAACAACAGAAATTTGGGGCTCAATTGCCGTAAGTTGAGGACTACCTGTACTCTCGGCTTGTTGTGAGGATAAAATGAGGTGATACATATGTGAACGACCCTTGAATTCCCAGAGGAAAGTAGATAAAAAGAAACAGCCTTTTAGCAAAATTGACTCTGGTTGTCTTTCTTGGCAAGACTACAGAAGGCCCCAGAGGAAAGGTAAGAAATAAATGCAATGATTGATGCAATCAATGATGTCCCTTTGTCCCATCCACCCATGCCTGCACGTTCCACATGTACATCTCAGCAACCCAATCTGTCCAGGGATTATCTTCCTTATTAGGAAAATGACTTCAGAAATTTCGGTGAAAGTCTTGAGACAGAGAAGATTCACCAGCCTTCTTACAGCATTAGGCCTTTCGCAGGTTGAACAGCCCAAGCTCAAAGCATCCTGGCTTTTGACAAAGCTAAGAAAATTTATTCAGTGTTTGTGATAGCGTCATTTATTGAATCGTTTTGACCTAGTTCCATGTAAAATATTGTAGGGCCTGTGATGGCGAACCTATGGCACGTGTGCTACAGGTGGCATGCGTAGCCATATCAGTGGGCACGCCAGCTCAGCTCTGCCGTGCATGCACGCGTCGGCCAGCTGATTTTCGGGCCTTCTGGGCCCACCAGAAGTAGGGAAACAGTCTGTTTCCTGCCTCCAGAGGGCCTGGAGGGTGGGTGGGGAAAGCCTGTTTTTCTTTCTTACCTGGCTCCAGATCCTCTCTATGTATCTGCGGAGGGTGAAAACAGCCTTCCCCACCAGAGGCTCTGGAAGCTGGGGACAGCAAAAAACGTCACTTCCTGTCCCACCGGGAGTTGGGAAATGGGCCATTTTAGGCCTCCGGACGGCCTCCGAGGGAGTGGGAAAGGCTGTTTTTGCCCTTCCAAGATGCATAGAGAGGATCTGGAGCCAGGTAAGAAAGAAAAACGGGCCTACCGAGCCATCGCATGCCAGAAGCGCGGGGGGGGGGGGGGTTGCACACACATGCGTAGGACAGGGTGCATAGAATTATGGGTGTGGGCATGCGCACCTCCCCTGCCTCCCCCCCTCTCCTGGCATGCAATGGCAAAAAGGTTAGCCATCACTGTTGTAGGCAGAGGAAAGCATCCTGAAATTGAACAGGTGTATCCTTTTCCTACTATTTGTGGTGCTTTTTTTTTTTTTTGAAATTTAAATGCAAAACAATTGGTGTTCCTCACAAGAATTCTGCACAGGGTTCTTTCTGCCTCTTTTTGGTTCAGTGGGATGAACCAAAATGGTTCACTTGCTTTATCGTGGTGGTCAGTATGTGCCGGTTTGGATAAACAGCTTTCAAATCAGTGGTGAGATCCAATTTTTTTTACTACCGGTTCTGTGGATGTGGCTTGGTGGATGTGGTGTGGTTTGGCTTGGGCGTGGCAGGGGAAGGATACTGCAAAATCTCCATTCCCACCACTCCTGGGGGAAGGATATTGCAAAATCTCCATTCCCACACCACTCTGGGGCCAGCCAGAGGTAGTATTTGCCAGTTCTCCGAACTACTCAAAATTTCCGCTACCGGTTCTCCAGAACCTGCTGGATTTCACCCCTGTTTCAAATCATCATTTGTGTTTGGCGTCCTTACACTCTGTCAGGAACCTGACACTGAGGTTTCTTTAAGAAAGTGCTAATGGGTTTTAAGCCAAGCTGTTAAGAACTTCGGGAACTTCTGGTGGGACTGCGACATCGCTGGACGCTTCTTTTTGAAGCGCCAACCCAGGGCTCCGTAGAACCGCAAGAACAGCGACTACCAGCTGTCTTGCGGTTTGAAAACTTTCCCCCTGTTAAGAGGGGGGAAAGTGAGTAGACGGGTGGGGTAGAGCTCCCTGAGAGTGCCAGATTTTACCCATAATCTGGCGCTCGAAGATGAGAGCTCCCCGTTAAGCCTGTCAGTACTCCGGACCCTGGATGTCTCTGCTTTGCAGAGCTAGATGTCGTTACCATCCCAGCAACCAACTTTAAACAAATATTCTTTGAATCAAGCTGGCGGAGCACAAGCAGCATGAATGAAACAGCAAGTATTTTTTTTTTCCTTTTAACTCCAAAGATTTACTTTCTTTAAAATCTTTAAAATCTTTAAAAGATTTTCCCTAAGCTGAAAGTGAAAGCAAGATGGCGTTTGAGTTTCAACGGGGCGTGAAGAAGTGAAAGCTAAAAGTAATTATTGACAAACTCCTGTTTGAAACGTAAAACTCCTTTTTGAAAAGTGGATGAAACAAGAAAGGATGTAATAATAATAATTGAAGCAGCAATACAGATTACAAATTGTAAAGGGTCTTTTTTTTTCTTTTTGATATTCTTTTTTTTCTTTTTTTTTTTTTGTCCTGGAAGGGAAGGAAGAAGGGGGGCAAGATGGCTGGTCTTTCTGAAAGCAAAGAAAGCAAAGAAGGGTTAACTAACCCTCAGATATGGTCTGATTTTGAGGAAGCTTGGAATTCAATTACCTCTGCTTTATTGGAAAGAAATGATACTATATTTCAAGCTTCTCAAGCTGGAAACGATAAAATACATGGAAATACTGAGTTGCAATCTAGCAGTGGGGGATTGAATGAAGAGTTGGGAGACGGGAAAGAACAACAACAGACCATAGCAGTTTTTACTGAGGAGAGAAAGATGAATGCTGTGCAGAATAAGGAGCAAGAAATTTTGAAAGCTGATGAGATTTTGGTTACACGAATTTTTTTTTATAAAACCCAATTTGCATTTAAAGAACTGTTTCCAGAAGAAGTTACATTTCTGCAAAAATGTTATAATATGCAATCCCAAAAATGCAAAATTTTACTGGAGTTAAAAAAGGCAGAGGGATCAAAGTTAAGAAGAAAGTTCGTAAAAAGGAAAAGAAGAAAGACTGGAAAAATGGAAAATAACCCTGCTTGATGAGATGATGGTCCTTAAAAAGTATTGTTTAACTGTTTAAAGATTTTGAACTTTTGGGAAAAAAAAAACAGACAGCAGTTTAATGCCAGTTAACTAAGTGATGAGCGACGATGAGGAGGCAACCTACAGCTGTATTGGAATATTTTGAGAAGAATAAACAGATCACAGCAATGCTGGTGTGTTGGGCTGTGAAATATGCCCTGACTTGAATGATTTGAAATATTTTATTAAGGACTGTAATAAATTTGGACTTAATTGCAATCGCAGAAGTTTTATTGAATATAGCAAATTGGAGTTTCCTGTTTGATGGTAATAAATATAAGGCAAAAGGACTATGGACCTAGGGCAATTGCAGTTGATCTGGTGGTTTCCCTAATACGTCTGATGAATTTATTAATCTAATTTTTGACTGGATTTGATGGATACCATTTCAAATATAATTATAAAGTCACTCGGGGTTTTTTTTTAATAGCAATTTTTATTTAGGTGGGTAGACGCAAATGAAGATATCTTATATGCTGTTGGAAGATGTGAAGACAAGAAGATTAGCAACTGGTTTAATCTAGTATGAAGAATTTAAATGTTTGATATAGTTATTAAATGATGTTCTTAGTTGATTTGTTAATATGTATTGATAAATTAATAAGAGGTTTGATTAATAATTAAAAAAATATTATTATTATTTTTTATTAAGTGTTTTAATTATAATTGGACCTTGATGGTTTAAAAGTGGAGGACGGAAGAGTTTATATAGTATTTTATTTTAAATTTGGGGTTTTTGAATGAGGGTTTCCTTTTTTGTTGTTGTTGTTGTTGTTTTTTTGTTTTAAATGAAAGAAGTTATAAAATATTTTATTAAATTGTATAGACCTAATAATTTGTTAAGTATCAATTAGCTAAATTGAGTAATGATAGGTTTGATTAGGTAATACTTAATTGTTTTATTAACTGCTGTAATTATAAATGGATATTAATCTTGTTGAATTAGATGGAATAAGGAGAAAAAAGACTTGCTTTCCTTTTATCTATTTGTTTAATGATTATGATTATGATAAGTGTGAAATGGAGTTTAATTTAGAGAATTTGAGCTGTATTTTATCTTGTATTTGCTCTGGGAAGTTGGGGGGGTGGTTGGGGAGGGGGGAGAAAATGTATGTAAAACTTTTAAAACTTTTTCAATTAAAAAAAAAAGAACTTCAAAGGTTCATTCTTGTTATATTTCTCCATCCTAACTGCTGCATGGATCATGCTGTTATTTCCACTCTCTGAAAATGTCTTCTTGTCTCATTTCTTTTATAGGTGCAATGCCTGTTCTGGTCTTGGGACAACTTCTTGTACAGACTGTGGAGGAACAGGAAAGTTGCTGACGTACATTGAGCTGCAAGTTGAATGGCAAGTTCTGCCAGCCTATAGACTGAAGAACAGCCTTTCTCATTCCAGCCTTTATTTCTCAACAGATTTATCTGGGTGTTTCCAAGTAGGAGACAGAGACATAACAGTCTCCTGCTGTTCTCCCTGTCCCTCTTCCTCATGTAACTGGTGTTTGGATCCACACTTTTCCCAGCTCTGAAGTAACATGGAGGCATCAAGTCTGGTAGTCTTTGATAGACCTGCCCTGAAAGAATTAATTAATTAATTAATTTAAATATACATCCATATTGTATGTGGACAGTGTTGATTCTGGGCATTTTCATATTAATCCAAATTACAATAACAATATTAGTAATCTTTATCACATTTATCAATCTTAGGTGATCCTCATAATATTATGAGGAAAAATCCTCATAATATTATAGGGAAAAAAATGCCTAACATCTATAAACCTCTAATCTTTCTATTATTTTTGTTTATTCTATTAAAATATACGTTCTAATATTTCCCCTATCTAATTTTGTTTCTGCCTCTATCAGCTTACAACAAGCTTCCTTAATGTTTAAGAGGCAATTCTTTCTATCCATCATCTCTTCTCTTCTTTAGTATTTCAATTTTTATTCATTTTTTTTACTCCCCTCCCATACTCCTCCTCTTTATCTCTATCTCTATCTGTATCTTTCTTGTTCAGTCTAAGCATTTCTCCCAGTACAAACTTATGCTGGCAATTCTCTGAAATTCTCTTATCTTTTTATTATTTTTGTTTATTCTATTAAAATATACATTCTAATATCCCCCCTATCTAATTTTATTTCTGCCTCTATCAATTTACAACAAGCTCCCTTAATGTTTAAGAGACAATTTTTTAATCCACTTTCAGAGACATCAATTTACAAGCCATATTTATGCAGTGGGTTTGTTGCTGGGTTATTTATTGTGTTGGTTTCTGGGTTATTTATTTATATTTTACAAAGAGAAGGAAAAAGAGAAATACATAGGAATTCCAAATTATAGGCACGATTTAGAAACGTTTCTGTAGCAAAATGAAGTACAATGAAAATAAATGAAAAAACCATTCCATTGGAAGAAACATCTCACTTTTATTCTTATATGCCAACTAGGATTAAAAAAATATATTGTTTCATAACAGTTGTAGGTTTTACCACTTTCAAAGTGTTATATTACATTGAACTGTTACTAAAATCAAACAATAGGTTAATTGTGAGATTAATCTTAGATTTCAAAATCTATATATCATAAGTAATCATAGTTAGAGGGTTACTTTACTCTAAGAAGCCCCAAGTCTTGAATGTGACAGCAAGCTGTAAAATTGTATTCCATGAACAATACTTAGGCTAGATTAAAACATCAAGCTTTTTTTTTAATGTATGAAATTATTTCGGCTGTTGTTGAATACTCCCATAATTTAAGATGTCATTCCTCTAAGGAAGAATTTCAGTGTGAGCATTTGGAATTTTCTGGAACCTGTACAAATGGAAGACCTCCAGTTCATGTCAAAAATAGTTATAATGACTAAATCTTGAAAATTGGGGTTCAATCTTTTGTCGCTTAACTTTGGCAGTACTAGATTTACGGCGCTGACCTGTATTTCAGAGCTACCATTAGCCATTTTAGAAGCAATGCTGAAGTTTCACTTCATTTTATCTCTTTTTGACATAATCCAACATAATCATGTGTCTGCCTCATTGTTGATCTATATTAGAGGCTTCAGCAAGCAATTGACCTTATTCTTCCCAACACAGAGTTTTTCTGAATCTGACTTGCTGTGAAAATAGGGCATGCACCAGAGGTTCTCTTTGTAAATGGTGTTGTTTGCCTTCACAGGAAAAATAACATTTTTGAATACGTGGTGGATGAAAGAACTGGGTTTCCTACTGAACTCTTCAAAGCAGTTAAAGGGAAGAAGCTGTTTGTGGATGAGCAATACTTGGTAATGAAATATGTATGGTAGAAGCACAGGGCTTACCCCATGGCAGGATTGAAAAAAGCAATTTGAATGCATGTATTTATGTACTTGTGCATGCCTGAATGTATATAGGTGCACGTTACACAAACACTCAGGGCAAATAATAACAATTTAAAATAGCACAATATAAATATAACTAGTCCTCGATTATGAATGGTTGCTTAGAAACATTATAACGGATCCCTCCCAAAAGGTACTTACGACCCAGTTCCAAAATTCTGAAGGCCAGTGCCCCCTCCAATCACGTGACTGCATTTCAGGCAGTCAGTAATTGGCTCACATTTATGACTTATTTGCAGTGTCCGGCAGTTACGTAACCATAATTTACAAAAAAAAATTGTTGAAAATTGGCATTTACTTCAGTTGACTGTCATGACTTACAACAATAACAGGCAAGATCTGTTAAGGTCTGTTAAGGTTGTAAATCAAGAACTTTTTGAATTGTGCGCTTTCTGCTATAGTGCCCACCTTATGAAACATCCTTCCCCTGGAGATCAGGAAGGCTTTGACCCTACTGGACTTTTGTAATGTCTTAAGACTTGATTCTGTGCCTGAGTATGTGCAAGGGCCGGATTCTTGGTTATATTAGTAGTTTGGATGATGATGTTTCTAGGCTGCTGTGCATTTTAATTTTTATAAAGTTTGTTTGTTTATTTATTTATTTAATTGTGTTCACTTCCCAGAACCACTTGTTGAGATGGGCAGTCATATAAATCCAATGAATGAATGAATGAATGAATGAATGAATGAATGATAGATAGATAAATAGATAAATAGATCCTGGCAATATATCTTCTCCCATTTATCCGTGAACCTATCCAGTAATTGCTCTATCCAGCACTGGATGGAAACTTATCAAAGAGAGAACCAACTTAGAAAATAAGGAGAAATTTCCTGGCACTGAGAACAATCAATCAGTGGTATGTTTTGCCTTCAGAAGTTGTGAGTGCTCCAACTCCATTGGACCATTGCAGTAGTCTAAAGTTTTGGAATAAAATATTGTGGACTGTAAATGTCTGTTGTACTTGCCTGGGTCTAGTCCTGTGATGACGAACCTATAGCACGCATGCCAGAGGTGGCACGCAGAGTCCTCTCCATGGGCACATGTGCCATTGCCAGCTGCTCTTCTGGTTTCCTGGTCTTTGTGGGCGCCGGAGTGCCAGAAAATGCCCCGAAAACAGCCAAAAAACAGGCTGTTTTTCAGGCTCTTTTCCAGGCCGTTTTTGAGTCATTTTCAGGCCATTTTTTGCCTAAAACAGCCAATAAATGGCCTGAAAACAGCCTGAAAAATGGCCAGAAACGGCCAAAAAACAGGCATGCATGCACCGGCCAGCTGGTGTTCAGGTTTCTGGTGCTCCAGTGCGCATGCATGGATGCGCATTTTGGTTTGGGCACTTGGTGCCAAAAAGGTTCGCCATCACTGGTCTAGTCCATACAGAAACTGTTTAGGGCTGTATCTAGCTCTATTTCCTGCATTCAGTTACACTTCTGTGTAACTGAATGTTACACAGTAATAACTTTACCCATCCCTTCTGAGTTTTGTATCTCCTAAAAATGTTGTTTTCCTAGGTTCATCCAGTGGTAAGCTTCCCTATCTGTGCTATTAATCAAGCTTCCCGAAATGCCATTGAACAACATCAAGCTCAGTTTGGAGCTACTGCACGGATAGTGAGACAGGTGAGAACAACTGCGATCGGAAAAATGTTTTTTGTAATGGTGATGATCCACCACAGTTACTATGGATTAACTGATTTATATGCCCTTCTGCCTGGGAGTATAAAAGAAAGGGAAATATGTGATGGTGGCAAATATCTTTAGCTCAGCTATAGGATGAGGGTGGAGGTTTGTTTTCTGAGCTTGTGGAGGAAACCATGTTCGGAAACCAACCCGCAAGGTCAGAGAATGAGCCTCCATCCTCAAAGGGAAATATCTCTGGGCATGGAGCTATTCCTTCTCCCAGGAGGCCATAATAAAATTATTCCATGTGCGTTATTAATTTGTTCCTCTTGTATCTCTGAGCAAATTGTGCATGATGTAAGGGTATAACTATACCCCAAGTATGTGGTTCTCAGGGGTCCTGTAAAAGCTGCATGCAAATCAAGATTTAAGGAAATAGAATTAAAAATGTATTAACTGTATTGAATTAATGTATTTAATTTTTATAATTTAAATGTAGCTGGCTGCCTTTTAAAATACAGCTTCTGGCCTAATATCCAAAGAACTGATATAGTCTCAACTCTCCAAAACTTAAGACCAGGGGTAGGCTTCAAATATTTTAGCAAGGGGTTCTCTGGCTGGTTGCTGGGTGGTCATGACTATGGTCGGTGTGGCCTAGTTGGCCTCCTGCACCCATGGTGGGGGTGGGAGTTTTGTTTTTGCCCTCCCGGGCTCCGAAGACTTTCCTCTGGGAGAGCGAAAATGTCCTCCCCAGGCTCCGGAGACTCTACAGAGGCCAGAAATGGGGGTTCTCCAAACTGCACAGAATCTTAGCTAGAGGTTCTTCCAAACCCCTGCAAACCCCCAGCAGCCCACCCCTGCTTAAGACTGATACTATTAGGGACTCTTCTGGTTCCTACAACCTATTCTTGTTTTCCAGTTTTTTTTGTGTGTTTCATGTCAAATTCATATCAATTAGGGATGGAGGTAGCTCTAGGACTGTGAAGCTTTTGCATATTCTTTTTAAGGGTAAAACATCTATGATTGTGGACGGAGGAGCTGGATTGGGTGAGAGACTTAAGTGTTTGTCACCTTGTCATTTCTACCATTTCAAAACCGAGTTGACAGGAGTCAGTGGGTACCAGAGGTAGAGAGGTTTTGACCCACATTGCAACCTTAATATATTGTGCAACATGCTTATTTACTGGAATTATAAATCTAGGATCACTATTTCTACTGCAAGTGAGCCACAAATTGCAACGTTATTTTCCTTGTGAAGGTAAAAGACCTAGATTGCGATGAACACCTCTAGCAGTTTCTTGTTCTTTGCTTTTATTAATGTCTCTGTCAAAAGGAAGATTCAGTGCCTTTTTAATATACCTTGGTATTGCTTCCCATGTAGTCACATCTCAAAACAATTTACACTTTAATAACATGATTAAAAACTAATCTATATATCTTATACAACGTATTCATTATGTTTGAGTGGGAAAGAAAGCAAAACCAAACACGCAGAAAAGGCAAGAAATTGGCTTTGTAGACACCCTAATGGATGTACTAGGAAGTACAGAGAGTCCAGAGAACTAGTCTTCTACATAAAATAAATGTTTAAATTTAATTAATTAATAGGATAAATGAATGAGATTTTTTAAAAGAATATTGCAGAATTATTTCCAGTAGCGGCAACTTCCTGAGTGATAGACAGGATAAATATTTGGGGAGGGGGGGGGACCGACACATATACTGCCTTAATAGGAGTAGCACTTAGACTTATATACTGCTTCACAGTGCTTTACAGCCCTTTCTATGCAGTTTACAGAGTCAGCCCCCAACAATCTGGGTCCTCATTTTACCGACCTTGGAGGAATGAAAGGCTGAGTCAATCTTGAGCCACTGAGACTCGATCTACTGAACTGTTGGCACCCAGCAGTCAGCAGAAGTAGCCTGCAGTACTGCATTCTAACCATTGCATCACCATGGCTCTTAAGGTCACGCACGCACGCACACACACATACCACATACACACACGTCAAATAAATCAGTGGATGGATGGAGGGGAATATGTATTCCAGTTATTCCAGCCAGCGGGCCAGATGTATCACACGCTGGCCATGCCCACACCCGATTTAGCGAAGGAGGAAAAAGTTGCGATACGTCACGTGATGACCCCGTGATGACACGAGTTTAACACCCCTGGTCTAATACATTGAAATTATAAACAAGTGTTCAAAAGAAGCCAGAAAGATTAAGAAAACAAGTACATTATAGCAGCAAGGTGTTGTTGGTTTGGTTGCTTTATACCTGGGTGTCATTATCTATGCATGCATTTTTATTCTACCTCTTCTCTAAAGTGGCAGGCTCATGGTAGTGGTGGGGAATGTCCTTTCAGTTTGTGCCCACAATCTGCCTTAGAGCACAGGATGATGAATGACTTTCCCAAGTTAAGGCAGGACACTCAACAATTATAAGGGAATTTGAGCCTCTCTTAAGCCTCTTTTACCTATGGGACCCCCTTCAGCTTGCTTTCAAAAATTCTCTGAGCCGCTGAGGATCAATGTAGTGTTTGTGGAAATTGATTGTCCCTAAATAATAGTGATAGCGAAACTATACCAGTCTGTTTCTCAAAGAGTTGGCTGTTTGAAAGGTGACAATTCTACTTTTTGTCTTTTTGCAGAGACAAACCATTGAGCTGGTATTTCTTACCAAAGTGGAATATGAATGGCACAGGAAATCCTATTCCTATTATGTCTATGGGAATGAGCACAAGGTGTATGTGGAGAATTATCCTAAAAAGTGTGGCTGTACTATTATATGATATATGGACTTTCCAACCACTGACAGAGAAATCCTGATCATTCCTGCATTACGTCTGCTTCCCACCCCCCGGCCTCGCAGTTCGTTCTTGTTTCAATTCCTATACCTCAGATGAATTATAAACAATTGTGTTAGCCTTTAAAAGAAGACCTGGGGGATTATCTCTACAACTGAAACACTTTGCATATTTTTTGTACAATTGAATGTTCATTGTTCTTGATTGTTAAAAATACTTGTGTTGGTATATTAGTTATAACAAACATTAAAAGTTTAAGCCAAACATGCCAGAGATTCCATTCCTTTCCTATCTCTGGTTTTCCTTAGTTTCTTCTCTCATCCTGAATTAATTCATTATGTTCTGAGCCTTTAATGGAATATTTTGTTTCATTGGCTTGGTGCACTTGGTACGCACTGTTGCCCAATTCCAGATATAATTTTGGATTTTTTTAAAGCAATAATTTTTAATTGCATTTTTAACAAACATACTATTTCAATATAAATCAGGAAATGGATTATCCAAAGAGGCAGAAACTAAAACTTTGTAGAGGCTAAAACTTTTAAATTGTTTTGTTTATAGTTAATTCTTCAATTGATTACTATTATTAACATGTGATTGATAGGACTGTATATAAGTAATACTAATTCACTTTACTCACACTTGAATGATTACAAACAGAAAAGATCATATCCTAATAACTATGTATTATAATCTTTTTAGCCTGAAATTGGAACTAATAAAGTGCAGTGATTTTAAACATATTACAATAAAAAAAAAATTGAACACTCTGATGTGCTGCTATGAGGTTTTAAATTTTCTTGCATAATATCATAAAAGATTTTATAAAGCTATATCCTTTTTTCAAGCGCTGGATGGAATGGCTCTATCCTAAAAAGCATTGTAACAAAATGGATTATAGAAAAGAACAAAAAAAAATGGTTTCAGTGGAATAAAATAGAAATGGATAGTGACAGAAATAGCAATCAAAGGGGAAATATTGAAGGATTTGATTCTGTCATCTAATACGCTTTTAAATTGTCAGTGCCCCTGGCTCCTTCCTATATTGGGAAGATTCCTTTGGAGGAAGCTAATTGGGATTCACTCCAGTCCCAATGAACTTTCTGTTATTTAAAGCACAAGAAGGGAAGATCTTACTGTGAGAAGAAAGCAGATTGGGTCAGTAATGAGGAATCTTGTCCCATCCTTCTGTTGGAAGAAAAGTCCATCTGGTTCAGTTCCAAGCCGGGAGAAAGGCACTGGAGTTAAAATGGAGGCTGATTGGAAAGAAAGGTTCTCTTTATTAATGAAGCAGAACCACATGTGATTCTGGGCAGCTGACAAAATGGAGTTGAGAATGGGTGGGTTTTTATACCTTCTTTGGGCTTTGTATTTGAGCTTCCTGTTCCTGTGGAAGAACATGTCCTTTAATATTCTAATGGCTGTTGTCAGATTCCTATGGGGTCATGTAGGGGTTATGTAGGGGTCATAGCTGGCTCTATAGGCAAAAGGAGAAAGGCAAATCCTAGGTATTTGTCTGAGCTAATCTATAGTTTCTGTCTGGCTCAGTCTTTCTGAATGGATTACCAAATCTGCATTTCTATAAACTGGCCTCAGTTTCTGCTTGGGACAGGGAAACGGACTGGTTTCTGCCTCCCTTAAGGTTTTTTTCCCTTTCTCCTTTAGGGGAAATATTCTATCCTACCTTTTTGATATTCTCCAAAATATTACATTATTCGGGGGGGGGGGGGTGACTCCCCACACCTCCAAGCTGCATTTTAGGGGATGAATTCTAGTGGTGAATGAATCTGAGTCTAGCATGCATCTGCTCACCTGCAGGTTTGCTTCCAGTGCATCTATTAGATTTAAGCACTTCTTCTGTTTTGAAGTTGCTTTAGATGCTGTGGTTAGGCTTAAAAAAAAATCTCACACCAGTTGAGTTCTCTTGTGAGAGGATTTCTTGGGGGTCCCTGAATGAGAAGCCTAAAATATGCTACTCTTTCAGTTCTCCCAGTGGAATTTTTCATTGCGGATCCTTGGTGATCTCTGAGCTTGATTGTTTTCTTGCAGATGTTTCATTATCCAACTAGATAATACTAGCACCAATGAGCTCAGAGAGCACCAAAGATCCCACAATTCAACCCTGAGCTACATACAGTACATTCAGAACATATTCAGACCCCCCTTCACCTTTGTCAATTTTGTTGTGCTGCATCCTGATTCTACGGTTACTGAAATTCATTTTTTTCTCATTAATCTAAGTACCCTCTAATGACAAGGTGAAAATAAAATGGTAGAAATTTCTGTAAATTTATTAAAAAGAAAAAAAAAACCTTGAAATATCACATTGGCATAAGTATTCAGATCTTTCATTCAGTACTTTGTTAAAGCACCCTTGGCAGCAATTACAGCTTTGAGTCTTTGAGTATGACACAACAAGCTTTGGACATCTGGATTGGCCATTCTTCCTTGCAAATCCTCTCAAGCTCAGGTTGGATGGCAACTGTCGATGGACAGCCATTTTCAGATCCCTCCAGAGATGTTCAATAGGCTTCAAGTCAGCTCTTGAAACTAGAGTTTGGGCCAAACTAGAATATCCACAGAGTTATCCCTAAGTCACTCCTGTGTTGTCTTGGCTGTGTGTGCTTAGTATGTTGGAAAGTGATCTTTCGGCCCTGTCTGGGGTCCTGAGCACTGTGGAACAGGTTTTCATTGAGGATATCCCTGTACTTTGCTCCATTCAGCTTTCCCTCAACTCTAACCAGTCTCCCAGTCTCTGCTGCTGAAAAACGTCTCTGTAGCATGGGCTGCCACCACCATGCTTCACTGCTGGGATGATATTGGGCAGGTGATGAACGGTGCTTGGTTTCCTCCAGACATAATATTTAGAATTGAGGCCAAACAGTTCAACCTTGGTTTCATCAGACCAGAGAACCTTGTTTCTTACAGTCTGAGAATCCTTCGGGTGTTTTTTTGCAAACTCCAAGTGGGCTTTCTGTGTTTTCCACTGAAGAGAGGCTTTGGTCTAACCACTCAGATCGCTGGAGGACTTGCAGTGATGGTTGTCCTTCTAGAACTCTGTCTCATCTCCACACAGGATCTTTGGAGCTCAGTCATAGTGACCATTGGGTTCTGGTCACCTTTCTTACTAAGGCCTTTCTCCCCTGATTGCTCAGTTTGACCAGGTGACCAGCTCTTGGAAGAGTCCTGGTTGTGCTAATCTTCTTCCATTTGGGAATTATGGAGGCCACTGTGCTCTTAGGAACCTTCAGTGCAGCAGAAATTTTATTGTAGCCAAAACTGTACCTTGCAATAATCCTGTCTCTGAGCTCTGCAGGCAGTTTCTTTGACTCATGGCTTTTGCTCTGCTACAGTATGCACTGTCAGCTGTGAGGCCTTCTATAGAGAGATATGAGCCTTTCCAAATCATGTCCAATCAATTTAATTTACCACAGGTTGACTCCAATCAAAGTCATGTCAGCAATAATGAAGAGAAATGGGAGGCACTGGAACTAAATCCCATCTGAGGCCAGCGACTGCTCCCCATCACCCAGTGCATTCCCACTGGGAGGGTCTTCTTGGGGTGCTGTCGGCCAGACAATGTCGGCTGGCGACCCCTAGGGAGTGGGCCTTCTTTGTGGGCGCACCTACCCTATGGAATCAGCTCCCCCTGGGCCTCCAGGTGGCCCCTGACCTTCGCTCTTTCCGCCGTGACCTTAAAACATGGCTATTCCGCCTGGCCAGTTTGGACTGAAGGGGTTTTAGAGGGGTTTTTAATGGTTTTATAGTTTTATTGGGTATTTTTAAAAAATTGAACTTTGTGTGTTTTATTATTGTGAACCTTTCAGAGATAGGGCGGCTTTTAAATCTAAATAATAAATAAATAATAAATAAATAAATAAATTTCAAGTGTGGTTGCAAAGAGTCTGAATACTTATGCCAATGTGATATTTCAATTTCTTCTTTTTAATAAATTTATAGAGATTTCTAAAATTCTGCATTCACTTTGTCATGGAATATTGAGTGCAGATTAATGAGAGAAAAAAATGAATTCCAACAACTGTAGAATCAGGCTGCAGCATAACAAAATTGACAAAAGTGAAGGGGGTCTCAGTGCTTTCTGAGTGCACTATATATATTCTCTTCTATTAATTGATTATACCTGGAGAGTGTGTATGGAG
Organism: Ptyas mucosa; assembly: GCA_012654045.1. Classification (NCBI taxonomy): domain Eukaryota; kingdom Metazoa; phylum Chordata; class Lepidosauria; order Squamata; family Colubridae; genus Ptyas; species Ptyas mucosa. Next base: position 23,416,369 of record WNWU01000011.1, on the reverse strand, counting down.
ATTCTCAGTCACCCAGGTCGTGGTTGTCCCAAAGATGGTTTTTCAAGAGGAACTGGGCTTTCTGGTTTTTCTTTGAAGATGTTTCACTTCTCATCCAAGAATCTTCCTCAGCTAAAGAAGCTTCTTGGATGAGAAGCAAAACATCTTCAAAGAAAAACCAGAAAGCCGACTTTCCTCTTGGAAAAATCACCTTTGGGATATACTTGGAGAGAAACGTCTTTGAAAAGACTGATACAGTTAGGATGAAATGGTAAGAGTCACTTTAGCTATTTGTTGGTGGAGAGCAATCATGATTTTTCTTGAAGCAGAAAGTTAAAAATTAGTAGAGTCAAAGGTATCTGGCTTAAAATGGCAATAGACATGCCCAAAACTTCCTAAATTATTTCTCAAAAGCTAGAGTTATTGCATCAAAACCAGCATTTGTCATTTCCCTTCATAGAAGCTCCTGCATTAATAAAACTTCAACAGCCTGTTGTCTTTCCATGACCTTGCTTTATTATTGTTGGTAGCATAGCAAACTTTGTGTCCTATTTTATAAATAGGCATTTTTTAATTTATTTTAAGATTACTTACTTTAATTGTGTTGCCACCAGAGCTTTATTCTCACTCTGAAATCCTATAGGACCACAAAGTTTCTTCCAGAATCAAGAAAACAATCTGTTCTTGGCAAAAGAAAGAGAATTGTCAAGGTGCCGTATCTTTAATATAACAGTTGGATAAGGCCATTCTTACAAGATTATCTAGAGGTGATCAGGTCCTTCAATTTTGTCTACTTTAGAGGTTAATTATTAGGCTTTTTAAGTGTGCTAGTTATAAATAGATCAGATCTTTCAGATGGTTTCTTTTTGATATATTTGCCTTGGTTCTGACTTGGTCACTTTGATTTTTTTTTTTTTTTTTGGATGTGACATTCAAACATATTATTCCAGCAGTTTTCTCAGAACTAATACCAGTGCTTAAATTCTAACTAAAGTCAGTTCAATCACTTGATCTTGTTCAGATACTTTGAAAGACAAATGGTGTGAAGTTAACAACCCAGTTGTTACGTGGTCAACCTTCAAAGGATGTCTCACCATATTTTAAGTAAGGATGTACATACTATGGTTCAACTTGATCTGTGGTCATTTTAGAGACAAAAATAATTAAAAGTCAACAAAGGCAAATGAGCACATATGTATTAAAAATGTTTAGGTCCAGGTAGACTAGATTGAGCCATAGCAGAGCACTTCAGGAATACTTTGACTTCAATATTTTCAAAAGTTAGGTGACAGTTTCCTAACCATGCCATCTGCCATAACATAAACAGTTATTCTAAGTCCCATGTGTAAATGCAGCCCATTAGAAAAGGCTGCACAGATATTCTTCAACATGGGAAAAACCTGTGGGATCCCTTTAGGATTTACAAAGAAAATTAATGGACTATTTTCTCTTCCATATCTATGCTTTAAAATTACGCTAATGAAATGGTACCTATGTCTTCCTTCTTCTTCTGTTCAACTTTGTCCAATCCTCAGGGACTAGACAAGTCCCTGAAATTTTCTGTTCATCAATAAATGGACCCTCTTTCCAATCTGCCCCCAGCCTCCATTTTGTCTCCAGTGCCTTTTTCCCAGTTTGGAACCAAACCAGGTGGATATTTCTTCCCACATGATAAAACAATTTGCATTAGACAGTTTTAAACACAAATTGCTATGAACATGTGCAGTCCTTTGTCTTTGGGCTAATTATGTAGCTGAAATGAGGAATTCCCTGATCTGTGACCTCAGTCAGATTATGTTCAACACATCCCTGCTGGGGCCGAAGGAGCAATTTTTTGAGTAAACATGTTTGGACGTGGCTGCAGGCCCAAATTTCAACGTACAATTTGGGAAAACAGTAATGAGTTCAGTTCAGTTTCTTATTAGAGTCACTGATCAGCAGGATAAATGCTGTACAATATAACAAATAACAAACAGAACACTTCACACAACTGGAGAGAGAACAAAAATGCTAACAATAGATACCAAGTCAATGGACATTCATAATTGATGATGCCGTGCCATAATTCAACATTAAGGCTGCCAGCTAAGATAATCAAAGAGATTGTCAAATGCAAGCAAATTCTACAAGTCAGAAAAAAACCATAGTGGATAGCGAATCCATCTGATCATGCAAGAAAAGATTTAATAAGGGGTCTTGTCCCTAGAAAGAGGTTGTCAGTCAGAATGGGTGATTTTGATATGTTTGCTGTGTAAATAAAAATATAAATTCCTACATAACTGGATGACTGGACCAGTCACTCACTTTCATTCCAACCTATCACACAGGAGTTTTGTTGTGGGGAAAATAGTGTTGCCTTGAAATTCAGGCACCCCAAGTTTGGTATCGAGCTGGGTAGGACCTCTAATGTGTCCTCTTAGGAGCACACATAACTGCCTATGCCAGCGCATTTTATATAGCTGAAGTTTCTGGATTCTTAGCATTCTATAAACCCACAGTTAGTTTATAGTTCAGTGTGTTGTGCAAATCCTCAATTTGTTTACAGTAATTCAGTAAATCATGGGTTAGCATGCGGTAAAATTATAGCCTTGTTCCTGCTAAGTAATTTTGCTGGTAGAAAATGTTTCCTGTGTGCAGTTATCTGAGTAATTGTTTGCTAACTCACCATTCAACATGCAAACCAATCAATTGTATAATATACTAAGCAGGGCCTGTGAAAAATGTTACAAGTTTAGGTCATAGATAATATTGGAAGGGAACAAGGACAGTTAATTTGCAATTAAACCAGAATGTTTATTGATCTTTTTAAGCTATAGTATAAACCTCTAAGACATACATAATGTAATATAGCTGCTTTACTTAAAGGTGTCAAATGTACATAATCATCCTTTTGTAATTTTATTAAGGATGGCCAATTCAAAGCTACCATGAAGCGGGTTGAATTCAGGATGGCTTTTGTCAGTGGTGAAATCTAAAATTTGTTACTACCGGTTCTGTGGGCGTGGCTTGGTGGTGTGGGGGGGTAATGTGACTGGCTGGGAGTGGCCAATTTTTTTTTTTACTTTTAAAACCATTTTTTCTACAACCTCTTCAGTGAAGAGGTTATAAAAAAATGCTTTCAAAAGGCTCTGACGATCCCAGCTGAGTTGCCTGATCGGCAGAGGCTTTTTTTCTTTTAAATGCCTCTGACGATCAGGTAACTCATCTTGGATCCTCAGAGGCTTTTAAAGCATTTTTTCTACAACCTCTGAAGAGGTTGTAGAAAAAAATGCTTCTAAAAGCCTTTGAGGATCCCAGCTGAGCCGCGCGATCCTCAGAGGCTTATTTTTTTTTACTTTTAAAAACATTTTTTCAGCCAAAGAGGTTATAGAAAAAATGCTTTTAAAAGTAAAAAAAAAAGCCTCTGATGATTGTGTGGCTGAGCTGGGTATGGGGGGGGGGGGGCAGGGATTTTTGCTACCGGTTCTCTGAACCACCCGCTGCCATCGCTACCGAATCAGGCGATCCGGTCTGAACCAGGAGCATTTCACCCCTGGCTTTTGTTCACAACCAGGAATTTAGCAAACTTTGAACAGTGGGGGAGGCAATTCAGTCTTTCATCTTTTTAGCATGGGGGTGGAGGGGGTGGGAAATGTCATAAGAAGGAATTTGGTGACATAGTTGTTAGATCAGGCAATGGAAGAGACAGGACTCAGTGCTAACAATAAGAACAACTGAGCTCTGGTGGCTCAGTAGACTAAGGCAGTTATTAACATGCACTTATATCTGCTGCCTGCAATTACTGCAAGTTCAAATCCCACCAGGCTCAAGGTTGATTCAGCCTTCCATCCTTTCTAAGGTAGGTAAAATGTGGACCCAGATTATGGGGGCAATAAACTGACTTTGTATAAATATACAAAAGTATGAAGGCTATTGTTTAATACATTGTAAGCCGCCCTGAGTCTCCGGAGAAGGGCGGCATATAAATTAAATTAAAAAAACAAAAACAAAACAAAACAAAAAACAGCTCTTTATTAGTAGATCAGTACAACCCAGCAGCTAGCCCTGGGGAGCTGTCAGACGGGTTGGCCAATGAGGTTTGAGTATTTTCCCGCCAGATTGGCGGACCTGAGTGAAGCCTATGCTCACTCAATTTCAATATGTAACACCAGTGATAAAATCATAGTGATGTTTTCTGTTATGTATTGTATATAGTGTATAGTTGTCAGTTGAAGTTCTCATTCTGGTCCTCTGTTGGAGTGGGAAAATGCTCTCTCCTAATTGGTTGTTTGGCTGATCAATTACATATAGAAGGAGCTGTGTCAGCCAGGGAGACAGTTTTGCCTCACAGGCAGTATTGAATAAAGACCTGTTAGAAATCACTCCGGCCTCGCCTCCATTCTTTGCCCAGAACTTAACATTTTCCATCCCATTCTTTAGTATTTGGGAGTTTCCAGGTGTGAGTAGGAATCAAAATATTCTCATTTTATTATTATTCTTGTTAAAAATTTACATGAAATGCTAGATCGTGTTGCCAAATTTTAGGTTAAGGGGATTTTTAAGGGTAGACATTAGACTCTTGTGTTTCCTAGAGGCCCAAATGTAAAACATCATAAACAGATTGGTTTTTGGCCTCTAGAAGAACAATAGTTCTAAGTTAGAAGTCAGACTAGGGAACTTTGGTGGTCTCTGAGCTTGGCTGCTTTCTTGCAGACATTTCATTACCCAAACAAGGTAAGATCATCAGTGCTAGTGCTGATGAAAACAATGAAGCTCGGAGAGCACCAAGGACCCCTCATGTCAACTCTGACATACAAATATTCTCCTTTAGAAGTCAAATTCCAATTAAATATTAGGAAATTTGAATGTCATCAAACAGCAGGCATGACAATGAGCTATATCCTTCATTGAAAGTCTTCAAGCAAAATATGGGCAACAAATGATTTATTCTGAATCTTTGTACTAAAGAGGGGGTGAAACTCGATGCCTAAATAATCCATTTCACTTTTACAACTCTGGAATCCCGTGAAGTCTTAACAGGTAGTCCTCGACTTACAATATTTCATTGAGTGACCTTTCAAAGTTAGAACTTCACTGAAAAAAAGTGACTTATGACCATTTTTCACACTTACAGCCATCGCAGCAGCATCCTCATGGTCATGGGAGTCAAAATTCAGACTGTTGGCAACCGACTCATAGTTATGACCGTTGCAATGTCCCAGGATCATGTGATCCCCTTTTGCGACCTTCCGACAAGCAAAGTCAATGCGGAAGCCAGACTCACTTAACAACCAAGTTACTAATTTAACAACTGCAGTTGATTCACTTTAACAGCTGTGGCAAGAAAGGTCGTAAAATGGGGCAAAACTCACTTAACAAATATCTCATTTAGCAACATAAATTTTGTGCTCAATTGTGGTCGTAAATTGAGGACTACCTCTATATGTTTTACAGTCCAGGTAAGCATCCTCCTTGTTGGTTGCTTAAGTGGCTTTGTTGTCCTATAGACATTTGTGAAATCAAACTAGTGTTTTCAGGGGATAAAAAACCCTTCACATACAGTATATGAATGAACAAGCACTGGATTCTCCCCAAACTTCAAAAGATCTATCTTCATTTGAAAGAAAACCTTAGTTTATTAGGAACAACAGAAAGCAGCACTATGAATAAATGGCTGAAATTAGACTGGAATTGCTACAAACTGGAATTAATGTAGTATGAAATCACTTATTAATCTTTCATTTATCCAATATTCCTTAGATAATTAAAAGCCTGTTTAAGAATACCTTAACTGCTAAAGTTCAGCATTATATAGAAATAAAGCAGAAAGCTCCTCTGGAATGCTGTGGCATTTGCTGTATCCAACTAAGTTTACTTGTGCCTATTTTTCTATTCTTTGCATATTTACTTAAACAAATCTCATAGAAAAAAAGGCTGTTTCACTGTAAGCAAATAAACTGGCTGAAAATAATAAACCAGGAAACAAGGCTGAACACATCTATGGAGATCTATGAGACTTTACTAAAGCACATAACATTGCCATTGCCATTGCTCATGCCACCTAGGAATTTTAGTGAATTGACGTTCAATGAATCTAGGAAACATCAGATTGGAGAAGAATGGTGTTTCAGCAAATTCATCCCTAAGTATAAATACATTCCATTAAAACAAGGATGACCGAGTTCTGAATAGCTATGATCAGTATAACACGATTGATATGTGAACCTCATTAAGTACAGTTGTGATCAAAATTATTCAACCCCCACTGAAATTGAGTGTTTTGGCCAGTTTGACATTGATTTTGATCATTCAGTCATCTTGCTTACATTTACATCAAAGAGGCACTTGTAGGTCAGACAAATATAACATAACATTTATAATGAAATAACCACAAATGTCGTTTCTGTGCTCACATCATTATCAGTTTTATTCAACCCCCAAGTGACATTCAATCTTAGTACTTAGTAAAACATCCTTTTACAGTTATAACAGTTTTTAAACATGAAGCATAGCTTGACACAAGTGTCTTGCAGCGATCTACGGGTATCTTCGCCCATTCTTCATGGGCAAAAGCCTCCAGTTCAGTCACATTCTTAGGCTTGCGCACTGCAACTGCTTTCTTTAAGTCCCACCAGAGGTTCTCAATCGGATTTAAGTCTGGTGACTGCGATGGCCACTCCAAAATGTTCCAGCCTTTCCTCTGCAACCATGCTCTAGTGGACTTGGAGGTATGCTTGGGATCATTGTCCTGTTGAAAGGTCCAACGTCTCCCAAGCCTCAGGTTTGTGACAGACTGCATCACATTTTCATCCAATATCTCCTGGTACTGAAGAGAATTCATGGTACCTTGCACACGCTGAAGCTTCCCTGTACCTGCAGAAGCAAAACAGCCCCAAAGCATGATTGACCCTCCGCCATGCTTCACAGTAGGCAAGGTGTTCTTTTCTTCATAGGCCTTGTTCTTCCTCCTCCAAACATAGCATTGATCCATGGGCCCAAACAGTTCTAATTTTGTTTCATCAGTCCACAGAACACTATCCCACAACTTTTGTGGTTTGTCCACATGACTTTTGGCATACTGCAGTCGACTCTTCTTATTCTTTGGAGACAGCAAGGGGGTGCGCCTGGGAGTTCTGGCATGGAGGCCTTCATTACGCAGTGTGCGCCTTATTGTCTGAGCTGAAACTTCAGTACCCACATCTGACAAATCTTTTCTCAGTTCCTCAGCAGTCACACGAGGACTTTCCTCCACTCTACGCTTCAGGTAGCGCACAGCAGTCGAAGTCAGCATCTTCTTTCTGCCACGACCAGGTAGCGTTTCAACAGTGCCCTTTGCTTTGAATTTGTGAATGATGCTTCCTATGGTGTCTCTTGGTATGTTTAACATCTTTGCAATCTTCTTATAGCCATTGCCCTTCCTGTGAAGAGAAATCACCTCTTCTCTTGTCTTCCTGGACCATTCTCTTGCCTTCACCATGTTTGTAACCACACCAGTAAATGTCTAGAAGGAGCTGAGTATCACAGTCATTTTAAAGCTGCCTAATTGGTGCTTATTATGCTTGATTGCTGCTCAGTGACATCCACAGGTGTTTTCAATACCTGATCGAAAACACCTGAATGAACCTCTGTTCTTCAGAGTGGTAGTCTTTAAGGGGTTGAATAATTGTGTCAATGAAGAAACCACAAAAGAAACATTTACTACTGTATTACAAAAACAATTGATGTCATTTTAGTTGCATTTGGTTTTGTAAAACGTCCTTGTAGGATTTCATTCTGAATACAATTACAAATGTACACTATAGTCCCTAAACCCCTTTACAGCATTGGGGGTTGAATAATTTTGATCACAACTGTATGTCCTTCAGCAGTGAAATCCAGCTGGATCTATCCGGCTCACATGATCCGGTAGGGCCAGCAGCGGGAGGCTCCGCCCATCCACCTGGATGACACCACGTTCTGTTTTTGACCGTCTGCGCATGCACAGAAGAGGCGTGCATGCTCTCACATTTCCAATCCGGAAGCGAAGGTACGTGCATTTTACCCCGATGTCCTTGCTTAGAAGCAGGGGTAAAATGCACTTACCTTTGCTACCTGATCGGAAATGTGAGTGCGTGCACTTGCTACGCTCACATGCACCTCTTCTGCACATGCGCAGAGCCTTCTGTGCATGTGAAGAGGGTCAAAAACAGGACATGATGATGTCCGGGCAGGTGGGCGGAGCCTCCCACCACCATCCCTACTGGATCGCACGAGTCAGATAGATCTGGCTGGATTTCACTGCTGCTTAGAAGCACATCTAAGTTTGTGTTTTGGTTGTAGCTTGGCTTGACAAACACTGAGGTGTTTTGATGACAAGAGCGTAAGTAGTTATCACAACAAATCAGCATCTGGACAGGCAAACTAAACACATTTTTTTTATCAATATCCAAACTTTACCATTCTGAAAGCTTTGGCTGCAAATTCTTTAGGATTCCATCAGCCCCAAATCACCCCAACATTCCAGGTTTTAGAGACACTAGCCACATCTAAATGCATGGGGTGAATCATTGATTTAACAACTATATGCCCATAGGCTCCCTTTTTATCAGTCTCTTCATATTTGTTTCTCTCTTACATAGCAAGAAGAAGCAATCTTGATTCAATCTGAATGGTAAATTCCAAATTTGAAGAAAGTGATAGTAAGTTTACAGGATTGGATGCATATCTTTATTGCAAAATGTGTCTTCTTTTAAGGCAACACTAGCTGGGAGGAGAAAAAGACAGGACAAGTTTTTAAATTGTTCAATAAGGAGGCAGGTTGTGCTGAACCAATGTAGCAAGTATCCTATCTAAACGTTAAAATTAAAATTATCAAAAAAAAGTTTAAGAAGGAAGATCTTGCTCTTCTGTTTGCCTTTCTGGGATGCCAGGCTTAACTTGTCACTGAATGTCCATGGACTGAAAAGTGTTCACCGAGTTATCCTTGTAGGCTAGCATGTTTTCTCATTATTAGATTTTATGGGATACCAAAAGCTTGGTATAGCTAGTTAGTAGATTGGGCCCTTCTTGAGAAGGATCTCCTCATTACTGGCTTGGGTGGATTGCCAAGCTGGACATGGAATATGGGAAATGTGTCAACTCTTCTAGGCAGGAATTGGAAGGATGTTCCCTGATAGTCCTTATATCAAGCCTGAATTTGATTGGGATGTGGGATTGTTTGTATCTTTGTGTAGTCTGACATATTGGGGTGAAAAGCCCAGGAACTTCAGTACTGGCTTTTCACCAGTTAGTGCCAAGATGGTGTATCTAAATAAATTTGTTCTTTGAGAAAACAGAATGCCTTGGAGTTCAATTTGTAATGGATGAATCTGACACCTTATGTCCAATGCATTTTTGGATTTTCTGAGGAATTAGCAGGACTGGTACAGGTGATTGCAAACTTGGATTCTCCTGGAAATGATTTCTTTATCATCACTACCTGAATTGGATATATTTAGCTTGCTGACAATATCTTATTGTAGTTGCAGGACAGTTAGAAGCAGGGTGGGCCTGTGAGACACAATGGTAGAAAATTAGGCAACTCACAGAAAAGAAGGCTGTGACAGAGACAGAATAGCATTCACAATAGCATAACCTGAGAACCTCTCCAGGATTGATGCCTGTAAGTAATGGCCTGACAATCATTCATTCTTTGTTGAGATATGTCAACCTGCCACTCCAATCATTCAGAAAGTCAGAGAAAGGTTAATCCGAAAACTGAGATGAGTGCTGAGATGAGCTTCCAGCTGGATTGGCGGGGCCAAGGCAGAATATTTCCCAACTTGTAGCAAGTGGGAAAGCAGGAAAATCACATTTTTCATTGCTTCTTCTATTGATACTACAGATGCCTTTTGGGATAGAATTGTAATTTCTCATTATAACATGACTGGCAACCTAAAACCTTCTGCTTTTCTCTTCCATGGTACAAAAAATGTCTCCAGAGACAAGTATAAAATATAATTACTACTATTTTTGAGCCAAATCAATAAAATATGTGTTTAGGGCTGTATCACTGATAAAAATGAGTATCATTTTATATTACACACTATTTCTTATATATCAGTCTATTCTTTTATTTCTTTGGTATTATACTGCTTAACTTTTCAACAACCACCATTAGTGTGAAAGTCTTAACAGCAATAAGGTAATAAAAGAAACAGGCAATAAGACTCTTGTCTGGAAAAAATGGTTTTGTTATTATGCATAGGAAAGACCATAATTCAGGTTTCCAGGCCAGCCTCTTAGAGGAGAAAATTCCCCAAATGTAGCAATTACATTGTGAAAAGGTTTGACTTGTTATTTCAAGTCATCTGATGCAGCATCTGGAAAAACGGACCTGGATGGAAACTTTAAAATCTGAGCAGGTAGATAAGAGGGGAAAAAAATACAGTCTACCTTCCATTTGTTCTCAAAGCAGAGAAATACAAATGTTACATTATCTCATAAATCCACTAAGGAGCAAAAAAGAACAGATTAATCAGCAGATGTGGGCACAAATACGAGCAACCATAGTGACAATGTGGAAAACCATTTTGAGGAGTTTGGTGGCATATTTCTCTTTCATATTAAGAAACATCTAAATTTTTTGAATCCATTCTGAACTAACCTTCCTTTGTTTACTGAACATGCTTGAGCTTTAAATCCCTTTAATACACTGTCATGTTCATTATCTTTCAATTTATATTATATATATTATATTATTTATAATAATATTTATAAATAATATAAATAATATAATGTATAAATAATATAATATAAATAATAATTTATATTATTATATATATTGTATTAGTATCTTTAAATTTATATTGTTTTTATTTGTTTCCTAGTACGATTTGATAGCTTATTAGTAACCTTGACTATCACTAAGTGTTGTATCTTTTTATTCTTGATTAATGTATTTTATTCTCCTTATGTACACTGGGACCATATACACCAAAGCCAAATTCCTTATGTGTCCAATTACACTTGGCCAATAAAGAAGTTTATCTCTGGATTTAAAAGAGCCAATTGCCTAGCACCTATTCCAAGCTCTGACACTTGGAAAAACAGCAACTAAGGCAAAGTATGAGTCCCTAATCTTTGAAGGACTTAAGATATTTCTCTTTTGCTTTGCCGGGCATTTCTATTTGCAGTATATGTTTATGTCCTTGGGGTGACCTGCCTTCTTCCAGGGCTTCTTTTATGTTCCAAAAAAGAAAATGGTTTCACAGAATAAATCATACTTTATTCTGATTAAATGCATTGAATCTAGCTTTTTGGCAGGACAAGAACTAGTTTCTATTGGAATCAAAGCAGGTAGGGAAGGGAAACTTTGAAGAGAGCTGAGGACACTTAGTTTTAATTCTGTAAGTGGTTCTGATATCTGTTTGATATTTACTTTGTTGCGTTAGCAAAGTTGTTTTAATAGTGAAAATACTGAGTTTGCATTAGTGTTAGGTGCTATCATCAGTTGGAGGAATAAAGTAGATTAGACAATTGAATGTAAATACACTGTTCAACAGAATGGGACTTCAAATAATTTACTTTTCTCTTGCCTCTCTTATTTGCTTAATGCCATTGCCATTTCAGTCAAATAAGCTTTTATTCAATAAGTGGCAAGCAACTGCTGGTATAGAGAGATATGATGATGATTTATGAACTCAATTCATCCAGGGCTTGTCAATAAATAGAAGAGTAAGTAGAATCATGACTGCAAATTAGATGACAAATTCATTTGTTCAATATTTCATTCAATTGTATGGAAAGCAGGCACTAGGTTCAGAAAAGACAGCACAGAATCTCGACAAGACACATATCATAAAATAAATGACAGCCTTTTCTGTTGTGTCATCTGTTTTTGGAACATCGTTTCCCTAGAGATTAGATTAAGAGAATAACAGAATAAAGGAGTTGGTAGGGACCATGGAAGCCTTTTAGTCCAACCTCCAGCTTAAGCAGGAGACCCTATATTATTCTAGACACATAGCTGGCCAATGTCTCTGGAAAACCTCCAGTGTTGGAGCACCCACAACTTCTATAGGCAAGCTGTTCCACTGATTAATTGTTCTCACGATCAGGAAATTGTTCCTTATTTCTACGATGGATCTCTCTTTGATAATGGTCCATCAATTACTTCTTGTCTTGCCCTCAGGTGCTTAGATGAATAGGACATTCTCTGTAACAGCCCCTCAAATAGTGGAAGACTGCTACCACCCCTACTTCTTCTGTCACCCCTAGTCCTTCTCTTTGTTAGACTAGACACATCTAGTTCCCACAATCATTCATTGGAGAAGGGCGGCATATAAATCAAATTTTAAAAAAAATTGTACAGTTTAGCCTCCAATCCCCTAATCATCTTTGTTGCTCTTCTTGCACTCTTTCTAGAGTCTTAACATCTTTTTTGTCTCATGGTGACTTGTTGACTTTTTGTAAGGCCTTGGAGATTTGGTTATGTCACTAGACATGGGGTTTTGAAAATACAGCAGAACCCATGGGATTACTTGCTGATAGTTGTTTGTGATTGTATCTCAGTTGGGCTCTGGTTGTGAAATTAGTGGTGCTAATTGCTATAAAAACTGAGCCTGATGAAAAAGACAGATGCTGAAAAGACAGGGCATATGTCTCTCTCCGTTTGTACACATTTGCAGCCTTTGTGTGCATATAAAATATGCACATGTATATATATAAATGCATATATAAATTTGTGCATTTATATTTATATTCTTTGTCCTGTCAGCTTCCTCCTTCTGCTGACGTTCATTCCAGTTTTTAGGAAAATAGTTGTTCGTAGCAAAATGTTGGTAAATATTTGGGCTTTGTAGAATTTCCTGCAGATTTCTGTAAAAAGTTACTGCATGTACTTTCCAAAGGCTTTCTAACTGATTGATTTGTGTGCCATTTTATGGCTCGATGAAAGTAGTGCTACTTTCTTATGAAACGGTGGGGCTGTGCAGCACTTTAGTTAGTTTGAAGTTTGAAGTTTATTAGATTTCTACACCGCCCTTCTCCCGAAGGACTCAGGGTGGTGTACAGCCATATTAAAACACATAAATTTATAAAATTTAAAACCAGTTAAAATCAAATATATAAAATTTGGCCCGCAAATTAAAACACAGGTTTGATCTCCAAAAGATGATCCTAAGAAAAAGCACAGTTCTTGCCAGAGATGTCTGCAGACTCCAACTTGTTCTTTTTCCCCGCATTAGATTTTATTTTGAGGTCAATAGGATCTCCAAAACCAGCTTCAATGCCCACCTCTTAGATTTGCACAATAGTTTCTAGTCTATATCCTTATCAGTAAGCGACAAAAAAAATACCTACTTGATTAGAATATCACATATTCTAGGGATCAGCTTTTATATTTGTGTACATATAACAGGAATGTTTATCTATTGTTTTTATTCTGTAAGAAATATATTTTTGGGTTTTTCTCCATTAGTTCCATAGCTCTGCAATTCAAGCCACCTGGAATGCCTTTTGAAACAATCTGAAGCTCAATTTCCATCTACAACACGAACACTGAGGCAGGTGAATGCAGAGAAAAGTAGCAAAACAAAACGCTCAAAATAAAATCAGTAATCTACAGTTCAACATGTTTTCAGGAATTTCTATTCCTTTCTATTTGAAAAGATTCTGCTTGAATGTGGCTATAGTGTTTTCCATTCTATGCATGCAGCTTTTCAGCAAATAGAGAATACATTTTCTGCACATGTTCTTTTTAAATAAAAACCTTTAAATTATCTTTGCCTGAAAATTTCAGATGATAAAATGTTATACAATTAAGATTAGGTTTAAAATAAAATCTCTAGAGGACACAGGGACATATTGATCTAGTTGGGGTCATTTTGAAATTCCATTATTATAAAACAAATTTATAATACATATTCCCAGGTTAGCTACATCTTACTCTGAAGATTTCTTAGGGAGTGACCCCCAAATAGGCATATTTAAGTTAAAGCTCCCATGCATAGCCCTACTGCATTGTTTTATCTATATCTCTTTTCTATTCAAACTTTCCATTCAAGGCAGCTTCCATTTTCAAGCAATTAAAAATACAAAAGATAAAGCAAACAAGTGCAAATAATACAATTTAACTCTTGAGTAAAAGAAAATTTTAATGACTTTTCTAATACCAATAAAAGTGGTGACAAATTCCACTTTGTCTGTGTGGGAGATAAAAAACAATTTCAGAAAGATTTTCTCTCTTCAGATCTTTATGGCTAGACAGATTCATGATAGAGAAGATGCTAACAGGCTAGTTAGCTAAATGTTGCCTGCTTTTTAATGGGTAAAACCCCTAAGTACAGGTGGTCCTTGACTTAGGATCACAATTGGGACCAGAATTTCTGTTGCTAAGCAAGGTAGAAGCTGCACCTGATATTACAATTTTTTTTTGCCATGGTTAATAAGCAAATTGCTGCAGTTGTTAAGAGAATCATGAGGTTGTTAAGAGAATCCAGCTTTCTCCATTGTCTGTTTGTTGCAAGCTGGTTGGAAAAGTTGCAAATGATGTTCACATGACTTGGGATGCTACAACTGTTATAAGGACCAGTTGAAGTCATTTTCTTCAGTGTTGTTGTAACTTCAAATACTTGCTAAATGGATAGTTGTAAGCAAAGACTACTTGTACAGGTGGCCCTTGGGACTTACATCCAGTGGTGGGATTTTGCCAGTTCTAGGCGGTTTGGCTGAACTGTTTGTTAAATTGGTGGCTCGCCTCACCCCGCCCCTTGTCCTGCCCCCCCCCCCCCACACCACTATTTATTGGCCTCGGCCCTCGCAGCACACGAACTGTTTGTTAAAGTGTTGGCTTGCCCCGCCTCTCCGCACCACTATTTATTGCCAATAAATAGTGGTGGGCGGGGTGAGGGGCAGGCGAGCCAGCAATTTAACAAATGGTTCAGTGTTTTTTTCTAATTTATTGGCCTTGCAGCACACCGAACGGTCTGAACCGTTTGTTAAATTGCTGGCTCGCCCACCCCTCCCCCTGCCCCACCTCCCACCCATGTAGTGCCAGCCTATCCTAGCCCATCCAGTCACTGGGGGAGACACGCAACTTTTCTCCGCCTCGGAACACTGGCTGCCCAGCTGCAGCCGAAGCTCTGCACCTTAATGGGCTCCAGGAGGAGGAGCGGCACCGTCTGCCCCATTGTGAAGCTCAGTAAGAGCAACCAGAGCTGGCTGCAGATGCAGCCAGGTGGGCACACGTGCAGTGGGGCACAGGCTTAAAGTGCCGCCTCCAAGCCGAAGGGTGACCTGATAGTGTGGTAGGTCCACCGCCGCCCGGATGGAAGAGGAGAAAGAGATGGAGAGAAAGAAAGATGAAGGAGAGAAAGGGGGAGAAAGAGAGATGGAGAGAAAGAGAGATGAAGGAGAGAAATTGAGAGAAAGAGAGATGAAGGGGAGAAAGGGGGAGAAAGAGAGATGGAGAGAAAGAAAGATGGAGGAGAGAAAGGGGGGAGAGAGATGGAGAGAAAGAGGGGGAAAGAAAGAGATGAAGGAGAGAAAGGGGGGAGAAAGAAAGATGAGGGAGAGAAAGGGGGGAGAATGAGATGAAGGGGAGAAAGAAAGAGATGAAAGAGATGAAAGAGACACACAGAGATACCTGTTTAAAAGAAAATACTGGGAGCCACAAAACCTGGGTGGGAGTAAGTGATATGGAGTTGGCAATGCCCACCCAGGTTTAAGGTTGTGTTTAAGTGTTTACGTGTGTTTAAGGTTGAGTATTTAAGGTTGCAGACACCTGACCTACCCCATCTGATTGCTTCACCCTGCAGCCAGCCCTGTACGCCTGTGCCCGCCTCCCACCTGGGCAGCAGCGACCTACCTACCCTGGTTGTATCACCTTGCCCTACAGCCTTGCCCTGCAGCCCGTCTCGGACTGCCTCTGACCACTCCAGCAGGTCATTTTTATTTAATTAAATTAATTAAGAATGCTGCAATGAGCATAAATGATGACCTGTCAAAAGTGCGTGGACCTGTCAGAAATCACTTTTTTCAGCCCTCTGGATAGTCCCTATGTGCATATGGACTACTCAAAGGGCTGAAAAAGTTATTTCTGACCGGTCCTTGCACTTTTGACCAGTCCTTGAACTTATGACTGTCCTCACATTTTATGTTTTGCGCCCTATCTTGTCACCATGGTGAAGAGAAGTAGTGGTGAAATGACTGACGCAGTTGTTAAGAATGCCACCACGGGCATAAATGTGAGGATGGTCATAAATGCAAGGACCGGTCAAAAGTTCGAGGACCAGTCAGAAATGACTTTTTTCAGCCCTCTGAGTAGTCCCTATGCACATAGCCATGCCCACCCAGTCACATGACAAGCTAGCCACGCCCACCCAGTCACATGACCACCAAGCCACACCTCAAACTAAGCCATGCCCACAGAACGGGTTGTTAAAAAAATTGAATCCCACCACTGCTTACATCTCTTTATGCATAACTGTCTGTTATCCAGCTGAAAGCTAGACTGTTTCTATGTAATACACTGTCCCTCCTCTGCGAATCAGGAGAGGACTGGAAATCACCCACATGCGTTCCAATGTGCTCAATGTGAAAAGATAGCAGGACAGCAGTTTTCTGTGGATTTGAGTGTTGGGATGTAGGAAGTTAGCACCCACCCCTCTCCTAGAAAATGAAATATTTTAGGAAATATTAAAAGGGCAGAATATTTCCCCCTAAAAGGGAGGCAGAAACTCATCCCCCCCACTTTTGTCAATGGCCATTAAGGCCTGAGCCAGCTTGTCTGCAACACAAAAGACGTAATAGGACCCATCTAGCAACAGAAACTTACCATATGGCACCTCGGAACATTATATCAGACAGCAAGGCTCAAGCAAGCCTGGGAGACAAAGTTAGCTAAGCTCCCACCCCCTGGGAGTCTGACCACCAATCAGAGTGCATTTCTTATACAGGAACAGGAAACTCTAAGGTGGGGCCCAACAGAGGGCATAAAACCAAGGCACTCTCAGCATCTCAGCTCTTTTTTCTGCTCAGGAAGAGCTCAGGAAGCCATGTGATCCTGTTCATTAATAAACCTTCTTTCCAAGCAACCTCCATGAATCCAGTGTCTTTTTCCCCACTTGGAACTGAACCCAGAAGGATATTTCTTCCAACAGGGGCATGATGGGATTAGCCATCTTGTTTACCACCACAGCGCAGCCTTTTAAAGGACACTCAGTTTACTTTTTAATCACTTTCAGAAATTGCCCATTAATTGTTCTAAAGTTATTAGACACCTTCAGGATGATAGGTTTGAAATGTCTTCCTCAGGTGAGTTTAACTTCAGCTCTGAACAAAAGAAAAAATAATAAAAAGCTTAAGAATTTAAAGAATTTGAAAAAAAGTAAATAAGATATTGATCTAAAAAATTTATAAACAGATTAAGGCTCCAGATAAATTTGGAATAATGGCTTTTTACTGTACGATTTTGGAGGTAACATAAAAATAAACAACTTTTTATGGGAAACATGGTTATTTTGGTTATTCTGGAAACTGTAAGTCATAACAAAAGATGCCAAAAGATGCATGCCAAAACAACTAGGCACAAAAATAGTTTCTATCCCCATGCCATCACTCTGTTGAGCACCTAATTCCCACAGTACTGTCTTATGCCTAAAGATATTTACTGTAGATACTCGAGTATAAGCCGATCCGAATATAAGCCGACCCCCCCAATTTTACCCCCCAAAACTAGGAAAACTTATTGACTCGAGTATAAGCTGAGGGTGGGAAATGCAGCAGCTAGATACCAAATGCATACCATCGTACCATATTGCTTCATATTTATAAAACCATCTGGAGACGATGCGAAGGGGGAAAAACCCACAGAAAGTCCTGCTCCTGGTGCTGCCAGGGAAGAGGCACCGCAAGAACCACTGTTGCTGGGGACGAGGGGCTGCCAGCACCAGAAGCAGAAACCCCCACCCCCTTGTATCCAGCGGAGCCAGTTCTCTCCCCCTGGACAGTCTGCTGGGCTGGGGAGAAGGGAAGCCCCGATCCTTCCCCACCCCCTTGTATCCAGCAGAGCTGGTTCTCTTTCCCTGGACAGTCTGCTGGGCTGGGGAGAAGGGAAGCCCCGATTCTTCCCCACCCCCTT
>WNWU01000011.1:23373812-23392984 GCA_012654045.1 Ptyas mucosa | reverse complement strand
AAGGAAGGAAGGAAGGAAGGAAGGAAGGAAGGAAGGAAGGAAGGAAGGAAGGAAGGAAGGAAATAATAATGAGGGTGAGGGAGGGCAGGAAGTCCTGCCTTAGCACCTGGCCAGCACAGGTGCCCCCGAAACGAGTGACAACATGAGGTGGGGTGGCCAAGCCCACCGTAGTCATGCCCACCCCAGTCACGCCCACCCCCAGCCCTCCAAGGTCAAATACAACCCTGATGCGGCCCTCAATGAAATCGTGTTTGACACCCCTGTGCTAAGATTTTGTTCTAGCATTCTGAACTATCACACTCAGTAGTTTCATAGAGAACACAGAACATAGAATAATAGAGTTGGAAGGGACCTTGGAGGTCTTCTAGTCCAACCCCCTGCTCGAGCAAGAGACCTTATACCATTTCAGACAAATGGCTGTGCAGTCTCTTTTTGAAAGCCTCCAGTGAGCACCCACAATCGCCAAAGGCAAGCTATTCTATTGGTCAATTGCTTTTACTATTAGGAAATTTCTTCTTAGTTCTGGGTTGTTTGTCTTCTTGATTAGTTTCCATCCATTGTTTCTTGCCCTGCCCTCAGGTGCTTTGGAGAATAGTCTGATCCACTCATCTTTGTAGGGGCTCCTCAAATATTGGAACACTGCTATCATGTCTCCCCTACTCTTCTTTTCATTACACTAGACATACCCAATTCCTGTAACTGTTGTTCTTATGTTTTAGCCTCCAGCTCCCTAATCATTCTTATTGCTCTTCTCTGCATTGTTTCCAGAGTCTCAGAGAAGCCTCAGAGATATTGAATAATGGTGATAATAAAGGGAAACTTTGCAAATCCATATAGAATAACATTCAAGTGAGATTATCCAAGCATCACTTTCTAAAGATGGCCACCTAGCTGTGAGAAGAATTACAAACTGGTTGCTTTGCTTGCACATAATTTGGGTAACGTCTCCAGAAGATACTATTATTGATAATTTTGAAAACTGCTCAGAGATTCAGGAGAATCAATAAGTTTATAGTCCCCTACTTCTCTCCTGGCAACGTCATCCAACAGAGTGACCAAAACAATGTCAGTGCAAACACCAGTCCTAGAACCTAAATGAAATGCATCCAGAAAATCTGTTTTCATCTGATTAGCCATTGCACACTTGCCCAGGAGAGGAATGCTAACTTTTTATATATAATTAATTAGATCTTCTAGATCCAATGATTTTTTTTTCTCAGAAAAGGACTCATTAGAGCATGGGTGTCACATTCGTAGTGTCATGTTGCTGTTACGTGATGTTTCATGATGTTTTCCCCCTTTGCAGAACTGGGGTGGGGGTGGTCTGTGCATGATGCATCTGGCCCATGGGCTGTCAATTTGACACCCCTGTTAGAGCATCCTTTAATAAATATGGAACTATTCAGTGTGGGGCAAATGTATAGTTTCCTGGATCCAACTGAACACCCTTTTTGGCAATGGTGGAAATAACTGAACACCTTATTCAATCAATAGGCTTAAACCTAAGTATTAAGTTGGTTCAGGCCGGTTCGTGTGAACCAGTTGTTAAATTGCTAGCTGGCCACTCCCCTCCCTGCCCCTTCCAGGAGTCCCCTTGCACCCCATTTTTGCTTCCAGGAGGCTGCAGGGAGGCCTACTAGGCCTAAAACAGGGCATAGGGGGGCGGTGCCCCCCCCCGCAGCCCATTTTTGCTCCCAGTAGGGTGCAGGAGGCTGAATGCTGCCTGTCACACCCTCTGGCCACGCCGACCCAGCCGGTCATTAGGGCAGAGAATCGGTTGTTAAATTATTTGAATCCCACCACTGCTCCTGACATAATGCAATTTAATGGCCAAAAAAATTGAAGCATTTTTTCCCCATTCCCTTTAGAAACAGAAATAAAAGAGGGAAAACTGTGAGGCTTTTTTTAAGATCAACAACCATAAAGAATAACAACAAGGAGCCATATGTTAACTCATGACTAGGGCCAGCACATACTTTCATGCAGATTTATTGTGAGATTTATCAGCCAAACTAATAACAAAGTCACCTTCCCTTGCACTCATTTTATAATTGTTCTCTATCCCGTACAGTGAAGGCTATGGTAAAATAATGAATGTGGGAAATAGAAGTCTTGATATTGTATTAAACAAATATGGAATAATCCAGTACAGAAATTAATGGCAAAGTTCCGTGTTCACCTGTAACTTTTAGAACTAATTACAGATATTCTTTGCAGCTCTCTAATATCTTATTAGTTTATATTTAAGTAAATATATACTAGCATTTTTGAAAGTCAGATTAAATGTATTGCTATCAAATATAATCTATGGTAGATTTTTTTTTAAAAAAATCCCATTTCTGAAAGTTTTTGTCCCTGTAATGGTATTGATCTAGAAACAATGGATCATATTTTATTATATTGTGAATTTTATAAATCTTCGGCAGGATGTTACTGGGCCTACAGTATTTTAAAATTAAATCCAGAAGAGATGCAACAGCCAGATTTTTAACAATGGCTAGAAAAGCAAGGTCTTTTGTAGCACATCAATAATTTGAGATTTTGAGTGCTTTGTAACATTTATCAAATATATGATATAGAAATATGTTATTTCTAAACTGTTTTATTTAATGCTAAATTTTAGATTATATTTTTAGTTAGGTACTTGGGTCTTTTTTGATCATAAATAAATAATCCTTGAACCATACCATCTGAAGAAGATACTTACATCAACAGGTACATTATGGTAACTGATTAGTTAAGCAGTCCTAAATCATAGGAATTGCATTTTGAGAAGATTGCTACTTAATTGATCCTTCCTTAATTGCTTAAGGAAAAGTATCATTGGAACTAATGTGTGTGAATAATTTTGCTACTCATCTAGTCCTAATTGATAAGCCACCACAGTAATAATTTATTTCTAACTGTTTGCTCTAACCCTAAGGATAATATCATGACATTAATTTTATTATTGGAGATCAATGGAGAGAGATATTTTATGTCCCTTTGTGTCTTTGATTTGTCTCCAGAGATGCTATTTTGGGAGATAATTTTCCATCCACAATTGTGAGTGCTTGAAATATGCTGCTATTATCCTAATATAGCAGGTCCTGCTACTATTATCCTAATATAGCAGGCTCCAGAATTCAGATTTATCTTCTTTTCAAGCAAGAGATAACCTTACTTTTTTATTTGGCTTGTTTGAAGTTGCTTAGACTTGGGTAGCAATTTAGAATATTCCTTTTTTTCCTGCCAACATGAATGATCAAACTAATTTAATTGCTAGGCATCTTTTTCTTTATATAACTATTAAAAAATGAAATAAGCTCCAATTTCCTGAAGTGTTGATACACAACAGTTAGTTCAAAACTAAAAGTGAGAGATTTCAAACATCTCTCCTGTTGTAAATTGAGTATAGTATATTCTTATAACAGAAAAAACTTGTAATATTTGTTGTCTGCTTCAACTGAACTAGATTAAATTGCATGTGTGAAACTCCCACAGAATCTAAAAACTGTCTACGGGGAAGCTGGAATATTTTTCTTACATTTTTACAATAAGAAAAGATTATAAAGAGAAGACAGTAATGCTGGTTCCTGCCAATATAAACAAATAAATATACCACATAGCAAAACACATATAAAGGAAGACTTATATCTTATGTATGGAAAAACATGTGTATAGGAAAGACAAAATGTCCATTGTTTTAGCTCTACATGAACAGGCATCTGTTTCAGTATAAATAAGGAAGTTTCCTGTATCTCTAAGATAAGGAAACTTCTATTTTAGCAGACTATGAAAAGAAGGAAGGATTGCACAGGAGGAAGAATTTATGACGATAGAGCAGTTGCAACTTTTGATTGATTGAATAAACATTTTTCTTTGGACTCTCCAATGATCGCTTGGTGATTTTTATTAAATTCTCGGCTTGGAAATGAATAGAGAAAAAAATAAAGGTTTGATCCTTCTGACAATATGATGAAATCTTTTAAAGATATCTCTGTACAAGAACCTCAGTATTATGTCAAATCTCACAGAACAACATTCTTGCTTTGTTGCACAATACACTACAAACAGTTGCAGGTTTTTTCCTCTTGCTCAGATGTATCCTCTACTACAACTACAATGTGCTCAATTATATATGTTCACATATATAATTGACTGCCCTTCAGAAAGTTTCTCTAATACAGTCCTCTTTTGCAAATGTTGTAACTTTCAATGTCGAGAAAAGGTGTGGCGTTAGGTTTACATATTTGCTCTTCCCTTGGCCTTTCAAAACACTTTGATTGTAGCAACAGCAACTTTACTCATGTTATTTGAGACTCCTTTACATGCAAAGTATATGTGGAATATTCCATACACCATGGAGGGTACTGTTGTGGCTCCGACCCCCGAGCCCCTCTTATCAGAGGAAGAAGGCTCCGAACATGAAGGAGAGGAGTCGGCCAGGCCTCCCTCTCCAGGACCGTCCTCTCTGGCAATGCCTCAGGTGTATGCCGAAGGAGAAGAGATTGGCCAGGAGCCAGGTGTCTCCGATCAGTTGGATAGTGATGACAGAGATAAGTTGTGGCTGGATCCATGCCAGCGTCGGCAAGACAAACGTACACAGCAGAAGAGGAGGCGTGCCAGAGATTAAGCTGAGTCACTGGACCACACCCCACAGGCTATATAAGGGAGTGTGGTGGCCAGTCAGACTCTGTGATGGACAAAGCTGAAACTTCTGGCAAGTCACTTTGCACCTCTGGAAAACAACGCCTAATCTGCTGTGGATTTAATTTACGAACTGGACTGTTTAAACTGTGTGTATTTTGTTTGTGTTATCTGGTGAAAGAACAACCCCTCCTTCTTGGAGTAAAGTTCTTGGCAGGCAGCTACGGGGTTGCTGCCAAGTTTCTGATAACTGACATTGGGTGTTTGAAAAGTTATTTAACCCCCGGCTGGCTGTTTGGGTGCGTGTGTGAGACGGGGACAGAACAGGTACTTAGAATACTTAGAATACAGCAGACATGCTAGGTATGTGAGAAGAGAGCTTAAATTCAAACTTCTTTTGCTTATGAATTGCTTAGAGCTAAATTCAGGAGTGGCTTTTAGTGGTCAGAATGCTGCTAGGTTGGTCATACAAAAAGCAAAGTCAGACAGCAGATAAAGATTGAAAGTTCCTCTGGGGAATTAAAACTAAGAAAGTAGAAGAACTACTACTATTATTTATGTCGTGATTCTCCTTATAACAATGACCACCATAAAATCCAAAACAGGGTGTCACGTATTTGATGTGATGGGATATCTCGTTCATGAGATGGCCTAAAATGAGGTGAAATGAAATGAGTTGTTTTCCATAGCCTAATTGGAAGATTAGTTACGTGAGTAGTATCATAGTTTGCAGAATGGCATGACTATTTTTCTTTTGCACTTCTGGAAGCTTGGACAGATTTGTATGAAATAAGACATAGATGGTATATATCGACTTATTTTTTTCATCTGTTATTCAGAAATTTTTGATGTCTTGAATTGGTGCTGGAGCTGGTAAAACTCGGAATACTAGGTTATGCTTTAATTCAGTTAAGATGGAGGAGATTCCTGTTGGAAAGAGAAAGGATTCTGAATTTGGGACTGAACATGTTTTAGGTAAGGACCAGGCTGCAGCCCTGCATAGGGGTAGCTAAGTCCAGGTTATATTGGTATATTTGCTGTGTCCACTCTTGAAAGAAATAGCCTTGACTATGGGCAACACAAAGAAATAGCCCTGACTATGGCAAAACCTGTTATATATCTCCTGAATAATCACAATACTCTCTGTTTGGGGCTACCTTAAAAGTACTTTTGGAAATTTCAACCATTCAGAATGTTGTAGCAGAATTTTAGTATTTGCTTGGTTATGGGATCATAACCATCTGGCTGAAATATTTCACTGATTGTCACTTTATTTCCTAGAACATTCCATGTATTAGTGATAACTTTCAGAGCTCTATATTGCTTGTGTCCAGGATATATAATCAGTTGTCTTATTCCATGCTTGCTCATCAAGAACAAGTGGGAAGGTTTTTACTTGTGTTTCTTTCTATAACAACTTTCTCTGTTGTAGAGACATCTAGTCATTCATCTCTTTTTGAAGGAGCTTCTGCGCCTCCTTATGAACTGATGAACAATGGATCTACAGATAAAAAACAAGGTTCAGGAAAGAATGGTAAGTAATTTTTTTACACGCACTTGACTCACCCGTTAAATCAACTCTACTACTGTATTATCCTTTTTTTTATTCTTTTCTTTTTCCTTTTTCAACAACAACAACAACAATAATTGATGCATATGAAGACCAACACCAGCTAAAGAATTGGCAGTTGTGATTTCATGTAGTTGTGGACAAATAACAACAACAATATCTAGTATGGGAAGATGGCCCTCTTTTCCTCTTTTATGTTCAAACATTTGAGGAACATTTCCAGGACTTTGATTTAAATTAAAACCTGAAATATATAAAAGAATTGCATTTTTAGATATTTTGCTTTACAATTCTTAAACAATATTGACAATCAACATGTAATTTTCAGGATAATTTGTAACTTTCTTTTTTTCAATGGAAAAGGGTTTTTTTTAGTTTTTGGAGTATGCAAATGTTCTTATTTAACAAAAACAGTTTGACAGTCTGTAGAAATTGTTTTTATATTTTAAAATTCTATACTAATTAGATTCTTGAACATCCTACATGTCAAGATTTCCTTCAGTCATTGCCTTTTCATTGATCAGCTAGGCATTTTACCATAAAATAATAAGACTGGGCATATCTTACTAGAAGAATCACTAATTCCTACCATATATCCCCTAGTATGCTTGTCCTAATTCCATAATCATACCTGTTTGTAGTTCACATACATAAAATTTTTGTTGACATACTTTCCCCTGGCCCATTCGCCAGCTTTCCAAACAGATAACTGCAATCAGAACAACAGACAACCTTAACATGGTTTTCAATACGGTAGATAAATCAATAGAGAAATGGATTTATGACTTCCTGTCATCCTCACTGGATAAACAAGACCAGGAAATCAACTCCTAAAAGACTAATATGACTTTTATTGAAATTCTCTATAACAAAAGAATCTTGCAAATCCAATTGTACTTGTACCTTCCCCTACTCATAGCTGTGAATTAGGGAGGCTTCTGCCTGGGCAACCAGTATCTTCTGGACTTAAAATATGTTTCAGCCCTATTTTGCCTGATATGCAGAGATCTTGCATATCTGTGTCATGGTTAGCTTCTTGGGTGCCTACAATTCTAGAATTGTCAGTCATCATACTGCTCCAGTATATCTGGAGGACAAACACACATGAACTATATTTGCAAGATTCAATTAATGAACATTATGCAGTGCCTTAAATCACTTATATTATCTTGGAATGGATGTAAAAGAAAAGAAGAAAATTTCCTGTGTTATTTATTATTATTTTATCTCTTCTTGCATTGCAGAAAACAAATCTGTGTCTGATTTACTTGATCAACAGTCACCTCGACATCTAAGTGATTCAAAGTATGATATTATTTGACCACCATAACTTTATTCCGCTGTTTTACTCAAATAGACAGGATGACTAACCTTAGTAGTATTGATAAAAACACTGGATAAAATCTTGCACGTATTCCTTACACATGTCTCCTCTTCACATGCATGGGCCCAAGAAACAAGAAACAATGTTTATTCCAATCAGTCAGACCTCATTATTTCTAAGTGCATCGTATGCAATTTTATCCCTTCATTGTTTTTTTCCTTCATTGTTTACCTGCAGTAAATTTGTGGGTATATATGTGTGTGTCTGGAACACCAAATAGTTCAATGACTCTTCAGCCTTGTTTAACTGTTATCT
This sequence comes from Ptyas mucosa, assembly GCA_012654045.1. NCBI lineage: Eukaryota > Metazoa > Chordata > Lepidosauria > Squamata > Colubridae > Ptyas > Ptyas mucosa. The sequence continues at coordinate 23,385,146 of WNWU01000011.1, read as the reverse complement.
ACCCTTGTTCGGTGATTACATACTTTTCTTTCAAGGCCTAAAATTAATTGAATCAATTATAACCCCATTTCCTTCATTTCTCTTAGTAGTGCTGGAGGAGACGCTTCATACAGAATACCCAAACACTTCAATCCACCCCTCAGCTTATAAATAGTCTATACAGCTTGGTTTTCTACTCCATGCTGTCATGCTATCAGCATGGAGACAATGTCTTCACTTCATCTGTGCTATTAAGACTATGCACTGATTCTTTCATGATGAAATGAATAAGTGACAGAATCACCTGAACTGCCTTGAAAGAAAAATAATAATCCATTTAACCATTTTGAATATGGCCGGAAAAATTCCTCTTTGCATTTGGAGCCCAGTGTAGGTTGCCCAATGTGGGATAGGTTTTCTGCATTGAATATAACATACGGTACATACCCATACCCCACAGAGTATGTGTCTGTTCACAACATCAGAGGTTCTCTTTTTTTGTAATTACTGTATTTGTCAGAACAAATAAGTGCCTAGAAAATGGTAATAGCTATAGATTTTCTATATTGATCCCTTTTCTTTATTTGCTACCTATTTGCTATGTCTAGTTTTGATACCAATTAAGCTAAAAAAAAAATAGAAACTTTATATTTGGTTTTTCCTAGCTAACAGAATCTTCATCTTAAATCCCTGTAGTTAATTCCAGTGCTCCTTTTAATTTTATTTAAAAGAACTTCAGGACTTGATTTTAATTCTCAAGTTAATATTATTAACTAGCTGGGGTTCTGTCCCGTACAATGTTAGGCAAAGCTTACATATAACGAATTATCCTTTGAGTAATAGAATACATGAAATCTATTGGACAAATGTGGTCCCAATTCTGGGCAATTCAGAAACATCTCAACATTGATCCCAACAAACATGATGCTGACATATGTGGTGAAATTTAAAAAACTGAAAACCATTTTCTACAATATTTTATTAAACATCCCTTTTTGAGGGAGATGGGCAGTTCAGAAATGTGAAATATGTGTGTGTGTATAACTGTGTACACACATACACACATGTGTATATATACACACATACATACATACAGTATGTGTGTGTGTGTGTGTGTATACATACATACATATATATATATATGTATGTATGTATACACACACACACACACACATATATATATCTTTTTCTCTTTTCGTAGGCTTCATATGCTTTTCTATCTAACCAGGTTTCTACCTACGTAAACTATGATGTTCTGCCGCCCTGGTTCTGTGAAATCTCAATTCACAAGTGCTGGGCTTTTTTCCTGCAACTCTCTGTTGCACTCTGGGAGACTCAGATGGACCATTTCTGTCTTTTTTGTCTTTAGTCTTTATTGCTGTCTTTAAAAAAAGGGTGTGGCTCACTGACGAAGTTGTCTCTGTCCTGCAACAGAGAGTTGCAGGAAAAAAGCCCAGCACTTGTGAATTGAGATTTCATAGAACCAGGGCGGCAGAACATCATAGTTTACGTAGGTAGAAACCTGGCTAGATAGAAAAGCATATATGTATGTATGTATGTATGTATGTATGTATGTATGTATATTTCACATTTCTGAACTGCCCATCTCCCTCAAAGAGGGACCCTTGGATAGTATACAATAAAATATTATAAAATAAAATAAAATTGATGCATTTACCTAAGTTGGAAGTATGCCAGATATCCTAGGCATTTATGCAGGATGCATAGGGTATAAATGTTTATATTACATTCCTTTAATTTCTGTTTTCATTAAAGCACTTGTAATTTTGTTGCTTTGAAAGAAAAGTAAGTACTGTAAGGAGAATTCAAGAGCCTCCATAATAACTGGGACACACATACCAAAGACTGGGTGAAAAGGATTTGTTAAGAGAAATATCATTCCCCTTATTATTCTGAAGAAACAATGGTATCTTTTCCTAAATAAGAGGGCAAACATCTTGTTTCTGAAACTAAGGCGTAAGAGTTAGAGGAGTCCTGGTGGCGCAGTGGACTAATTCACTGTTTATTGAAAAAGTTTTACCAATACAAATTTTCTCCCCTTTCCCCCCCCACCCTAACCCAACATTATAAGATACATATAAAAACAATATATAATTCCATCCCATCCCCACCCTAACCCTCCCCCTCCTCCCTCTTCCCTCCCCCCCTTGACTTCCATTATATGCAATGCTAATATTCCCAAACAATATATATGTTATTCAACCTTCCATATCTTTTTTTTTCTATATCTACTAACATAATCATCAATCCTTCTCAGCTAAAAGCGACATAATATTTTCTAGTCTGATACTTATTCTGTACATACTCAATCCATAATTTCCATTCCTGTATATACTTCTCATGCGTCTGATCTTTTAAAAAAGCTGAAATCTTCGCCATTTCTGCAAATCCAGCCATCTTCTGAGTCCATTGGTCAACAGTCGGTAAGATATCACTCTTCCAATATTGGGCAATCAACAACCTAGCTGCTGTCACCATATACAAAATCAGTTTTGTTTCACCCAATGTAAAATCTTTAATTATACCCAATAGGAAAAATTGCGGAGAAAATTGTATTTTTTTCTTTAAAACATTTTGCATAACCCACCAGATTTTTATCCAAAAAGCCCTCACCTTTTTGCAAGTCCACCATATATGATAATATGTAGCATCTAAACAATCACATCTCCAACACTTTGGCTGCACATTAGGGTACATACAAGACAGTTTCTTGGGGTCTAAATGCCATCTATAAAACATTTTATAAAAATTTTCTCGTAAATTTTGTGACTGTGTAAACTTAACATTCTGAACCCATATTTTTTCCCATGTTTCCATCATAACTGGTTGAGAGAAATTTTGTGCCCATTTAATCATACAATCTTTAACTAACTCATTTTCTGAATCCCTTTCTAACAGAACATTGTAAACTCTCTTAATATGCATTGGACCTGTCTGCTTAATCTGTTCAATCAATTCTACTTCATATTCCATTAAACCAGTTTGTTGATCTTCTTTCCATCTCATCTGTAATTGATTGTACTGCAACCAAGTCAACGATTTCCCTTCTTCCAACAGCATATCCAAAGTCTTCAATCGCCACCTGCCCTCTTCAAAGTAAAGTAACTCCTTGTATAAGAAACCCCCGAGTGACTTAATATTTGTATTCCACATGGTATCAGTAAGATCCAGCCAGAACGGAATCTTGTAATCCCAGTTAATTCGGTGCTTCCTCCAGACTCTCATCAAGGCACTTCTAAGTAGATGACTATTAAACACTTTGTCCACTTTATTATCATAAAACAAATATGCATGCCATCCCCAAACAAGGTCATGACTTTCTATGTTCAACAATTCAGTCTTAGTTTTCCCAAACCAATCACTTAATTGTATCAATGCAGTTGCTTCATAATATAATCGAAGGTTTGGAAGTTTAAGACCACCTCTCTCACGAGTATCTTGCATTATTTTCAGTTTAACTCTTGGTTTTTTATCATTCCAAATAAATTTGTTCAGTCCTTTTTGCCATTCTAGCAATGGTTTATCTGATTTAAGCACCGGTATCATTTGAAACAAGAAGATAAATCTAGGTAAAACATTCATCTTTACTGCTGATATTCTTCCAAGCAATGATAACTGCAGTTTCTTCCAATTTTGCATGTCTTTTTGTATTTTTTGCCACAGAACCTCATAATTATTTTGAAACAGTTTAACATTTGAGTCTGCGATTTGTACTCCTAAATATTTGACCTTTGAGACAATTTCAAAACCTGCCATTCTTTCCAGTTCCTTTTTTTTGCTCTCTGTCAAATTTTTAACAATCATTTTGGTTTTTTTCTGGTTCAGCCTAAAACCAGATACCATGCCATAGTCTTCTATAATATCTTTCATCTGGATTATTGAGTTCATAGGTTGTGATAGGGTAACAACCAGATCATCTGCAAATGCCTTAGTTCTATAGTCCTCTTGCCTTATAGCTATTCCAGTCAAGGAGTTCGAGTCCCGTATTGCATTAAGTAAGACTTCTAAAGTTAGGATAAATAATAGCGGGGATAATGGACAACCTTGTCTGGTGCCTTTTTGTATGTTGAAGTTCGATGTTAAACATCCATTGATAATAAGTTGTGCATTTTGCTCTTGATAAATTGCACCAATCGCTTGTATAAACCGCTCCCCCAAATCCATTTTTTCCAAAGTCTTAATTATAAAGTTCCAATTCACTCGATCAAAGGCTTTTTCCGCATCCAAAAAAACCAGCACTGCAGAGATCTGCTTATTCTTATCTAGATAGTCCATTAAATCTATGACTTGCCTGACATTCTCCTTCATATATCTGCCTTCAATAAATCCTGCTTGATCATAATGAATTACCTTTTGGATAACTGGCATCAATCTGTTGGCTAATACTTTTGCAAAGATTTTATAATCTGTATTTAATAGAGATATTGGTCTGTAATTTTCTGGTTTCTTGAGACCTGATTCTTCTTTCGGAATCAATGAGACAAAAGCTGTTTTCCATGAGGAAGGTATCTTACCTCCTAATTGTATATTACAAAATAAGTCTTTGAGATGCTCAATCATTTCCTCTTGTAAAGTTTTGTAATAAACTGCCGTTAGGCCATCCGTCCCTGGAGCTTTAGCTGTTTTTAATTGTTTTATAGCGAAACTAATCTCTTCAACTGTTATCAGTTGTTCCAAACTTTTCTTTTGAGTTGTTGAAATTTTTGAAACTCTCTTGTTTTCCAAATATTCATCTATAAAAATACTCTGTATATTATCTTTAGCATATAACTTAGTATAATATTCCAAAAAGGCTTTTTTAATTAATTCTTGTTGATAAACTTCTTTGCCAGCATATTCAGTGCTCTCAATTATTCGTGTAGATGCTTGTTTCCTCAAAGTATACGCCAACCACCTGCCCGGTTTGTTAGCATTAGTAAAAGTATTATGCTTTGCATATTGTAGATTAGTTGCCGTTTGGTCTGCTATAAGCATTTGAAATTGATCCTTCAAAAGTTTTATGGCCATTTGCAATTTTCCATCTGTTGGTTTTTGTATCAGTTGTTGTTCTTTCTTTTTTATCTCACATTCCAGTTGTAGTCTCTTCTTCTGCTGATTCTGTCTATGTTTAGAGTTCATTTGAATTAGTACTCCCCGCATATAAGCTTTGCTTGCATCCCAAACTATATCAATAGGGGTACCTTTATTCAAATTCAGTTTAAAAAACTCCTTTAAATGCTTTTTAAGTTCAATTGTATTTTTTTCATATCTAAATAAATTCTCATTTAATCTCCAGGATCTTCTTTCTCTTTTGCCCATCTCGATTTCCATCCAGACCGGACTGTGGTCAGTCAAAGTCCTAGGAAATATCTTTATTTTCTTTACTTTAGGAAGTAAGTTAGTAGTTAAGAGGAAAAAGTCTATCCTGGAAAAGGATTTGTGCCTGTCCGAGTAAAAAGTAAAGTCCAATTCATTTGGATTTCGAACTCTCCAAATATCTTGCAATTCCAAATCCTCTTTCAGCTCAAAAAAAGCTTGCGGTAATTTGATCCCTAATTTGGCCGTAGTTTTTTTATCAATTTTAGGTTGGATTACTCCATTCCAGTCACCCATTATTATAATAGTTGAATAGTTCCATTCCAAAATTTTTAAATGAAGCAACTTATAAAAGTTTTCCTGCTGCTGGTTTGGAGCATATATTCCGACCAACAAAATTGGTCCATTATCTGTAATAATTTCAATTGCAATATATCTTCCATCTTTATCTATTTCTATAGTTTTAGCTACAAGTCTTTTATTTATATATATCACCAGTCCATTCTTCTTTTCCAAATTTGAAGCGACAAATTGCATTCCCAATCTTGAATTTATCAAATATTTCTGGTCTTGCAATTTTATATGCGTCTCCTGTAAGCAAATAACATCATTGTGAAATTGTTTCAAATAATGAAATATCTTCCTTCTTTTTTGTGGAGAGTTCAATCCATTAACATTCCAGGCAAAAATTTAAGTGCCATTTGACCCTGTCTGAAGTTTTGAGAGCATTTGTTGAAGATTCTTTTCTACAGTAATAGTCTTCGGTTTAGCTCCTCCCATGACTTCAGCTTGTTGCTTATCTTTGATTCTTTTTTCACGCTGTGGCTTAATATATCCTTGCTGCTGTTCCCTCATTTGTTTAGACATTGCTCTGGTTATGCGTTGCTCTTCCATTCTAGATGTTGTCAATTCAAGAGCCATCGCCTCCTCTGTGATGGTTTTAGACATTTCTTCCAAAGGAGAAGCTTCAAATGGTGCAAAAGGGTCAACCACAACACCACCTACTGCTCCCATTATCTCTCTTGCCTCCTTTTGCAACTGCCTTATTTGTTCTTCTGTTTCTTGATCAAGGTCAGCTTGTAGTTGGGCTTCCTTATCTATTGGTGAAGATGTGCATGGAGGAGGAGAGCCCGCTTTCAAAACGTTATAATAAAATTCTTCTGCTTTTTCAATAGTATTAAGGCGGTATCTCACTCCTCGCAGCCTCAGTATTACACCTATTGGAGCATCCCACCTGAATTGTATATTCTGTCTTTTCAATTCTGCCACCAAAAATCCAAAATCCTTTCTATCTCTTAACATTTTGGGTGGTAATTCTTTAAAAACTCCAATCTCACTTCCATCAACTTGAACAGTAGTAACAAAGGAATTTTGCAAAATTTCATTTCTCATTCTTCTGTCTGTAAAATATATCACCACATCTCTAGGCAGTTGTCTTTGTACCGCCACACGAGAGTTAACTCTGTAGACCTTGTCAATCTTGCAGCGGACCATATCTGGTTCTACTTTCAACATAACTGCCAAAGCCTCTGCACAAATTTTCCTAAGATCTTCCCTAGTGTTCTCTTTCACTCCTCTCAGTCTTATGGCATATTCCATTGAGCGAAATTGCATCATAGTAATCTCATTTTGCATTTTTTGTGTAACTTCTTCAATTTCAGTCATTCTTGAATCAGAGGCTCTAAATTTAGTCTCCATCTCTGAGGCAAGGTTATCCACTTTTTTGTCAATCTGTAACACTACCTCAGACAGGCCTTTAGCAACTGTTTGAATATCCTGTTTAACTGCTTCATATTTCTCTTGAACAATTCCCTTGACCTCCTGCTCTGATCTTTGAATTTCTTTAATGATGCGGTCATAATAGCTTTCTTCCTTTGTCTGAGTTTGCAGCTGCACTGTTTGAGGCTGCTTCTGCTTATGAGTGGGGGAATCCCCCCCTGCTTGCTTTGTTGCCATTTTGCCTCTTACAGATCTTCCTTTTCCACAAATTCTAACAACTTTTCCCAAAAAATTCTCCAGATTCAGTCAGGTCTAAAACAATCACTTGATACTTTTTTTTTCTTTTTCTTTTTTTGCTATTTTTCTTTTCTTTCCAGCCGGATTTGTAACTGATAGAATGTAACCAGATACACAGCTCAAATTACTTTCGCTTTCAGCTGCTCTTTGCTAGAAGCAAGCGCCATTTTTCCCCCGCCCACACTTTCCTTTTCTGTTTCAAGTTGCTTTAATCATCCAAATACTTCAAAAAAAAAAAAAACTTTAAATACTTGCAATTTACAAGGAAGTCCAGAACTTTTTCTTTAATTGTTTGGTGATGAAAGAAGCTGCCACGCTATCTTGCTCTGCCGTTTGCAGAGTTTCCCAGCTGACCAGAGCTTTAGCGGCTTGAATAGGGAGTCCCACCCTGCTAACACCCCAGAAATGCCAAAATAACTAATTCACTGTTATTAAGATCAGCTGCTTGCAATTACTGCAAGTTCAAGTCCCACCAGGCTCAAGGTTGACTCAGCCTTCCATCCTTTCTAAGGTAGGTGAAATGAGGACCCAGATTGTGGGGGCAATAAGCTGACTTTGTATAAATATACAAAAGTATGAAGGCTATTGCTTAGCTATTGCTATCGCCCTGAGTCTCCGGAGAAGGGCGGCATATAAATCAAATTAAAAAAAAAAGTTGAACAGTCTGGTCTCAATAAAGGAGAATATTTGTAGCTCAGATTGAAATGGAGAGTCCTTGTTCTCTGAGTTTGGTTGTTTCCTTGCAGGTATTTCATTACCCAAATTAGGTAACATCATCAGTGCTAAACTGATAACATTACCTAGTTTGGGTAATGAAAACACCTGCAAGAAAGCAACCAAGTTTAGAGAACACCAAGGACCCTTCACAATCTAATCCAGGAGTGTCCAACCTTGGCAACTTTAAGACTTGTGGACTTCAACTCCCAGAGCAAAGATGGCTGAGGAACTCTGGAAGTTGAAGTCCACAAGTCTTAAAGTTGCCAAGATTGGAGACCCCTGAGCTAATCTCTTCTGCTTAGTTTAGAAGATGGAAGCACTCTATGCAGGCATCCTAAAATTATTTTAGTGAACAGTAGATTAGTGTGGATTACAGGAATTACTGCTTCAGATACTATGATCCTGGCTGCTGACTACACATATCACAGAGTAAACCCAACTGTTCTTTCAAAACAATTTTATCCAGTTCACAGATTGACCTATGATTCTCTAGGTGAAGGAAATACATTGAGGAAAATAGGAATGTTTGGAGAATAGAAGTTATGGCTCCATTACATACAATAATTTTGAGGGCTCAGAACATCAGATATAAAGTTTTCTAATAACTATTTCAAACCCAAATGAAGTTGTGTATTGTCTATTTTTTTTTCTAGCACTCTCCTCACCTCTGAACAAGAGATTAAAGATGCATTTCTCCAGTACACAGCAACAAAGTTTTGCTATAGGACTGCCCCTGCAAAGCATTTAAAAGTCCAGAAGCTAACTCCTCTCAACACATACAGAGTACGTATCATAGTTGTGCCTAGGGAACCAGACATTTCTTGAGAACTGAATTGTGGGAAGTCTGGCCTGAGCTTCAGCAAAGCGACTCTTAGGCTGTCTCCAGTCAAGGTCTGGATAGGCTAAATATCTAGATTCCCTGACATCATTTCTTTTACTTTCAAGTTTGCCATTTAGCACTTATGAAATATTACTCAAAAATGTAAGTACACCTTCAGTTGAGAATCAACACTGAACTTTAGAGAGGGTCAGCATGAAAAATCTATGTATCCTTCAGAATGTTTTCATTTTAGCAATGAACATTTGGGGTAACTGTGTGTAAGATTTTACCACATGTAAAATAACATGTTTGCCAGTGTTATTAATTTCCAATTAAGAAAATGTTTTAAGGTTTATCAAAAAAGTAACACCAGGACTAAGAAGCCCAAACATCTATCCTGGAATTTCCCCATCTTAATAGTAAACACGATATAGATAATATAGGTGTAAATATAGATATTGCAATGATATACCAAAGAGAGAAAATGAAAGACATGTTCAAATACAAAACAATATATTCAAATAAAAAGGAAGAAACATAATGATAAAAAATAAAATATGATTTTATTTTTTAGGCAGAGAATGGATAAAAATATGTCATCAATTTTGTTGTATTCCATGGTCAATAAATTTCAAGATTTCCATAAAACAATAAATTTCATGTTTTCAAAATTGTATGAACATCTTTAAATGCTATATAATGCCTCTTTATACTGACAACATTTTGAGGAAACTGTAGAACAGACCCAAATTATATGTCTTCATCTACTTGGAAGCATCTGGTCCAGGGATGGGTTGTACTTACCTTTACTACCGGTTTGCAACGGGGCCATGTGCACACGCTCCCTGATGACATCAGGGTCAGTGGGTGGAGCCTCTTGCCAATTTTACTGCCGGTTCTTGCAAACTGGTCCGAACCGGGGGTAACCCACCACTAATCTGGTTGCATCCTGGCAGGACCACCTGAACTCAAATGCATATTTTCATGCAATTGTTTGACTACAGTGCAAACCCAGAGAAAGATGCAGCTTCTTTAAGGAGGCTCTAAGAAGTGTAGTACTATTGGGCTTTGGATTCAATATGTACAATTCCTGTAATCAAGTCCATGAACTTGTCATACTATCCTCTAGATTAGGGGTGTCCCACCTTGGCAACTTTAAGATTTGTGGAGTTCAACTTCCAGAATTCCCCAGCCAGCCATTGAATTCTGGGAGTTGTAGTTCACAATTTTAAAATCGCCATGGTTTACATTATTTATTTCTTGAAAGGTCTCATCAAGGGCATCTACCGGTATTGGTATGTGTAAATGTGTGATTTAAGAATTCAAAATCAATATCTGAAAATAAGTTTGAGTTCAAACTTCTAATAACTTAATTGTATGGGAGCAGTTATTTCATGGTGAATGAAAGTAGTTTATACTCACTGGAATAATTAAAAACAAAGCAGTAATTGCTTCATTTCAAACCATTAGGGGTTGGTTTTAGAATTTCTCAAAGCAAAGTCCAGAGCCAGATTCTGCTAATTGTTGGCTGAGATTTCCACATCAGAAGCCAGTTTGCTTTCCAAGGATGGCCATTTCTCTTCAAAGAATTAAGACTTCAGTTTCAGGTTAATGGATTATTTGCTGTTTTCTGTTCTCAGTATCGGTTAGAGACTTTCACTGAAAGTAGAGACACACACTTGGCTAGTGAATGCTACAATGGTGAGTAACTGAGGAATGAGGGAAAATTTCCAGAATGATCCCTTTGTAAGAGATCACCACTTTGAACTTTTCAAGCTACTAATCCAAGTAGTCATACTGTTGGTTACACCCTAACATTAACATTTAATGGAATCAGGGAAAAGCACAGGTAGTCCTCAATTTACAACCATTTGTTTACTGACCATTCAAAGTTACAATGGTATTGAAAAAAGTCACTTATGATTGTTTTTCACACAACCGTTGCAGCATCTCTGTGGTCACATGATCAAATTTTGGATGCTTGCCAACTGGCATGTATTTATGATGGTTGCAGTGTCCTGGGATCATGTGATTACTTTTTGCAAACTTCCGATAAGAAAAGTCAATGGGGAAGCCAATATTACTAACTTTTTTTTATTTTTATTTTTTTTATTTGATTTATATGCCGCCCTTCTCCGGAGACTCAGGGCGGCTTACAGTGCGTTAAGCAATAGCCTTCATACTTTTGTATATTTATACAAAGTCAGCTTATTGCCCCCACAATCTGGGTCCTCATTTTAACTTAACAACAACAGAGATTCATTTAACCTTTCTATGGCAAGAAAGGTTGTAAAATGGGGCAAAATTCACTTAACAATTGTCTCACTTAGCAACAGAAATTTTGGGCTCAGTTGTTGTTATAAGTCAAGGACTACCTGTAGTAGATGGGCCCAAAACATTCCATCTCTCTCTCTCTCTCTCTCTCTCTCTCTCTCTCTCTCTCTCTCTCTCTCTCTCTCTCTCTCTCTCTCTCTCTCTCTCTCTCT
>WNWU01000011.1:23316219-23364366 GCA_012654045.1 Ptyas mucosa | reverse complement strand
AATAAAATAAAATAAAATAAAATAAAATAAAATAAAATAAAATAAAAAAAATAAAAAAATAAAATAAAATAAAATACTTTCTTCCTTCATCTAAGTTTTAGTTCTTTGAAAATTGTTAAGGGTAGGGTTAAGACCATAAGTCATAAAGCTTTTGATCTCTGGGCTACATGGGGGAGGGGGGCAGAGGTGGGTTTCAGCAGGTTTTGGAGAACCGGTAGCAGAAATTTTGAGTAATTCGGAGAACCGGTAGTAAAATTTCTGACTAGCCCTGCCCCCATCTATTCTCTGCCTCCTAGTCCCAGCTGATTGGGAGGAAATGGGGATTTTGCAGTAACCTTCCCCTGCTATGCCCACCAAGCCATGCCCACCAAACCTTTCGACGCCCACCAAGCCACACCCACAGAACCGGTAGTAAAAAAATTTGAAACCCATGCCCGTGGGGGGCATGATAAGTGCCTTCCAATAATTGAGGTGCTGTCACAGAGAAGAGGAGACTTACTTATTTTCCAAAGCAACTGAGGGCAGACAAGAAGTAATGGGTGAATGCTTGTTAGATGAGAGATCCAACCTAGATGTAAGGAGACATTTTCTGAACAATTAATCATAGGAATAGTTTGCCTCCAGGAATTGTGGGTGCTCCATCACTGGAAGTTTTCAAAAATAGATTGGACAACCATATGACCAGAATGATATAAGGTCTCCTGCCTTGAGCAGAGGGTTGGACTAGAAGACCTTTGAGGTCCCTTCCAGACTGCGATTCTAAGTTCTAATAAACCATTTTGTTTATTTACTACAGAGTACTTTGCACATGTAATTTGCTACTAGGAAAGATCCCAATTTATAGCATTCATTTATCTATGACTTCAAGTAAGGCCACTTTAAAGCAGATCAAATTATAACATTAGGATTTCTGCTTAGTGTTCCTTTTGTAAAAAAATGAGGAACCTATCCAATACTAAGTTAGATTTTGTGGCTTAGTTCTGTATGCTCTGATATTTTAACATCCTTCCTTGAATATGCCTCAGTTGAATTTGGAATACCATTTTTTCTTTATTTATCTGACTTTTAATCATTGGAAGAAAAATATATTCATGCAGTTAACCAAATGAATTATGGAATGGATTCAAAATGCAAGCTGAATGTTTGTTTGCTAAACATTATTTACCCAGAAATAATCCCCTGGCCCTAATTTTAAATGAATTGAGATTTACAGCTAGTAATTGAATTAGGAGATTACAGCCCAAGAGTGCACTTCTGTCAGACACTTATCTGCAATCTCTCTATAAAATCTAGAAGATATACATGAGATTAAAGTTGTATTTTATCTTGTCAAACTCATTAACATACACTCAGTCAATTTCAGCTTTAAATTGACATCATAACAAGCAAATATAACTTTTTCCCCTCACAGGACGAACAATATTTTAGAATACACAGCAGACAACAAATCTGAATTTCCAGTTTACCATCTGCAGGAAGTAACTGGAAGAAAAATACATAGTGATGAGCATAACTTGGTAAGATATATACTGCCACAAATACGTATGCAAAGATTACTGGAAAAATAAATAGGTGGTCCTTATCCAGCAACCATAATTAAGACCGGCAATTGTTAAGAAAAGTGATTGTTATGTAAAACTGCAACAGTGCTTATGATCTTATTTCAGCTTTCTTTTGCCTTACAAACCTGCAAAGATCATAAATGTGAGGTCATAAAATTATTTTTTTCATCACCATAATGTGAGGATTGGTTGTAAAGTGATTTTGTTCATGATTGTCATAACTGCAAAGAGTCACTCCAGGTGCTCACTAAACAGGGCAGTTGCTAAACGAGGACTACCTGTATTTATAAAAGAATATTGGAAGATAGAATGTAGACTGCTCTAGAATGCTAGAACAGAATGCTAGAGTGTTCTTATTGGTCATTCAATCCCTTGTTTAGCTCAAGAATCTATTAAAGCACTCCAAAAGGGATCTCTCTAGTCCATCATAGAGTTTTTCCACACATATGTATAACACCAAGAGTTTCACTTTATGAGCAAGAAGCTTTTTGTATTTTTCTACAGGTAATCCTTGATTTACAACAGTTCATTTAGTGACCATTCAAAGTTACAATGGCACTGAAAAAAGTGACTTATGACTGTTTTTCACACTTACGACCATTGCAGCATCCCCATGTTCACGAGAGGCTGGGTGAGGCTAAGCACCCCTCGATGTGAATGACATCAAGTTGGCCATGCCCACTCAGTCACATGACCACCCAGCCACTCCTACCCAGCCAGTCAGTAGGCCAGAGAACTGGTTGTTAAATTATTTGAAGCCCACCACTGATTGGAAGATGTTGATGATTAAATCTGGAAGCTTTTGCATGCTTCTGGCCAAAAACATAGTTTACTTTTGCATGCAATAATTTACACCAGTGTTTCTCAACCTTGGCAGCTTTAAGATGTATAGACTTCAACTGCCAGAATTCCCCAGCCAACATATGTAAAGTTGCCAAGATTAACAAACACTGATTTAGACTACTCACATCCTCTGTACAAAAAGATAAGACAACTGCATTTTCTTAAACTTTTAGTGATGGATGTATGCTTTTTGGTATGCAATTACAACCATTTATTGAGAGAAAGTTGATGATTCTATGCAGTCATGCTGTGCAGTAGTTCAGTCCAAAGTGCTAAATAATCTAATGGAAAAGTGTATTTTGTGGCCTTTATCTGCATACCAGGTACGTCCCATAATTGAGTTCCCAGAATCATCCATTAAAGATTATTCAAGGATAAGCATTGCTCAACACAAAATGAAGTTTGCTTCAGGTGAGCATCGGATCTTGAAACAGGTGAGTGCCAAAGAGAACAACTGCATTTTAAAAATGAAACATTATTTTCATTTTTATTTATTATTTTCATGTTCACTTTATTTAAAAACCTTCTTGACTTACTAAGTAGCTCTTTCGGGTTTTTCCTCAGTATGTTTTGAAAACGTTTGTGTGAAGGGATATTTCAAGTTGATGAAGAATTTATCTTAGATTTATCTAATAATTTATCTTAGATTATTCTGCGTTAGATTATTCTTCCTTTTCCTTTTGCAGGATGTTTTGCAATCAGATTTTTTTTTCTGCATTTATCAAAGTGTAGTTTTCTTATCCTTTTTTGTTTTTAACTGCTGCAAAGTAATAATAAAGTAAAACCTTACTTTAAGGGACCATTAAGAAATAGGGTATTTTTAACCCCCAAATATCCATATAATCCAACTTTCTATTATCTGCATCGATTTATGTCAGTTTATGTCACTTGCATAATGTACTTACTGTATAATGCATAATGTAATGACACAAGTTACTACAAATTACATAAACAACAGCATTGTTTACTTCATAATAAAACACATATAATGGAAAGTGATGGAAATAATTCAGGCTTAGTGAACTATTCAGATTACTTCATATATAATGAATTTGGTCTTTATTTCAGGGGATGTCTGGGTGCAAATTTTGTCCATTGCATCTAAAGTCTGGTAACTCTAACTGTAATCCTTTACAAAAAGGTTTCATTGTCCAGCAATAAATAAATCAATAAAAAGAAAAATAAATAATGTATCACTACCAATATTTTATTATGATTTGTAACCCTGGGTTGCAGGTATTATTATTATTAGTTCAATTTATATGCTGCCTTATTGAGGAAAAGGAAGGTATTCAGACAGAATGATTTAGCTTTCCATGACAGCTGTGACTCATTGATCTTCAATGTATATTCCCCCATTTCTAGTCTAATGATTGGTATTTAGGGCAGTTTTTTGGCAGGCAAAGAAGCTCTTTGTATTTTTATACAGGTAATCCTTGACTTACAATAGTTCATTTAGTGACCATTCAAAGTTACAATGGCACTGAAAAAAGTGACTTATGACTGTTTTTCACACTTACAACCATTGCAGCATCCCCATGGTCACAAGAGGCCGGGTGAGGCTAAGCGCCCCTCGACGTGAGTGACATCAAGTTGGCCATGCCCGCTCAGTCATATGACCACCCAGCCATGCCTACCCAGCCAGTCAGTAGGCCAGAGAACTGGTTGTTTAAGACAACATGGATGCTCAAGAGCCAAACTAACTTTTGAGGCAAAAGGCTTCCCCTTAAAAAAAAAAAACTAAAATGAAAACTTATTTCCATAAGACTTTGATGGGGAATTGTGAGACTACATCTTTTTCTCATGGCACAGTCAGTCTTAGATAACACAGAAATAATGTTTAGTTATTATTCAAGCCCTTTTCCCTGAAGTGCGAAGGACACACTTTTAATAGTGCTAAACATCAGGAAATTATTTCTCCAATAAAGGAGAATATTTGTCGCTCAGAATTAATACGAGGGGTCCTTGGTGCTCTCTGAGCTTGGTTGTTTTCTAGCAGATGCTTGATTACCTAGATAATATCATTTAATGTATCATTGATTTTTATTTTAAAATGCACCTAAAAGTCACAATCCACAAGTTGGCCTGAATTTTTGTGAAAGTTATTCTCCTGAAAATATTCCAAAATGTAAATTTTCAAATGTTCTTTGAATTCTTCAGTTCACAAATTCTAGTGGTCTGATCTAAAGATCGTTAAAAGACTAAAACAATGGCATGCTGCTTTTTTTCCTAAGTAATGTCACATTAATTTCTCAATTGTGTTTATATTATAGAGACATTTGATATAAACACATCCCCCCCCCATAGGCACACTTGTTCCAATTGTTTTTGGCGAAGTTAAGTTACATGCTTGTGAATCATGTATGGAAACAGAAATTCGTTGTTCTTTCTTATTTTTGCCTTTATTAAACAACAAGCAGAAAGGAAAGGAGGCAACCAATGAAAATTAAAAAACAAAAGAAACTAGAGTTTTCCACCAGCATGTTTTTCTGAGATAATATTTCAACTGATGTATGTTGCAAAGATTACAAACTGACAATGATTCTAAATTTATAATACTTGCATCCATGAATAGTGAAAGAGCTGCTTGGTCAGGGAACTGACGTAACTGATTTCCATCACATGGAAGCAAAATTGGAGGTTGTAGAAATATCAAGTTTCTCTGTCTAGGAATTAGGAATTATGCGTCTACCTCCCTTCTTTCCACAGGCTTACAAAAAGCCCCCTTGTAATGTGGAAATTATTTCAGCCTATATTATTTATTGAAAACATTTTGCATATCCACCTTAGACAGTCCGAATTGCCAATCTTATGTCTAGTACCTAAACCAGTGATGGCTAACCTTTTTGCCATCATGTGCCAAAAGCGGGGGGAGCATGGTGGGGTCACACGCAGGCGTGCCTACATCCATAATTCTATGCGCCCCACCCCCCTGTGCTCCCCCCGCTTTTGGCATGTGATGGCACGGTTTTTGCTCTCCCCAGGCTCCAGAGCCTTTCTAGGAGCCTGGGGAGGGCAAAAACGGCCTTCCCTACATCCCCCAGAGGCCCTCCGGAGGCCGGAAACAGTGTATTTCCTGAGTTTTGGTGGGCCCAGAAGGCCCAAAAATCAGCTGGCTGGTGCACGCATGCGTGCCGGAGCTGAGCTCGCGTGCCCACCGATATGGCTCCGCGTGCCACCTGTGGCACCCGTGCCATAGGTTCGCCATCACGGACCTAAACTGTAGAGTTCACATTGGAAGAGGATCTAAATCAGGGGTGGGCAACCTTAAACACTCAAAGAGCCATTTGGACCTGTTTCCCACAGAAAAGAAATCACTGGGAGCCGCAAAACCTGGGTGGGCGTGGTCAACTCAACGTCACTCATGGGAGGGACAGGGAGCCACAGCAGGGGGATGAAAGAGCCGCATGCGGCTCCAGAGCTGCAGGTTGCAGACACACCTGATCTAAATGACCTCAGAAATATAACTCTTTTCTCTTTCCTTTTGCAGAGACAAACGGTTGAGCTGGTGCCACTCACAAAAGTTCAATATGAATGGAAAGGCAAACCTTACTTCTTCTATGTCTTTGGCAATGAGAATAAAATCTATAGCAAAGACTACCCTGCAAAATGCTGCTGCTCAATCTTGTGAAAAACAACCAGTTTAGTGGCAGTCCTCTATCAAACTACATAGCTGTTCCCTGCTTTTAATCTCTACAGCATCTGTCCGGATTCTTTTTCTACAGAGACTATACAAAAAAAGGATGTTATTATGTGCTCCCTCCAGAGGAATCTGTGCATTGTTTTATCTGTCCAGAAGAATTTGTGGCTCATTCATTAATCTTATTTATGAGATGAAAAGTGAAGGAAGCTACTAGTTCTAATGCACCTTGAAATAGCATATTTGTATATTTTGCAGTTTCAAATATGTAGATACTTTTCATGAGCCCCATTCAGTCGTTTTTCTACTTAGAGCATTCATGGCAAGAACAGACTGGAGAAGCTGTGCGTTCCAATGATGCTGCTCATCAGCATTGTGTGTAAGAGGCAAGCTTTCCCACAAATTGCTGTAGAGGCAGGCTTCTGCACCAGTCAGCATTGTGGGGTCTGCATCTCAGAAATCAATACACATACAATCATATGTACTGTTTATCTTTTTTTAAAAAAATAGGGCAATTGAATGTTATATTAGTCTTTCCTAATCTGGTGCCTCCGGATATAGAATAGAATAACAGAGTTGGAAGGGACCTTGGAGGTCTTCTAGTTCAACCCCCTGCTTAGGCAGGAAACCCTACACCACTTCAGACAAATGGTTATCCAACATCTTCTTAAAAACTTCCAGTGTTGGAGCATTCACAACTTCTGGAGGCAAGTTGTTCCACTGATTAATTGTTCTAACTTTCAGGAAATTTCTTCTTAGTTCTAAGTTGCTTCTCTCCTTGATTAGTTTCCACCCATTGCTTCTTGTTCTACCCTCAGGCGCATTGGAGAATAGCTTGACTCCCTCTTCTTTGTGGCAACCCCTGAGATATTGGAACACTTCTATCATGTCTCCCTTAGTCCTTCTTTTCATTAAACTAGACATACCCAGTTCCTGCAACCGTTCTTCATATGTTTTAGCCTCCAGTCCCCTAATCATCTTTGTTGCTCTCTCTATATAGGATTGTACTTCTGTATTCGCCAAGCTATATGGTCTTTCCTTTCCCTTCTTTCCAATTGTATTATAAATTTAAAATCTGAAGTTGATAATCCGTGTATTTTATTACATGTTCTACTTTTTCAAGATCCTGACTTACCATAAAAAGGTTACATGCTTTGTAAGTCATACTTATAGAATTATTTCCTTACAACTCTGTTTTCAGCATGCAATCATGTCAAAAGATCTTCTCTGTGAGATTTCTGTTTAAGGCAAAATGGTATTTCAATCGCAGTACTCTAAAACTAAACAAACTATAAATCACAACACCCTCTCTATGTCAACACCAGCTCAGTGAAGAGCTGTGATTTATATCAGAACATTTATTATAGTAAAGCAAACATTTCCCACTGTTTATTTGTTAGCTCACATTTATCCCATGAATAAATATCAAATTTATCAAAACAATAACTGTTTTGATAAAGTGTGGCATCTTGTTTCTTACTTTTTTTAAAAAAAATAATTGTCTGGATATTTTTATTTATGCTTTATTATTTTATGGTGCAATAATAGTGTTTTTCCCCAAATGTTGCTCCTTTTCAAAAGTAGATAAATTAAAGACAATGTTATCAGAAACTAACAGACTGCTTTGTTTTGTTCTATTTATATAGCACTGTTAGAACAAGTTTAAGGATGTGAGCGTAATTGCCTAATCAGGCTTTCAAAGGAGAAAAAAAAACCCTAGGATGACGGGTATTAATGCCAGAAAATCATTTGCAGATGGTACCAGTTGAAAAGTATTCTGTGAGTGAGATGGGTGGTTTCCAATTTTGATACAGAAATAATTCAATAAAATAAATACACTCTTTAAGTATCCAGCACATTGTAGTGTTTAAAGCATTTGGGGAGACCCTGGTTTAAGTCCTCACTCTACCATGAAGCTCATTAGATATCTCTAGCTCAATGTTTAACCTGGTATAGGAAGTTCCTCCCTGCTTGCTTCAGACAAGTGAAGTCAATGGGGGAAACCAAATTCGCTTAACAACCATGGGATTGCTGTGATTCACTTAACAACTGTGGCAAAAAAAGCTTGTAAAATTGGATGCAACTCACTGAACATTTGCCTTGATTAGCAAAAGAAATTCTGCCCCCAGTATAAACCATAAATCAAGGACTACTTGCATTTGGCAACTATTTCTACTTCTGTTCATAGTAAGTAATATACAATGAAATAATATTTCATGGTATCTATACTTTTTTATGGTGTCTGACAGTCATGTATATTTGATCTGGGAAATGCAAATGCATTATTTCTGTTAAAGCATTTATATTCCTCCTTTCATGTCAAGTTTTCACAATTGCAATAATCTATTGCAATTTCTCATAAGTAACATGAAAGAACAATTTGTGGCACTTTTCTGACATTTGCAAGTAACATTTTTAACAGCATTTGACACACAATAATAAAGTGTGGATAATTTGACACAGAAGACAAATAACTGGAGTGGAATTGGAGAAATAGCCTTTTTTAGTCTTTGAAAGAGGCAAATTCACCATGGGAATTTTGTATTTTTTAAAAATACAATCATATGATAAATGGTATTACAGTTAGTCCTCAATTTACAATCACAATTGAGTCCAAAATTTATGTTGTTAAGGGAGAAAGTTGTTAAGTGAGTTTTGCCCCATTTTACAACATTTCTTGCCACATTTGGTAAGTGAATCACTGCAGTTGTTAAATGAGTAACATGGTTGTTAAGTGAATCTGGTTTTCCCAATGACTGCTTGTCCGAAGGTCACAAAAGGGGATCAGATGACTCTGGGACACCACAACCATCATAAATGTGAGTCAGTTGTCAAGCATCTGAATGTAAGTCATGGGGATACTACAACAGTCATAAGTGTGAAAAATGGTCATAAGTCACTTTTTTCAGTGTCATTATAACTTTGAATGGTCACTAAACAAAATGTTGTAATTCGAGTACTAGCCGTATTTGGAAGAGTGCAGAAATGCCGCTTGTTGTGGATTATTATTTTGATGGTTCATCCAATATATTATTTTGATGTTTCATCTAATAGATACTACTAAACTGTGTTTATAATTCTATGTACTTATTATGATGGTGCAAAGATTAAATTGGGAATTTTACTTGGAAATTCGATAAAATGTTATTCAAACGAATCTTAGAACTTCAGTATCATTTCAACAAATTACATTTGTTCATTTGAAAAACATCTTAATAAAAATGAATTGATGAACTGATTTATTTAGATGCTTGGAATAATTGATAAAAATCAATTTTTTTAAACAGTTTGAATCAGACCATTGTTTCATATCAGAATAATTTGATGTTGCAAGTGTAATTTGATTGTCAGTGGTTAGGGTAGTGGTTAAAAGACTTGTAGCTCTTCTACAGTGTAAAATAGGTTTTTTTTTTCCAAAAGTGAGTTCGATAAATGTTTTAACAGGGTGTCCAAAAGGGTGTTAAAAGAATAGGACCAAATACAAATTCATTTGTAAATGTATAAATAACTGCAAATTAGAACTGCAAAACAGTAGTAGGTATGCAATAGCAGCAGGATTAACTTTCAAAAACCTGCATTTGCAAATAAAAAAGATAGATAATTTAAAGTACTAGGAAGATTAACAGGCCTTGCTATAAAAATTGCCTTATTTAACGGATGTCCCTTGTTCACTATCTTTTAAATTACTTCATTCCTTTCAGAAATCTTAGACAACTAAGTTCATTTTCTAGACAACTGATGGCAACATGCATGTTCTTTGTGCTAGCATATTCTCAGTAAATGAGTTGTAAAGTTACAGGTTATTTTTTTAAGTAGTATTTAATAGGGGAAAAAAATAGGTGTGCTTTTTCTTTAGTCATCTGAAACTTCTAACTTCACATTTGGGAGATTCCCTTTTATTTTTGTTTTGGGGAAATTTTAAAACAGGAAATCGATAATTTAGCTGTCCAGAGGCTTAACACATTCCTTTGCATCTTTAAGGAAAAATTATGCTGTCAAAGACAGCAATTGGGATATGAAATATTAGAAGGGTTAGCAGAGCTTCATACTCTCCGTAGATGACTGACTTCTGGTAGTAGGTTCTCCAGGTGTTTTCCAATGACCAGTCTTTGCAGCTTTTTTGGTCTATTTCTAATTATGCTCAGTCATCACTGGCTTTATTCCTTCAGGGTATTTTGGAGGATAGATTTTTCACAGAAAAAGCTGTAAGTGTTGCATTTAACTGGATGTTAGCATCTACTGTACAGTTATAAGGAGATTGAGTAGTCATATAAGTGGAGTAAATAAATAAACATATTGACCCATATCTGGTATACAGGTGGTCATCATTTAATTACTACAAGTGGAACCAGCAACTTGGTCATTAAGCAAAGTGAAAAAGCAACTGGGCTAATAATCTTATTTCAGTTTTCTTTTGTGTTACAGATCTGTTTTATGTGTGAGAATTGGTCATTAAGTTATTTTTTTCATCACAGTTGTAACTGCAAACAGTTGCTAAACAAGGCAGTCGCCAGATAAGGGCTACCTGTATTGTCTAAGATGCTGGGATAGAAAATGACCATAAGCTCAAGTCTCCCCTTGGCCATGAAAGATGGCTGGGTGATATTGGGTCAGTCATTTTGTTCCCATCAACTTACAGGATTGTTGATGTGGGGAAAATAGGAAGCATGGGCATGAAGCATGTTCACAGCCTTGAGTTTGGCAAAAAGTAAAAGTGGGCTAAAAATTGGGTTGGAGGTTAGCAAGCCTGTGTATGAGACTCGAGTGCTGCTGTATGGCGGGGTGAGCTCCCATCATTCATTCCAGTTCCCTAATGGGGACATGAAAGGAGCCCCCATGGGCATCCCCTGAGCAACGGTGATGTTACTGGCTAATCCTTTCAACCTGGAAGTGTCTTAAATCAGGGGTGTCAAATTCGCGGTGTCACGTCGTCACTTGATGTATCATGACTTTTTTCCTCTTGACTAAACCAGGGGTGGGCATGGCCAGTGCGTGATGCATCCAGCCTGTGGGCCAGAAGTTTTACAGCCCTGCCTTAAATGGTGCCTCCAACATGAACGGGATGGGAGTCCATCCACTGGACAAGCTGAATCCATTAATCTGAGCCTGAATGACAGGTTTAGAAACATTACCTTGACTGAGATGAAATAAATCCATCAACCAATCAATGCAACTGTTCAATATTTGCTAAGGTTTATTCCATCTCCTTAGTGGGTAGACCGACTTTGCACAATACCCTTTATAATGTTCCTTGGAAAAGTAGCACTTGAACTTACATTTGTGGCAATTTTCCATTGCCAAAACATTAAAAGGGATTCAATGAATGATGTGCAAGTCATGTGAATGCATAATTCCAAAGTCTGCTAATTTTGCATAATGTTCTCCTCTCCTACATATGTCAATCACAGACCCGGTGGCAGGGTACCTACAAAAAAGATAAACAGTAAAATGAAATGTGGTGTCAAATTGTCCCCCTAAGACTATGGTATAAGTCATACATATTAATGATGACAAATAATAAAGGGTGCATTAATGAAAGCATTACTGCTAGGAGGACCAGATGCTATTATTTACTGAAATGCTGTTGGGATGTAGGAAGCCACTCTGATTATTCAGATGCAATTTTAACATGAGAAACTGCAGCAAACCTGGCAATGAAATTACAGCTATTGACAAAGTTAAGGTTATAATTTCCCTTTATTTTGCACATTTTGGCAGTAAGGTTTGAACAATTTACTGATTCTTATAATAATAATAAAAAAACTTATTTCTTAAGTTTTACCAGATGAATCTGGTCTTCCAAAAGACCAAAAATATAAAAATTTCCAATCCATAATTAGATTTACTTAGATTTCCTTTTGTTTTCTCTCCTCTCCTCTCTCTGTAATTAATCGTTGTTTTCTCCTATATCTAACTGTTTTTCCTGTGCCTTGCATAAAATTGATTATCCAGACACAGGAGAGTATGACAGGGTATGCATTGATGCATAATGCAGTCACTGATAGCAGCAATAGCAGCCACAAAATTCTAAGATAGGATTAAAAATAGCTTTTATAATAACTTTGCTTGAGGAAATTCAGATGTACAGACTGGATGATGGACATATAGCAATACCAATAGCACTTAGACTTATATACCACTTTACAGTGCTTTATAGCCCTCTCTAAGCGATTTACAGTCAGCATATTGCCCCCAACAATCTGGCTCTGCATATATTTCCCTCATCTTAACTTTGCAATGGCAAGCATAGTAAAACTGTGATGGAACCAGTGATGTTCATACAGCAGACACTACTCATATCACTCAGAAGGGATTTTTACAATAGAAGCTTCACTTTTTACAGCTGCCCCAAATGAATAGTTATCTGTTTTTAGATCTGCATTGGGAAAGATTCTCCTATACTTTTGAAATAAGTCAGTGAAGTAGATTGCGATGAGATTCAGTGTAGTATTTTGTGTCTCATAAAATTTGTAGAATAGTAGGGTGATAGTGTTGGCTTAAAAAAGAATCAGCTACTTAATGGAAAATAAGACTGTCCATGAGTAGCTCTGAGGTGCTACCCCCATTTTCAGAATCTGTATATCCTAAATATCAGTAATTAGGGATTACAAACAGGAGAAAGTATTTATTCATTACTTTTAATGAATGAGGTAGGCATTAAAAAGCATGGATTTTCATACTCTTAAGTAATTCTCATATTTTTTCCATGATGTTAAGGGAACAGCATTACAAATTGCCTACAAATTGAATGTGTGGATTAAGGAAGAAAAAAACTTAAATTCATGTGTTGATAGTGATGTTGTCAATAGATAATAAGAGGGTATGAGAAGAAGAGAGCTCTGGAGGAGGAAAGATTCAAGGTTTCTTTATTACTATAGAGTCATTCTATGAGGGAGATGGGTGGTTTCTAAATACAATAAATAAATATAATGTCGGCTGGCGGCCCCCAGGGGGAGAGCCTTCTCTGTGGGGGCACCCGCCCTATGGAATGAGCTATCTCCTGGAATAAGACTGATCCTGACCTTCGTACCTTCCGCAAAGCCTTG
The DNA here is from genome assembly GCA_012654045.1 of Ptyas mucosa. Taxonomy (NCBI): domain Eukaryota; kingdom Metazoa; phylum Chordata; class Lepidosauria; order Squamata; family Colubridae; genus Ptyas; species Ptyas mucosa. The sequence continues at coordinate 23,351,275 of WNWU01000011.1, read as the reverse complement.
AAGACTTACTTATTCCAGCAAGCCGGCCTAGCTTAAATGGTTTTAAATTGGGATTTTGAATTTTATAGATTTGGGGTTTTAAATTGGGAGGCCAATCGATTTAATATCTTTTAATTTATCTTAATTTTTGTATTGTATGTATTTTAATTCTGGCTGTCCATCGCCCTGAGTCCCTTCTGGGAGAAGGGCGGGATACAAATTAAATTATTATTATTATTATCATCATCATCATCATCATCATCATCATCATCATCATCATCTGCTGTCCTTTGCTCCTGCTGTTCCCTATTGGGTAGAAAACATGAATTTATATGAAGTCAATGCTTTTGCTTATTTTTGGACCTAGATGAGCAAATGATGTACTGAATGATGCCAGGAGCCAATGCTGGAGAGTTAAAAGTCAACTTTATCAAGACTTGAAGGGAATCAGTTGTTGTTGGTAAGTGAAGAATTTGGAAAGCAAAGAAAAATACAAGGAGAGAAAAAAGAAGTCAGTATTTCAAAGGAAATCGATAGATCAATGATCTGAAAATCACAGAAAGAGCAGAAGGCAAAACATGGGATAGATGGACATGTGTGATGTAGAAGGAGACACAGGGATTTCACTACAGAGTCATCAACAAAAGTAAAAAAGAAGTCAAGGTCAAGACATTGCCCAGGGCTCTACATGTGGCAATGTGGTGTGGAGAAGACAATATCTAGCAAGACCTTGAACTTCTCCTTTCAAACAAACCCATCTTTTGATGATGGCAAAATAAAAGGAACAGTCAGAAGTTCAATAGAAAGAGAAGTTTTTTTCCCCCTTATTGGCAACTGATACAAATGAGATTGTTGCTTTCTTTTGGAAGGTGAAAGTCTGCCGGTGAATTGAGGAACAAATTGGAACTGAAAAATCTCTACTGAACTGAAGACTGAGCAGCTGAAGAACAAAGTGATAGCTGGAGAGGGAGGAGAACAGCAGCCCAGCCAAGCTTGCCTGCATCTGCAGGGACAAACATAGCAAAAGCAAAGATCATTTTTTAGTAATATCAGTGAGAGATTCTACCAAAGGGATCTGTGCAGTAAATTGGGGAGTTGTCATGTCACCTACTAAAGAGACCCCAACAGGAGAAACCTTGCAGGAATGATCTAGAGAAGCTTTAAAAAATTCTTAGGAATGGGTTTTAGAGACTGTGAAACTTACCCATATTCTGAATATTGCTATTAGTTTAAGTGCAGAATGAAAATTGATTTTCCTGTTTGTATGAACTTTTGTGCTGTCATCATATGTTAGATTATTTGTGTGTCCATTTGTGGTTTGTAAAGGCAGTTTTTTCTTCCCTGGTGAGTACTCTCTTGATATATCGCAGTTTCATTCCCATAATACCTAAATGAATAGGAATTAGGAATTAAGCCCAAGAACCAAGGTGCGTCAAACAGATAAGTCTACCTAGAATGAAATGCAAGTTTGGGGAGCATAGTACATTTTGCTTATGCAACAGTGATTTTTCCCCCCTAAAAGTTTTCTGTAAATTGAATAGAAGTAAAACACAGAGATTAAAGTCAACGTCATATGTAGAGGATGACAGGATGTCTTTCCAAGTAGTGATCAGTGCAACTCGTACTAGCATTGCAGAGCTGAGACTTCATTTCCGTAGTGACCGATGATTAATCACCAGCTTCCAAATTGTTTTATTCGCTGGGAGTGGTTGCAAGAGCTGGCCTGGGATTTTGAACTGCTGCTAACACAGAACTTTTAGTAAACAGTACAAATCCAAACAGTTGCAGTAGGACTTTGCCTTGCCTGTATTCCTTGCACTCTCTGCATCATGAGAATGGATCAAGAGCACAAAGACAGTAAGTAAATAAGAAAGGAATATCTCAGAAAACAGAATTTTCTATATTGTTTTAACCAATGACTTACAATTTGTATTTTAGGGTGCTGATTGAGCCCTGAGCTACAATATGTACTTTGTGATTCCCTTTGTGGTGGAAAGTTGGCTCATACCAAAGCTTGGCTCTCAGAAACTGGAGGACGGATCATAATATTTGCTGAAAGACCAGTGCAAAATTCTTTTGGCTTTTACTTGTAATTTGAGACCATTCTTAGTTTGCATTTTCTGCTACTCTTAGTGATCAGAAAGCTTAGTGATCATTTATTATCTAACCCGTAAGGAAAACGTACACATAAGGGCTGAGTTATAAAAAGCTGGTTATGCAGCCCTAAGCTATTTGAAGGCATTGGATTTATAAACATGTTTTTGTAAAAAAAAACCAGTCAAGTTTATTTGTAAGCACATTCAAAGATGGACAACTTAATTTTAAGCCCAGGTGATAAATACATTTATCTGGCTCAGAGATTTTTGCTTCCAGATATTTGCATATAAAATCTTGTTGCCAGTAAATGAACACTTCATTTTTTAAAAACAAAATTAAGATGTCAAATTGATATTAATTTCTATCCCACCGGGGATTGACATATTCAACTTAAACCATAGTGAGAATTAGGTTGAAGCCCTTTTCTTTATATACAGTAACAGATTTTGTTTGGAAAGAAAGCAATTTTTCTGGCATCAAAAGTAGTATAAATGCTTCAGTCTGTTCAATTTACAATTGACTAGAGAAATCAAGTGGTGTAGCTTAGGCTACTTAAACATCTCTATCCACAGAAAATACAGTATGTTCTAGCAAATCATAATTATTGGAGACACTCATCTGCTTTCATTTTGGTTTACACTCGTTGACTCTTACAATGGTAAAGACGCCTCTTCATAAAGCCTGAAAAAAAATGGAAATATAATTGATCCTATCCAACTCTATTGAATTGTTGAACACTGTTGTTTATTCTTTATTTATACAATCTAAGTCTGAGATCTTCAAACTTTAGGGGGCCACTTTGAGAAGGTATTTTGTGCATTCCCATAAAATGGCTTCCATGAGAGGGTTCCCCTTCATCAAATGAATTCAGTGATAGATATGGCTATGCAAATGCTCATTTTCCAAAAGGCAACCTGATAAAGTTGAAATTTGCCCAAGTACAAAGCAGTGAGATCTGGGCTCAAAAGCTTGGAAACCTACAGTTGAACCCACTGGTTTTAGTTCAAATGCCTATTTTGCATTGGAAGCTGTAACTTTACTGGAAGTTGCAATAATACAGCTAGTAAAACCATACTCTTGTGGGTTTCAAGAATCAATGACTTATAACTTATCAACACTGTCCAGTTGGTCCTTCACCACAATGGACAGACAAATGTTTTCGAAAGGCAGAAACAGACAGTATCACCCAATTTAATTGCTCACTCACTTTTAAAGTGACCTCAAGACACGTTTTTCTGCTCCATTTCCACAATGCACTTTTCCCTACAGTTTTCATATGTAAATTACCTTGATTTACAAATCAAGTAACTTTCCAATGCATAATATGTACATGTGTGGGTGTGGGTGTATAATTTCCAGGTGTTCTTTAACTCCAATAGACAACTTTACTTTGGTCCATTTCTTCTTGTTTAATAGATGTTTCTTTTAGTTTTTATTTTATTTTATTTTTTCATATTAGACTTGGTTTTTATTGAGGTGGATTAAAAAATGGATTGGATTAACAGGGTGAGAGGGAGGGGGCCACAACTTGACCTGTGAACAGCAGAGGAGAATAAATATGAGTTTTTAAATATCTGTACAAAAAAGCTATACAAAAGAAACCACAAAACGTCACAACATTCATTATGATGCAAGTATGTGAGAAGCAGCATGTGGCCTAGAGGTGAAGATGCTGATCTCCTACTAGGAAGATTGAGAGTTCAATCCTAGGCAGCAACAAACATTTCTCTATCAGGACACAAAGAGAAAATATCTGCTGTGAACTCCATGTAGTCATCAGGAATGGCATCCGGCCAGTAAATGCTCAGCATCACTCAGTCTCCCCAACCCTACCATGAAGCAAGGGATTACAGGGTTGTAAAAAGAAAAAAAAATGTGAGAAGAGGTATTTGTATTGTGATGTACCAAAGCATATAGCATCTCTTTACATACACACATATACACAGCACTGCTGCTTATATGAGTAGCCATGATTCAATATAAAGATGCTATAGATGTGCAAATTTCTCATATTTCCAGTTTCAGTGGCGGCTGATATTTGAGCAGAAAAGGATGAATTCAAGATTTTGTTTAAACCATTGTTTTTATTCCGCAATTAACTTACACACTAATTCAATGTGGCTATAAAATAGTAATTATAAAATCTCTTCAGACTGATTTAAAACTTCAGTTTGATTTTTGTACATGCCATAGATAAGGTTAATTAAAGGGAAGAGCCTGTGTATGTGACTCAAGTCATTCCAAAAATAATTTCTCTAATAAAGAACAAAGTTATAAATAGTTCTGTTTGGAGAATATGCTTTCCAGAGTAGACCTGTTGCTATAGCAATCCAGCTGGGAAAATGCAATACTATGTTGAAATCCAGCCAGAGAATATTCATGTGTCCTCATGTTTATTTCTATAATGCATAAAATTACAGCTTTCACTACTCTCATTTGAAATCAAGAGACCACTTCTGGTCATTTGGGGGGGGGGGGGGGATGAATAGAAACAATAAAGTTTTTTGCAATCACCATAATTACGGAATTAATTTATTTAGATATCCATCTGTATAGTAAATTAACTATTGTGAAAAATTAGCTGTTCTTTGTGATTAGGAGTGATATGTCAAAATGTCAACCTAGAACTAAGGAGAAATTTCCTGGCTGTTAAAACAATTCACCAGTGGAACGACTTGCCTTCAGAAGTTATGGGTGCTCCAACACTGAAAGTTTTTAAGAAGAGATTGGACAACCATTTGTCTGAAATGGTATAGGGTTTCCTGCTTGATCAGGGGATTGGACTAGAACAGGGGTGTCAAATTCAAGGCCCGTTGGCCAGGGGTGAAATTGAAAATTTTTCCCTACTGGTTCTGTGGGCATGGCTTGGTGGGTGTGGCAGGGAAGGATACTGCAAAATCTCCATTCCCTCCCCACTCCTGGGGGAAGGGTATTGCAAAATCTCCATTCCCACCCCACTCTGGGGCCAGTCAGAGGTGGTATTTGCCGGTTCTCCGAACTACTCAAAATTTCCGTTACCGGTTCTCCAGAACCTGCTGGATTTCATCCCTGCTGTGGGCTGGATCCGGTCCATGGGGTGCTTAGATCTGGCCTGCAGGGCCTCCCTGGAAATGGCAAAGGACCAGCCTGCAGTGCCTCTGCCAGCGAAAACGGAGTTTGTGAGGGCTGTGTGCGAGCACCTTTTTCACTGGCAGAGTGCTAGCAAAACAAACTATTAGCAAAAGTGTCATTTGATCACACAAGTGACGTCAAGCTGGCCACTCCCACCTGGCCATGCCCTCCCTGCCTCCCCCGGGTCAAACAGAACCCTGATGTGGCCCTCAATGAAATCAAATTTGACACCTCTGGACTAGAAGATCTCCAAGGTCCCTTCCAACTCTGTATTCTGTCGAAATATCCTAGGCATTGAAGGAAAGAATGGGTCTCCAGACTTTTTTCAGAGCAGTGAAAGTCCTGAATATTTCTACAAAAAGTCTCTTGTAGGACATCACCATTTATTAAAGGACTGCTGTGGAAAGTGTGGCTAGTTCCAGAGGGAAACTGTTCAGGCCAAACAAAAATAATTTGTGGATAAATCTAAGGGCAAAGCAGAAGTAACATCTTCCATTCAAAAACACCCCTGTCCCAACATTCAGGAAAAAAAGAATAATGTGGTTCAACAGTATTCTTGGAAATAAAGGTGATGCTGTAAGCCAGAGGTGTCAAACTCAAGGCCTGTGGGCTGAATTTGGCCCATGGGGTGCTTATTCCTGGCCTGCAGGGCCACCCTGGAAACAGCAAAGGACCGGACCGTGGTGCCTCTGCCAGTGAAAATGGAGTTTGGGAGAGCTGTGCGCAGTGTCCATTTTCATTGGCCAAAAATGGAGCCCGGGGAGGCTGTGTGGGTCCCCACGAGCTCCATTTTTGCTGGTAGAGTGCTAGCAAAACAAACTACTAGCAAAAGTGGATCCCCCCCAGCCCCGCCAGGCCACCACAGATGTTCCTGACACAAGTGATGTTGAGCTGGCCACACCCACCATGGCCATGCCCATTTGGACATGCCCACCGGCCCCCCAAAGACAAACACAACCCTGATGTGGCCCTCAATGAAATTGAGTTTGACACCCCTGCTGTAAGCTAACATTGTACAGCAGGCTAGTATACTGGTTATTTTCTTAAAATACCTTAAATAAATTACATAAAAAGCCTGATGAAGCATAAATAAGTACCAAGAGTGGTATCTATGGGCATATTATGCACAGCAACTTGAGGGACTCAAAATGAAAACCTCAATTTATTAAATAACTCTTATTTTAATTAATACTTAATTAAATATATTTAATTAAACATAAACCTCACATGGTACATTTTAATTTTCCCATAATTTATGATGCACATTGTTGCCAGATATGCCTGCACATTGCTTATATAACTAATAAAATCCTATCATTCCTCATGGCGTAATGATTTGCAATTCATTTATTTTATTTTACAGATATATATATATATATAATAACACTCATTAATATTCTTACACTAACTGTACAACATGTAGCATATTACCCATATTTTATACTTTAATGAATTCAGTGGAGTGTAAATGCAAGTCATTAGATTGGTAGGTCTTATGACTTTAGTGGCTAAATTTCCTATTCCCACAGCTATTCCCACCTATACTGTAGGTACATATAATTTTTAGTTCTGGTACAGGTAATCCTCAATTTACAACTACACTTGGGGCCAGAATTTCCATCATAAATTTGGGCAGTCAGAAGTCAAGGCATCGTCAATTTTATGATCATTTTTACCATAATCATAAAGCCAATCACTGTAATCTTTAAGTGAATAATATAGTTATTAAGTAAATCAAGCATTATGCAAATCCAGCTATCCCGGTGGTTAGGGGTTTTTTTGCCAGAATCATCACAGAAGGTCATGAATTGTGATCACATGACTGCAGATCACCTCAACCAGTAGTAAATGTGTCAGTTGCCAAGTGCCCAAATTGTGATCTTATCTTGACACAATAGTCGCACAATTGTTTGAGTACAGGTCATAAACATGTTTTCCAAGGTTATTGTAACTTTGAACCATTATTAAATAAATGGTTATAAGTTGAGGACTACTTATACCTGACATTGAATTGAACAAGATAAAGCCACACAGGAAATGCTGTCTGGGGAAATCCATACATTTTAAAGTTGCTGAGGTTGACAAACATTCCTCTAGAACAGGAGTGTCAAACTCGGTTTCATTGAAGGCCGTATCAGGGTTGTGTTTGATCTTGGAGGGCCATGATGGGCGTGGCCATGGTGGGGGTGGCCAGCTGAACGTCACTGGTGTTGGGAGTGCCTGTGGTGGCCCGAGCACTCTGTCAGTGAAAATGGGTTCCTGAGCTACGTTTTCGGCCAACCTCAGACCTGTCCTTCGCTGTTTCCAGGGCTGCCCCGTGGGCCAGATCTAAGCACCCCTCAGGCTGGATCTGCCCCCCGGGCCTTGAGTTTGACACCCCTGCTCTAGAACAAGAGAGCTAACTTGCAGGTCTATTTTGTTTTTCATTTGAATATAAAAATATATTTATAAAAATATAAAACCATTACTTAGATGACGGATCAATTAACTGCAACACCTTGAATCTAACACTGGAATAAGCTTCAGGCAAGGAATGAAAGCTCCATCTAAGTTAACCAAGATCTTGGAAATGCAGTTGTTAAGCAACTGGAGCAGAATTGGAGCTATTTGCCAATCCGCTGCAATTTACCCCAAATATTTTTGCCTCTGAGATTTCTGCTTCTAAGTTCTCATCTCCCCACTCATGGGGCACTTTTGGGAGGGGAGGTAGGGACAAAATGATAACAGGCTACCTTTCCTGTAAACATCAGTATTTCAAGCACATTGTCTGCCGTTCCAGCAACATACACATAAGCTATGTCAGCATGCTGGGGTTTTTTTCTTCCTGCCAAATCCCCAAGCTACTATTACACTCTTGCTATTTTAAAAATCTGCTTGTTGTTGAAGGGGGTTGGGGGGGGGGAAACGGCTCAGGGGAGAAATAAAAATATGCCCATCTGTTAATAAAAAAACATTGCAGTCTTTTCCTCCAAGACTGCTGGGTTTGGTCATTTATTGAATAGCCTAGCTGGAGGGAGAAAAGGCAGGTACACTTTAAGAATCCATAAATTTGCCTTGTTCTATAATGTTCACATCACAGAAGCAATTTTTACTTCTGCAAGGCAAATGTTTCACCACTGCTTTAATTTATTTCATCTGTTATGTAGGCAGCACAAATCAGGGGTGAAATGCTCCCGGTTTGGACCGGATTGCCTGATCCGGTAGCGATGGCAGCGGGTGGTTCAGAGAGCAGGTAGCAAAAATCCCTGCCCCCCCCCCCATGCCCAGCTGAGCCGCATGATCATCAGAGGCTTTTTTTTTAACTTTTAAAAGCATTTTTTCTACAACTTCTTCTGATGAAAAAAAGCTTTTAAAAGTAAAAAAAAAGCCTCTGCCAATCAGGCAACTCAGCTGGGATCGTCAGAGGCTTTTCAAAGCATTTTTTCTGCAACCTCTTGGCTGAAGAGGTGGTTAAAAAATGCTTTGAAAAGTCTCTGTCGATCCCAGTTGAGTTGCCTGATTGGCAGAGGCTTTTCAAAGCATTAGAAAAAATGCTCTGCAAAGTTAAAAAAAAAAAGTTGGCCACACCCACCCAGTCACATTACCCACCAAGCCACGCCCATAGAACCGGTAGTAATAAATTTTACATTTCACCCCTGAGCTAGATGTTATTCTATAGAGTACATAACCTCTGCTAGAAGCTCATCACTTTAGATAATAATTTGCAATCAATTCACTCAGAACAACATCACATGATCAACATCTAATGAGTTTCAAATGAAAGATCAGTTATGGTCACAGTTATGGTTGTGTCCTGATAATGTATACAGAAGATATACCATATTTTTCAGAGTATAAGACGCACCTTAGTTTTTGGGGAGGAAAATAAGAAAAACGCTGATTGGCAGGTGGATTGGCCTTCCAGAATACCCCCAATCAGCTGTCCCCAGAGGTGAATTTTAGCAACAGGTTCCTTGGTTGTGAGCTCTATGCCTTGCCTTTTTTTTTTTTTTTTTTTGCTTTTTTTCCTGTCTCTGAAAGCCTCCGAAACAGGGCTCCAGGAAAAAAGCCTCTGAAGTTCTGTTTGGGGGCTTTTTTTCTGAAGCTTCACTTCTGATGCTTTTTTCAGCCTCTGAAACCTCTGTTTGAGAAGCTGGGTGGAGCTACATCCAGATTTTCATCCTCTTTTTTGGGGGGAAAAGGTGCATCTTATATTCCGAAAAATACAGTACTTGGTGTGAATTATGAAATTTTATAGGGGTGAAAATTAAGTAAAATCTAGAGGTAGTCTCCACCTATAGACTGTCTTGTTTAGAAGCCATTTGAAGTTACAACAGTTAAAAAAATAGTTTTGCAATAAAACTACAAATTCATCATTTCTTATATTTTTTTAAACATTCAGTCAAAGTTCTTGATCAACCATCCATCTGGGTCAGAACTTTGGACCCAGTTCTGACTCTTTTTCCCCCCAGAAAAGTCCATCATGATTTTTTAAGGAAAGAGATGAACCTATATGAACCTCAAGACTTTACTCTATTTATGTATTTTACTATAGAGTGTGAAGAGGATTCACAATAAAAGTTACTGCATATTTATATTCAATTTAATGGAAGCAACCTTCATGAGACGTCTTTTTTTTCTTTTTCTTTTTTTAAAATTAATTTATATGCCGCCCTTTTCCGGAGACTCAGGGCGGCTTACAATGCATTAAGCAATAGCCTTCATACTTTTGTATATTTATACAAAGTCAGCTTATTGCCCCCACAATCTGGGTCCTCATTTTACCTACCTTAGAAGGGATGGAAGGCTGAGTCAACCTTGAGCCTGGTGAGATTTGAACTTGCAGTAATTGCAGGCTGCTGAATGTTAATCACAGTGCCTTAGTCTACTGTGCCACTCAGGCCCCTTCTGCAGTTTGTTTATTTCTTCCATTCTTTTTCATGAGAAGAAAATAGAAAGATTATTTTTTGCTTTGTGAAGAATATGTGAAAGCTTTTAGCAGAAAATTCTGTTCAATCAAATGATGAATGATGGCATCAAATCATTGCTTTACTTTTAGAAATGTACTTTGTTAGCAGGAGGCATTTCCTGCAACAACCATGGATATACTGTATATTGTATCTTGTATGGATTTTTAAAAGGATACAAAATACCCCAGCATAGTACTTGAGAAGAAACACATTTCTCACACACAATAGAAGTTTACTAAAAATAGTTTATTTTTTTTAGGAAAAAAAGCATTCACATTTGTTGAGGAAAAAGAATCAAAAGCTTCATTTCTTGTAACTCTCATTTGTTTGTAGAATTGTATTATAGATTGCTAAAAAATCTATTTGACTAAATGCTGGCTGACATGTTTTTCTTTCCATACATGAATTCAATAATTTTACATTTATCTTGGAATATGAAGACGTTTCAAAGGCAAAATGAATGCATCATGCCATCAGGACAATATTTTCTGACTTTTAGTAGACCATTTCTGACATTGTATCTTATACTGTAAACTTTCTCTCTCTCTCTCGCTGTCTCTCCCTCCCTCCCTCCTTCTCTCAGCATCTGTCTGTCTGTCTATCTATCTATCTATCTATCTATCTATCTATCCATCCATCCATCCATCCATCCATTTAAATATACTTAAACATAAACCTCACATGGTACGTTTTAATTTTCCCATAATTAATGATTCTCATTGTTACCTGATATGCCTGCACACTGCTTATATAACTAATAAAATCTCATCATTCCTCATGGTGTAATGATTTGCAACTCATTTTTTTTACAGATATATATAATAATACTCATTAATATTCTTACACTAGCTGTACAACATGTAGCATATTACCCATATTTTATACTTTAATGAATTCAGTGGAATGTAAATGCAAGTCATTATATTGGTAGGTCTTATGAATTTAGTGGCTAAATTTCCAATTCCCACGGCTATTCCTACCTATATTGTAGAAATATATAATTTTTAGTTCTGGTACACGTAATCTTCAATATACAGCTACAACTACTATTGGGTCCAGAATTTCCATCATAGGTCTGCGCAATCGGAAGTCAAGGCATAATAAATTTTATGATCTATCTATCTATCTATCTTCATCCATCCATCCATCCATCCATCCATCCAACCATCCGTATCAGGGGTGAAATGCAGGTGGTTCAGCGAACCGGTAGTGCTGGCGGTGGGAGGCTCCACTGCCCCCAAACTGGGACGTTGTCACCTCCCAGTTTTGACCCTTTGCGCATGTGCAAAAGGCTTTGCGCATGCGCAGACGACAGCACGCACACAGACAATGGTGCACACATACATTAGCAAGCTGTTAGGAAAGGTAAGTACATTTTGCCCCTGATCCATGTGTGTGTGTATGTATAAAGGGACAGAGATATTTTAATGGGATGAAGATCATTCCATAAGTAGCTTGGCCCCATAGTTCATATGTAATGCACAAAAATAAAATTGCTGGACTAAATATATCATTCACTGTGTTACATTTAAAATAGCTACCCTGGAACTGGAATCAGAACCTGAAAGTCCTTCAGTGCCCCCTGTAGATCTTTTTACGCCAACTGGTCTCGATACATGGACTTTTCGTGATCATGGTATGTATACATAACCCACTGAGCTTTACTGATTGCTGCAGTTGTATAAGAGCAACAAAGATGATGAGAAGAGCAACAAAGATGATTAGGGAGACTGAAGGCTAAAACATATGAAGAACAGTTGCAGGAACTGGGTGGAGGTAGATGAACAGCCCTCTCTCAACAGAGGAGAAGGAATATGACATCATCTATCTCCAATCTGCAACACAGTCCTTTCAACAGTTCCAAGAAGGCTCCAGACCAATTTGCACCACTCAGGTGACCCTGATGACATAGATAAAACTTCCAGGTGGCCTTAACAACCTGCTAAAAGAATGCAAATGACCAGCTGTCTGCAAGGAGTATAAATCCTTCAATTCCCTATCATCTAGTCACAGCTGAAGAAGCTTCTTGGATAAGAAGTGAAACTTCTTCAAAGAAAAAAAAGAAAGTCCAGTTGCCTCTTGAAAAAAACTTTCTGGGACAAGCATGGCCTAGATGACCGAGACTCTCCAAAGACATTCAAATTAATTCTCATAAAAAATACTAACATTCTTTTTAGTATGCATCAATTTCTGAGTTGCTATTAGTAAAAAAAAGGAAAAAAAGTATACTACTGAAAAATACAGCTGTTCTCATGTGACTCTAAAGATTAATAGCGTAGAGTTATCTACCATATAAATCTTCCTCAGGCATCTAGTTGGCAAATGCCATATAACAGAATATATAACAAAGTTATGCTGAAGGTCCAGATTCAAACTGCAAATACTCTCCTGCTGATTATGTTTTATGAGTTTAATTTGGTTTCAGTGGTTCTACATATACTTTGCTTTTTAATTTGCATTTTGCTTACCGTTTTTTGTTGCCATTTTAAGTGTGTGATTCGACCATACATATGAGATGTGTGCAAATGGAACAAATGACCGAACGAATGAATAGATAATAAATATGATTCAGAGAATGTATAGACACATTCACAGCAGCAGCTGGTGAGAACACGTCAAACATTATAAATCATCCATAGAGATACCACACGGGCACAGAAAGGGGTTCTGATTGAATATGCCATCAGTGCTATGAGTGTTTTTCTCTAGTGTTCATCTTGTTCCCATCACTGTATCTTGTCCCCATCATTATTCATTCTCCCTTGAACCTTTCCACCTAGGCAGGAAAAAGTTATTTCCTCCTCCAGAGATGATGCAAAAACTTAGTGAAGAGAGGAGCAACCCTGTGTTGCTGGAGTGCAGGTAAGTCATTTTTTATTGTGTTAAGGATATTGATGAGTGACACCCAAAGCTGTGGCTTATAAAGCAGAGTACAGTTAAGAGTTTTACGCACGAAAACTGTTTGAGAGTAATTGTGAATAACATACAGACAAACTGGGTTTATAGTATTTTACTTTTAGGGAAAAACAAATTCATAGTCCTTTAACAATCCAAGTCTTAGCCATATAAAGTGCAATATAAGATCAATCCAGGGATATAAAATCTTCTTACCAGTTTGTAGAAAAATACAAGGAATAATCAGGAACAATATAAAAACAGTTAAATAAATATCAGAAAGCAGTAAATAAATAATCATGATCAAACAGTTGACCATAGAGAGATCAAAAAGAGTCACAGCATAGCAGCAGTTAAAATGGTGTAGTAGTCCACACTAACTATAATTTAGCTCTCCTTAAATACATTGGCTACAGAGCTCAGCCAATCAAGATGCTGAATGACTCAGCACAATTCTTAAAGCTACATAATACATTCACATAATACAAACATATAATGTTGGCTTATATATTTCCTGGCCAACCAATTAGGCAATAACCATTTCCTAACAGATTGCTTTTTCTTTTTGAAAATGTCTCTGCTCTGGTTCTAGTAGTTCACTGAGTTGCATCCTTGCTTAATTTAGCAAAAGCTAAATTAAACCTGCACATTCAACAAGCTGTCATCTCCAAACAAGACGATAGAAGACTTGGCCACGTTAAAAGTCTTGGCTTCATAGGAGTCTAGCAAGTGCTGATAGCAATAGGACTTAGACTTATATACTGCTTCACACTGCTTTATAGCCTTCTATAAGAGGTTTATACATTGCCCCCAACAATCTGGGTCCTCATTTTATCAACCTTGGAAGGACGGAAAGCTGAGTTAACCTTGAGCCAGTGAGAATTGAACTGCAACTCCTGGCAGCCGGCAATCAGCAGAAGTAGCCTGCAGTACTGCATTCTAACCACTGCGCCATCACTGCTCATAGCAGATAGCAGTTCATTTCAACATAAGTTTCTTCCCGATGCCATCCAGGCACCAGAATCTAGAAAATAACAAAGATTCAAAGAACACTGAAAATCATTTGTCCTTTCCATCTATATTTTATGTGCAGGTAATCCTCAACTTACAACAGTTCGTTTAATGACCGTTCAAAATTACAACGGCACTGAAAAAAGTTAATTATGACCATTTTTTTTCACACTTATCACTGTTGCAGCATCCCCATAGACATGTGATCAAAATGTGGCTGCTTGGCAATTGATGACAGTTGCCATTTATGACAGTTGCAGTGTCTCAGGGTCGTGTGATTATCTTTTGCAACCTTCTGACAAGCAAGGTCAAATGGTAGAAACCAGATTCACTTAGCCACCGTGTTATTCATTTAACAATAGTAAGGGATTCACTTAATAAATGTGGCAAGAAAAGTGAGGAAATGGGGCAAAACTGACTTAACAAATCTCTCACCTAGCAACATAATTTTTGGGCTCAATTGTGGTCATACGTTGAGGATTCCTTGTACTGAAATTAAATGGATATACTCAGGATTAGAAATTCTGAGATGCAATGTTTTCACAATGGAGTCTTCATTAGGGCAACCAATGTTGAACCAGCATGTCAAAATCATGTTAATCATAAAGTTTAAAAAAATGCATGTTATTTATTAATGAAACATGGCCAAAACCACTATGGACCAATGTGGCTCTTCATAGATGATCCTTGTTCTCTGCCAGCGGAGCTGCAAGGCTTAAGTCTCCAGCTTCAATTTAGTCTGTTTTACTGAAGATGCCACAGACCGGATGCATATACTGTATGCTTTAGAATTGAAAGTGTGCTTGCTGTCTCATTAATTCCCAGGTTCCCTAGAATGACAGATGACATGGCCAGGAGTGCACTGCTCAGTTTTGTCAATTCCAAATGTTGCTATGGCAACAGAGCTGCCGGCGAGCTCCTCATTCAGGAACTGAAGCCACAGACCTTCTACAGAGTAAGTGTTTTGGGATAGGTTTCCAGGGAGTGAACAAAGCTAGGTGGGGGAAATCAATAGCCTTGCACAAGTGAGACTTCTGCAACTGTCAGAAACTAGAAAAAGGTGATGTTTGTTCAGAAGTTGGACTAACTCCTGAAGCCCCATAGGGGTAAACAAAATGCTTTAATGACCTCAGTAGCATTTTGTTCCATAACCACGTTGATGATGGCAGATAGGGTGATCCATGAGTGAGTTAAAATGAGGTCTCAAAAGATCCAAAACGAAAATAATAATAATAATAATTCTTTTTCTCAAACTAAGGATTCTAGAATTAACATTTGATGACAAGATGTCTTTCTCCCCAGTATCGACTGAAAACCTTTAGCGAAACAAGAGTATGTGAATGGACATTTGAGCCTTATACCAGTGAGTAAATGCTTATAAACCGATACATTTAATTCCAATTGAATCTTTTTGAAGAGTTTTTGGCAGAAAAGGGTCCAGTAATGAAATGCAACCTGTGCACACCACTTGTAAACTATTGATTGCATCTAAACATACAAATCAGGTTTAGGACTCACAGTTTCCAAATACATACATGTGTGGAATTTTACATCAAATTTATCAAATATGGTGTTTGAGCAACCCCCCCCCCCAAAAAAAATCCTAGTTTTATTTTAAGAAACAATTTGTCCTGAGCACCCATGAGAGTCAATATTCAATGATTACAAGGACATAATTCTCAGTAGCATGGAATTAGGAGAATGTATTGGGAAAACAAAAAGAAATCTCTAAATTTCCCATTAATAAATACCAAACAAATGATAAACATTCAGTAGAATTGAAAAAAATAATAATGAATATTTTAATCAAAATTATTTACTCTGTGTACATAATAGATGTAAATCATTGCCACAAAATGTTATAATGTTGTATAGAAGATATTTTGATTGTCCAGATGCGTGAAATATCCTAAGAAGGATCCTAAGCAACCTCTGATCTCTGAGGTAAAAAGGCTGCTTCTACAAATCTCTCTCTCTTCTCCCCTACATTACTGCATATTTCAACCCATGAGAGATATTCTTAAAAAATAATTATTCCTTTAATGGACCTTTCCCAATAGTTTTAATGATTCAAAGAGATACAACAGTGAGAACATAAACTTTTGATAGGATCATCCTACCTGATAAGATGAAAAGTGGAAGGGTAATTCACAATGGAAGTAAGGACAGGTGAGATTCTGAAAGCATGAGAGGAATCAGTCTGTGAGCAAGATGGCTAGTCTCATAAACAAACAAACAAACAAATCTAGGAGAAGATATTTATTGAGGGAAAAAAATGTTTGGCTCTAAATGTCTAAGGAGATTCTCAAATACTGTTTAGCTGCAATATTTAGATGAATTTGGGGGGCAGATGATGAGAACCTCCCAGGAGACATGTTATCTCCTAGTTCCTGAGGAACATCAGACTTTTATGAATAAATCTGGTGGGGATAACATGGTTAAAGCAAAGCTACAGGGAACCCTGCTCACTAATTGTGCAGTCCTGAAAGAGAAGGTCCTTGTGGAGTCCTTGGTGCTCTCTGAGCTGGATGGTTTTCTTTCAGACATTTCATTGGTAGCACCCTCAGGTAACATTAAGAGTGTAGAGAAGGTCCTTGTTTTGCAAGGCTATAGAAAAATTGGATTGTAGAACAAGGAAAATATTGAATTGTGAAAATAGAAATGCTGTGCACTCAGTGCATATTTTATATTTTAGAGAAAACTGAACTTAGAGGAACTTTAAAATAAAGATTGCATCATACTGTTTAAGGCATGAGTCAGAGAAGAGAATAACAATGATTCTCCAAGAAGATGTATGTGCTCAGTGATAAGCCAATAAATGATAAGATCATTATTTATTAGAAATAGTGGGTGTCCAGGAAGTGTCAGTACATAATAAGTATATATACTTACTAGGGACATACTGATGGAAGACCTTGAAATGAAAAAAAAATCAAGATTTGATAAATGCAGCATTTTGAAAGAGCAAAATATGGTTAATAGGATGATTGGAATGCATAAGTGGAAAAAATTGAGAAACCTGATGTTAATAGCAATAGCGATAGCACTTAGACTTATATACAGCTTTATAGTGTTTTACAGCCCTCTCTAAGTGGTTTACAGGGTCAGCATATTGCCTCCACAATTTAGGTCCTCATTTTACCCACCTTGGAAAGATGGAAGGCTGAGTCAACCTTCAGCCTGGTGAGATTTGAACTGCCAAATTGCAGGCAGCCAGTAGTCAGCAGAAGTAGCCTGCAGTACTGTACTCTAACCACTGCACTACCATGGCTCATATTAAAAGAAGATTTGGATTGGCTAAATGCAATAATGCAGGAGATATATAGTTAGTGTTTTTCAAAAAAAATATCAATGTCTATTTCAAGCAACAAAAATACACATATCACCAGATGGGCCACATAAGAACTATGTTATAGGAAACAGAAGATCGGAATTGTAATTTAGTTAAATAGAACACTTTAGATACAGACTGTGGAACAGGCTATGAATTTGTGATGTCAAGCATAAAAGAAGTAGGTGTGCTGGCAAGAAATGACCTGGAAACTATCTAGTGAGATTGTAAGATCAATACACATAGTCCTTGACTTACAACCGTTTGTTTAATGACAGTTCAAGGTTATGATGATCACAATAAAAGTGACTTATAATCCATCTTTGAAGCTGTGAACATTGCACCAACACTATATTCACACGATCACAATTTGGGTGCTTGGAGATCAGCTTGCATTTATGATGGTTGCAGTATCTTGCAGTCACATTATTGCAATTTGCAAACTTCCCAGATGGCTTCCAACAAGCAAAGTCAATTGGAAAGGCAGCTGGGAAGCCAATTGTGATTCAATTAACAATCCCTATAATAATGGTCATAAAATTGAGTCCAGTTCCTTAATGATTCACCTGTTGACTGCATTGCTTAGCAACTGAAATTCTGGTCCCAGTTGTGATCATGAATCAAAGACTATTTGTATAAGGACTAGATTAATTTATGCAAAAGAGAATCAGATAATAGATTTATTAAAAACAGTCTTGGAAAAAATTGTCCCTTTTATTTCAAAGCGATCTAAGTTCCAAGATTCAGAACAAATGATCATGATAGTCAAAGCAAGACAAGGGATAAAAGCTTTGGGCAACAGTAACAATGTATGAGAACGGAATGTATATTTACAACATCACATAACAAAAGACAAGGAATAATACCTTAGTTACAATTGTCAACAAACAGAGAAAATCAAAGGAAAATTCACATTTAATCTAAGACTACTAAAGAGTTACTAAAGAAGTTCAAAGAGAAAACTATTATGAATCTTTACATAGAAGTATATATAAGACAGTAGAGAGAAAATATATTCAGGAAATTACTCCACTAGATGGAGTGATATGACAGGTAATAGATCAACTGTCAAATAATAAAACACCATGAACAAGTGAAATACCTGTTTAATTGTTTAAAGCTGCAGGAGTTTAAAGCTGGTCAACAACTTCTTCCAACAGTGATTTGTCAACAAAATATGTTCTCTAGTGATTAAAAAGATTTGGAATGTATACTCATAGCAAATAAAGGAAATAGAAGAAAATGTTAAAATTATTAAACCGTTTCCTTTATTCTTCTCACCACTAAAGTGTAGCTTAAGATCTTATAAGGAAGGTTAAACCTTATGGGGAGAGGAAAATGCAAATGAACAGGCAGGTTTTAAAAATGGTAAAAGGATACATCTTTAGATAGCTACTATAAGGTAGAAAATGAAGTGAGAGAAAAAGAATATAGGACAATTTATCTTTGTTTTATTGACTACAAGGCATTTGGTTATGTAGGCAATCCAGAATGTAGCATGCAATAAACCTAATGGGTATGCAAGAACTATTCTTTACTTGTGCAAGAGTTATTTTGAGAATTGAGTTTGGTGAAATGCATGTTTAGAATAGGAAATGAGATATAGGTGCATTGAGAAAGAAGATCCCTGATATGAAGATCAATTGAATATTTGAACACTTTTGAAACTGGCAGTGCTCATTACATTTTTATCTCAGAATTTTAATCAATCAGGGTTAATGCTCCATCACATTTCCCCTGTGCCTATAGTAGCAATCACTTCTTTTTATTTTTAACTTAATCCAGAAGAGTAATAGACGGAGCCAAAGTTACAGCAGCTCTACAGCCTTAACAAAGCAGCTATTGCCAGTTTTAGTAGTTAACATGGCTTGTTTTGAGTTCAAGGACACTTGAATTTCAAGTTCTTCTTTGGCCACTGTGTGACTTTGGGTTGGTCACCTTCTCTTAACTCACTTTCTCATATAGTTGTGGTTGGTGCAAATAAAATAAGCCAAGGGCTTCATGCCCTCTGCCTTGAATTCTCAGAGGAAAGATGATATAAATGAATGCATGTATTTATCTTGTTCACATATATACAAGTTCAGTCGGAAGGCAGGAAGATGTTTAGATGGCAGAACAGCCAGCCAAATTAAAAAATGCATCTAAATATTAAAAAGAAGAATAAATTGTTTACAAACTATTTATTAACAACTAATATTTAACATAGTATGAACAATTTGTTTCAGTATATTATAGAAACATAGACCTGGAAGCAATCCTAGAGATAATTTACTCCAGTTCCCTACAAGTGCAGGGTCCACTAGAGCTTTTCTGACCAATGACCATCCTCCCTCTACTTGAAGATCCCTAGTAAAGGCAAAGTTATATATTAAGTGGTAGCACTTTTGTGTTCCTTCAGTGTTCTTGGACACTTTGCACCTTGAATCAACAGGAAAAAAAAATTCTTAGCTACTTTAGGGGAGGAAAAACAGAGCCTTCCCATCAATTTGCCCTTGGCATAATACAAAAGAACCCTGGAAGTCTTAGATACAGACTTTCTTGAACGAATAATTTTGTAAAAGTTAAGTGGGCTAGCTTTTTCAGAAGAGTAAAAGGCTTCTGCTAAAGAAATTGGCATAACCTATGATGAAAATAGGTTATCCTCTGCCAAGAAGAGGATTATGATCTAAACATTTGAGTTACCTCAAGGAGAGATGGGCAGGAAATCAATCAATCAATCAATCAATCAATCAATCAAACAAACAAAATTATCCTACGCGTTACAAAGAGTTTTTAACTCCCCTGATGGCATTGTGATATGTTTTCATAAATGGGACAGCCATTGTAATGGGGGGGGGGGGAATCAACTTTCCTCCAGGATGAGAAATTCTTGCAGTATCTGAAATAATAAAAATTTTGAAAAGTCTTAGAAAGAGTGACCTCTTTCTAAGTTAGTTAATGATATTCCCCCCTCCCCCCCAAAAAGAACCCATCAAAAAAAGCAACCCATATTGAAAAACCTCTGCACACATTGTATATAATACCTGACTCCAGTGAAAAAAATCCTTCAAATATAACACAGTAGTAACCCCCCTATAAGAAGGCATGTCTATAATCCATTCATTTTACAGGTTTTACATAAAATTAACTTTGATAAATTATGAAGAATATAAAAGGTGAAATTATACTATGCTTACTTTTTATGATTTTAAAGGAATGTTTCAATAAAATTATCCTATAAGCCTTTCTAACAGAGTTCAGAGATCTTGTGCTCACCATTGTGGAATAGAATAGGCTCTTTGCAGACCAGATTTTCTTAAATTCAGGGAGATTAAAAAATGCAGAACATTCACTTTACCTATTGCTGGATCCCTATGTACTCCCTGGGAAGCAGGTGCTTTTTAAAATTATTATCCTGCAATTTATCCAGCAATGGTTCCATGCTCTGTTTCCAACCTCTTTAGAAGATTGTTAATCCATTCAGCTCTTACATCTCCTAGTGAGTTTTTGCTCTGGCAAATGATCCATATTGTCCTTGCTTTCTCTCCCCCCCCCCCCGCAATTCTATAAAGCTTTACTTACTTTTTTCTCCCCCCTCCCACTAAACCTTTAAGTAGCATCCTAGACATTTTGGAATGAAGCTATAAACAAGATTTCATGAATGCTACTTTGCTGCTATGAAGCTAAGGTATCAGCTTTTCCTTGCTATCAAGTTTCAATCTTTTTAGATAGACTTTTTGGCCTGGATGATTGAGTCTTCATTTACATATTGCAATACATTTGGGAGAGAAACTCCTGTAGTTGGTTTGGCAAGAGTTAGTACTGTAGGAAGTTAGCATCCACCCCTCTCCTAGGAAAATGAAATATCCTAGGAAATATTAAAAAGGCAGAATATTATATTTTCCCTAAAGGAGAAACATGTTTCTAAAGACATAATCTCAGAGCCTCAGCTCCCTGCCCCCCCCCCAGCAGATATTTTGGTGCCAACCTATCTACAAGACAAAGGCTGGGCCAGCTTATCTACAACACAGAACCCTCAGGACATAATAGAATTAGCCTTCTACCCATCTCACCACATGGCCCCATAGGAGTCTGTCCACCAATCAGAATACATTTCTTACACAGGAGCAGGAAGCTCCAAGGTGGGCCCAAAAGAGGGTATAAATCTCTCTCTTTCTCTCACTCACCCATGTGCTCTATTTTGCCTAGGACCTCAAACCATGTGGTCCTGTCTACCATTAAAACCGTCTTTCGAAGCAGTCTCCATGTTTCCAGTGTCTTTCTTCCCACTTGGAACTGAATCCAGATGGACATTTATTCCAACAGTACATTCCAACAACTCTCTGACTTTCTGCCTAACTATTTTTTTTAAAAAAAATTGACTGATGAAGTTACTTGGATGAGTAATGAAATGTCTCAGATTAAGAAACTTTGATCCAGTTGCCAAGATGTAACCTTTTCAGATATTTCAATTTCTAGAGAACAACAGAAAAAACAAAGGATCATCCATGTGTCCAAACATCCAGGAAAGCCAAGAAAAAGAATGAGGCCAAGCAGAAGGGAACAATCCCTAAAAGGCAGCAATTGTAAGACCTGCCAGTCAATAGGGCTTGTTTTGCCTCCCCCAATAGAAAGAGGAAGAAGCAGAAAATGATTCTAATCAAGGCCATTTTCTTCCAATTTTCAATTACCATCTGCAGGCAAAATTTCATTCTTTGCTCCTCTTAACTTTTCTCTCCCAAATGACTCAATTAAATGCAGCTGCTTTTTCTGCATTTCTAAAAAGTGAACTAGAAACACATCAGAAATAATTTTAAAAATCATTAAAATGAGGAGGAGATAACATCAACTGAAAATAAATACACACATACAATGCTTAGGGGCATTAAAACATAGTTTACAGTATTTGTTTATTAATCAAATTTCTATAGTTGCGCATTTATGGATGTAATTGTATGTAGGAATCAAAGACATTAAAGTTCTCCGTTCAGTAGTTCTATCCATGAAAAATTATATTAAAAAATTAGATTATGTAGTTACAATGTTTTAGAAAGTCTAATAAAATAGGTAAAAACGGAGTGGAAAAACTAAATAAAACTATTTTTAAGGAAAGAGCCAGTTTGTTCTAGAGCAGTGGTTCCCAACCTTCCTAATGCCATGACCCTTTAATACAGTTCCTCACGTTGTGGTGACCCCCAACCATAAAAATGTTTTCGTTGCTACTTCGTAACTGTAATTTTGCTACCGTTATGAATCGTAATTTAAATATCTGATATGCAGGATGTATTTTTATTGTTACAAATTGAACATAATTAAAGCATTGTGATTAATCACAAAAACAATATGAATCCAGTTTTAACTTCTAATGAAAATAATATTTAATAATAGGTTTAATAATGCAAAAGATGATACATGGCATAGTTCTTCCCTAACTTGCATATGACTGTTAGAACCAGGAGAGATCATGGATTGAGTACAATGTGAAACTCACTTAACAATGCTCTTGCTTAGCAACCAAAATTTTGGGCTCAATTCTGGTCATAAATCAAGGACTTTCTCTCCCTTCCTCTCTCTCTTTCTCTTTTTTGTCTCTTTTTCTTTCATTCTTTTTTCTCTCTCCCTTCCTCTTTCCCTCTTTCTCTCTCTCTCCCTTCCTTTCCTGCTTTCTCCCCACTTTCTTTGTTTTTCTCTCTTTCTTGACCCTCCCTTTCTCTCCCTTCCTCTCTCTCTCTTTTTTGTCTCTTTTTCTTTCATTCTTTCTTTTTTCTCTCTCTCCCTTCCTCCCTCTCTCTCTCTCCCCCCCTCTCTCTCCCTTTCCTGCTTTCTCTCCTGCATCCAAAACAGGAGCTTCAAGCTGTGGCAGGCAGAGACAAGGGTTGAAACGGGAGCTTCAGGGGGCACTCCCAAAACTTCTCCTGTGCGGCTTTTGCCGCTGCAGGCAACGGCAGTGGAATGGTGGCAGGGAATCCCTGAACTCGCTCACCCAAAACTTTTCCCTTGAGGCTTTTGCCGCTGCAGGCATAGACAGCTCGGTGGCGCAAGGAATCCCTGAATTTACCCGAACTTTTTCTGTTGAGCTCTTGCATCTGCAGGTATTGGGGATGGCAGCGGCGGCAGCAGCAGCAGGGAGCCCCTGAACTCCCCAGGACTTCTGCACTAGAATCTTTTCTAGTCACCTGTGTGCACACCCACATGCATGCACGTGACTAACGCACGCAACCTCTCTCTGCTCTCTTTACTAAAGCGTGGGGCACCGCGTTGCAAGCAGGGATACGCAGCCCTCCAATAGAGACAGAGGGTGAGGGTGAGTGAAGGCGTGGGGGGTGAGAGAGGGCTTTGGCGACCCCTGTGAAATGGCCATTCGACCCCCAAAGGGGTCGCGACCTCCAGGTTGGGAACCGCTGTTCTAGAGGCTAAGGCACCAGGCTAAAACCAGTCTGAAAGTTCAAGTCCCTCTTTAGCCATTAAAAATGACCGGGTGATCATGGGCCTGTCATTCTCTTTCAGCCCAACACACCTCACAGGGTTGTTGTTGTAGGAAAAATAGGAGGAGGAAGGTGTGTTGGATACATTTGTTACTTTCAGTTATTTATAAAAAATAATAAAGGTGGGCTGTAAATAAATAAAAAGAGTTCTTCAGGACTCTTTATTTCTGTGTTTTTCCCATTTTTGCAGTCAAGTACAATTTCCCACTGTAAAATGCCATTGATCCAAAGAAAATATTGCAGTATTTTCCAGTCATAGACTAAGGAGCTAACAGAAAAAATATTGATTCTGTTTCTTCTGTATCACCGATTTATAAATTTGGGAAAACATAGAAATCATACCTGCAGGAAGAATAATTACTCAAATTTGTTATATATATTTTTCCTAATTTCCTTAAAACCTTAAAAATTCAAATGAATATCAAAAAGGGATAGGAGAGACCACAATAAATATCAGTTTGCCTGTAATGCTATATACCAAGAAAAGTCCTGATCAATAAAATGTAATTTTGTACAGTGCAATGCCATCTATGAATTATTTCTATAGCCAATTCCAGATGACTCACCAAAATAGATGTGGAGAGAATTTTATGCCATGAAGACTTTCAAGCTGATTCATCAAATTCAGATTATAAATTTTCTTCCCATTTTTTTAAAAAGACTTTCAAGAAAGCCTGTCAATATTTGATATAAAGAATGGTATAATATTGGACTGGTTCCCTTGATTCTAAACAAAGCTAGAATACACCATTCGTGAAATATTTTTAATGGTTGTAGTTGATGTAGTTGACAATAAGCCTTAACTTGTCATCTTTGACTCCAACTGGAACTTGTGATGAGTTCTTTATAAAATATATTCAGCAGAGACAGGTTTTCCATCTCTAATCAATCTCTGGTCCTATGCTACCTGAAATCTTGTTCTGTCTGTCTCTCAGATGTGTATCAGCAATACAGCACAGAAATGAGGGGATTTATCCAACTTTTTGTTTCTGCCTTTATTTCTCTCTTTCTTCATCTCTTCTGTGGCTGTTGGCAAGAGCCTGGCAAGTAACTTGAAAGTGGGAGAAGGAGAAAAGCAATATAAATGACAGCTGGCACAAATCATTTTGCTGCCTGAGTCAGAGCAACAAATGAACTTTCTTCCCTTTCCTTCCTAGTCAACATGTGTTGTGCTCAAAGACAGAAAAAATTCCAAGCAAGCTTTTCTGTCCATCACCAACAATAAATATACATTCAGTCTTTGAGCTTAATGGTCCCATTATTATTTTTTGGGGTGTTTTCAAGTCAGTGTTGACGGCTGGTGACTGACTGAACAAATCCTTGTAATTTTCTTGCAGGACTTCAGAAGTGCCTCCTTTCTAGGGCTGAGAGAAAGTGACTGGCCCAGGTACCAGCTGGTTTTGTGCCCAAAGCAGGACTAGAACTCACAGTCTCCCAATTTGTAGCCTGATGCGTTAGCCACTACAGCAAGATGGCTGCGTCATAGTCCCACATCTAGGCTAAAAGGATGCAAGCCTGCTGAATAGATTCCAAGATTTTGTTGCAGGTCCCAAATCTATACTCTCAGGACAATAAAATAGCAATAGCAATAACACTTAGATTTAAATACTACTTCACAGTGCTTTACATCCCTCTCTAAGCAGTTTATAGAGTCATCTTATTGCCCCCAACAATCTGGGTCCTCATTTTACTGACCTCGGAAGGATGGAAGGCTGAGTCAACCTTGAGCCAGTGGGAATCGAACTGCTGAACTGCTGGCAGCGGGCAGTCAGCAGAAATAGCCTGCAGTACTGCATTCTAACCACTGCGCCACCATGGCTCATAATGTAATATAATACAAAATGATGTAATAATGTAGTAAAATAAATTCAGTGCTATGGATCAGCCACAACAGATATCAAAATTGATAGGAATGTCTGATGAGAATAAATATAATTCAAGGATGCACTTTTAAAATGTTAGTTTCATTGATCGCAATGGATTTAAAAGTGCTAAATCTTATGTTGAATTGTGGCATCTATTTGTTTTCTTTTATCAGATGCTTCAGTGGATGGTCCACAAAATGGTGTATCTCCTCGACCTTGGGACATTAAAGTCCAAGTTCCACAGATGTTTCAGGAAGACACAAAAAAGTTTCGTGTTCCTCATTCTTCTTTACTCAAGGTAATTTTATCAAAACAAACAACAAACAAAACAATAAACAATTAGCTTGTTCTATGTAACAGCTCATCCTATATTTGAAGACCACTGTATTTCTGTTTGTTAGTCTTCTCTGTAGATTAAAAGAACAATATCTGATTCTTTAACCATTCCTTATGGGATTTTATTTCCAGATCTTTCATGGATTTGATCAGTTGAAGGTTTCATATAAAATATGAAAAATATAGAGAAGTTATGGACTAGATTATCATATTTCAAAATTGGGAAGGACTTGACAGGTGGATGAAAAGGCCAAATCCAGTCTAAATAGCTGTCTATGTCTGCAACAAACCATCATAATGTTGAATTTGAGACAAAATGGGTGGCAAACAAATCTAATAAATAATAAAATAAATAAAATAATAAAATGAAATGCAATGATGATATGGAGAGTGATGTATATCATCTTGTGGAGGTGTGTTGTTCCCCTTTGATGAAATGAAGGAACTGGTGGAGTTGTGTTGCTCTACCTCAATGAAGACCTAAAGTGGGGCTGATGATGACTGGCCTTCTTCTCCATTTAACATTGATTTCAAAACATGAATAGAATCTGCTGTTAAGGAGCAAAATACAATTTCCATTGCACTTCTCTAATTTTAAAGAATCAAATATTCTTTAAATATTTGATAAAATAAAATATGGCTCTTCAGCCTATATTTCTTTTTGCTGTATTATCAGAAGCTCCTACAGCTGCTAGTCTTATGTAGCATTAAAGTCTTTTTTGTTCTTTGCCATAATTAATAGAACAGATGCATGCTAATACTTGAATTAGGTAAGAATAACTGCCTTTGTTGACAGTCATCCTTGCCTAATTCAGGTATCACCATATACAGTAGTCTATTTTAAGTGACTGTATTTTAAGTGACTGTATTAGTGGTTCGGTCTGGTTCTATAGAACCGGTAGTAAAACCAGCGGGAGGCTCCGCCCACCCACCACGTCATCATGGGTGATCTGCGCATGCGCAGAAGCTTCTGCGCATGCGTGCACGGTCCCGTTGTGAACCGGTAGTAAAGGTAAGTAGAATCCACCCCTGGACTGTACGTAGGTGACTCATTTCTATTTCAGGAATGTCATAAATGCCATGGCCGGGGCCGATACAAATGCAGTGGATGTCATGGTGGAGGCAGGGTGAGTATTGATAGTGTATTTATTATTTTATATTCTTTGATGCTAAAAAATGTTATTACACATGCTTACTGTTTAACGGGAAAGTTGCATGTGTTGCTATTATCCCTGAGTTTGGTATGGAACTGATAAAAACTTAATCTCTGAATTGGCAAAGTGATTTTTTTTTTGTGCTTCCAAATGCCACAAATCTCATTTGTATGTCAAGGCAAAGTAAAAAGCATTTATTAAGGTAGGTCAGATCTTTCTATAGAATACAGAAACAAATGAGACACCCATTCGGTATGTATGATATGTCAGAAAGCAAGCAATCAGACAAATTGATTACATGTGAGAACTGAACAATAGAAAACATTGATTGTGGATAGCATTCCATAAGTGGCAAAAGTATGGATTACATTACTGTCTTTAGCAGCTGGGTTTGTATCTTTTAATCTTGCAAGTGCATTTAAGGACCTTCAGAATATGTTTTCTATTGTTTAATTGCTGAAAAAGCAAGTTTTCAGATACCAAAAGAAATTGTCTTGGCTTAGAAGAAAAACAAGTTTTCCTAAAGTTAGAAAAGAGGCCCAGATTGCCATGTTTTTGTTTTTGTTTTGTTTTTTTAAAAATCACATTTTAAAAATGCTAATAATGAAGCCTAAAATTCCAGGAAAACATTCTGTTTTCTGTGAACTCAAATTAATTTCATTTCTGTATACAATGTTTCACATAGAAAAACGTTGTTGTTGTTAGTTGTGAAGTCGTGTCTGACCCATCGTGACCCTATGGACAATGTTCCTCCAGGCCTTCCTGTCCTCTACCATCCTCTGGAGTCCATTTAAATTCACGCCTACCGCTTCAGTGACTCCACCTCATTCTTTGTTGTTCCCTTCTTCTTTTGCCCTCAATTTTTCCCAGCATTAAGCTCTTCTCCAGTGATTCCAGAAAAACTCTACATAAGTAAAAAAAATAGACTTAGTTCAAAGCTAGAAGTATCATTCTGAATATTTTCTGCCTGAAGAGAATTAGAGTCTGAGCTAAAAGAATTTCAGCCCAAATCAAATAAAAACATGCCTTAACTATTATTGCCTTAACCGGAATATTGTTATTTTGGGATTATTATTATTTTTTCGTCCTGATGTTGTTTTAGCTATTTTGTGTCCCCATAGATGAGGTGTGTCACATGTAATGGAGCCAGGAAAGCCAAAGCCAAACATTTAAAATATCAGAAACGGTGTCAGATGTGCTCAGGTACAGGTCGCAAAAGGTAAGGACTTTGAGAAAGTGATAATGATGAAGATAATGATAAAAACAATGGTGACTGCTCTCATTTTATGCATATGTTCATATACATGACTCCATCATACTACAGTCATGGCTGTAAATGTTGGCACCCCTGAAATTTTTCCAGAAAATGAAGTATTTCTCACAGAAAAGAATTGCAGTAGCACATGTTTTGCTATACACATGTTTATTCCCTTTGTGTGTATTGGAACAAAACCAAAAAAGGGAGGAAAAAAAGCAAATTGGACATAATGTCACACAAAACTCCAAAAATGGGCTGGACAAAATCATTGGCACCCTTTACTTAATATTTGGTTGCACACCCTTTGGAATAAGTAACTGAAATCAGTCGCTTCCAATAACCATCAATGAGCTTCTTATACCTCTCACCTGGAATTTTGGACCACTCTTCCTTTGCAAACTGCTCCAGGTCTCTCTTATTGGAAGGGTGCCTCTTCCCAACAGCAATTTTAAGATCTCTCCACAGGTGTTCAATGGGATTGAGATCTGGACTCATTGCTGGCCACTTCAGAACTCTCCAGTGCTTTGTTGCCATCCATTTCTGGGTGCTTTTTGATGTATGTTTGGGGTCACTGTCCTGCTGGAAGACCCAAGATCTCCGACGCAAACCCAGCTTTCTGACACTGGGCTCTACAGTGCGACCCAAAATCCGTTGGTAATCCTCAGATTTCATGATGCCTTGCACACATTCAAGGCACCCAGTGCCAGAGGCAGCAAAACAACCCCAAAACATCAGTGAACCTCCACCATATTTCACTGTAGGTACTGTATTCTTTTCTTTGTAGGCTTCATTCCATTTGCGGTAAACAGTAGAATGATGTGCTTTACCAAAAAGCTTTATCTTGGTCTCATCTGTCCACAAGATCTTTGCCCAGAAGAATTTTGGCTTACTCAAGTACATGTTGGCAAACTGTAGTCTTGCTTTTCTATGTCTCTGTCTCAGCAGTGGGGTCCTCCTGGGTCTCCTGCCATAGCGTTTCATTTCATTTAAATGTTGATGGATACTGACACTGATGCTCCCTGAGCCTGCAGGACAACTTGAATTGCTTTGGAACTTGTTTGGGGCTGCTTATCCACCATCTGGACTATCCTGTGTTGGCATCTTTCATCAATTTTTCTCTTCCATCCACGCCCAGGGAGATTAGCTACAGTGCTATGGGTTGCAAACTTCTTGATAATGTTGCACACTGTGGACAAAGGCAAATCTAGATCTCTGGAGATGGACTTGTAACCTTAAGATTGGTGATATTTTTCCACAATTTTGGTTCTCAAGCCCTCAGACAGTTCTCTTCTCCTCTTTCTGTTGTCCATGCTTAGTGTGGCACACACAGACACACAATGCAAAGACTAAGTGAACTTCTCTCCTTTTTATCTGCTTTCAGGTGTGAGTTTTATATTGCCCACACCTGTTACTTGCCCCAGATGAGTTTAAAGGAGCACCACATGCTTGAAACAATCTTATTTATCCACAATTTTGAAAGGGTGCCAATGATTTTGTCCAGCCCATTTTTGGAGTTTTGTGTGACATTATGTCCAATTTGCTTTTTTTCCTCCCTTTTTTGGTTTTGTTCCAATACACACAAAGGGAATAAACATGTGTATAGCAAAACATGTGTTACTGCAATATTTTTCTGTGAGAAATTCTTCATTTTCTGGAAAAATTTCAGGGGTGCCAACATTTACGGCCATGACTGTATATTGCCTTTCCATGTTAGCAATGTCATACAAAATGAATAGCTATAGAAAGAAATGCTAAGTAAAATCAACTGAAGGAAGAGAGAAAAAGAAAAGGAGAAGGAAGGAAAAGCAGGGAAAATCTGGTTTAGACTATTATTCATTATATCCCTTTACACTTTTCTATCCCTTTTAACTATCATTGCTTCCAAAGTGTTCCTATACAGTTATTTGTTCTTTAAAATTCTCACTCTTGTCTTCTTGAGGATCTGATCAACTCATCCGGCCTCAACTTCCTTTGTTAACCTCTTCCTCTTGACCCATTTGTATATTTACTGATAAAGGGGAATACTTGTAGCTCAGGGTTAAAATGAGAAGTCCTTGGAACTCTCTGAGCTTGGTTGTTTTCTTCCCAACGTTTCTTGAAATGTCTGCATTTCATTTGTATATTTGTTTTGCAATTCAATTTTCATTTACCTTCTCTATGGATAGATCTTCAGCTTCTGTCAGCAGGGGCCACTCACTGCTTTCTGAGCAGGGACAGATGTTGTAACTGTCCTTCCATTATGAGCCTATTGTAAACACATCCCAGCTATGATTCAAAACTGCTGTTTTCCAACTCAAGTCATATTAAATCCTTCAGAGTGGATGGTCACCAGCACTCTATTCTGTTTTAACAGCAGTCCCTTCTCTGGTTGCAGTGTCTCACATGTTACCTTCTCCCCCTCTAGCAAGTCATCATGGAACTGTGCAGTCATTTAATCCTTGGTTCCTAATGGACAGCTAAGAATATATATATATATATATATATATATATATATATATATATATATATTTCTTTTTTCTTTTTTCGTAGGCTTCGTATGCTTTTCTATCTAGCCAGGTTTTACCTACGTAAGTTATGTTGTTCTGCAGCCCTGGTTTGTGAAATCACATTCACAGGTTCTGGGCCTCTCTCTTCTCTAGCCAACTGCAATTCTCTGTTGTTTCTGGGAGACTCAGATGGACCATTTCTGCCTTTTTAGGCTTCCTCAGTGAGCCACACCCCTTTTTTCTATCTAGCCAATTAACTATCATTCATCCAAGAAGCCCAAGCACCATTCAAACCTTATATCTTCCAGTGGACAACCTGCTAAGTGAAGCATATTCCTCTTGCTTTCTCAAGGGAGTGGGCCAAATGAGGAAGGAAAAGTCCCTAAGAGGGGATGTCCTGAACTGATGGATCAATGGCCACAGGAGTTAGCCAATGAAATTTGCCTTTCTGGATAGGTGGAAAGGACAATCTAATGATACATGAGAATGATTCTGGGAGACAGGATGAAGACCCCCAATTTAGGCAATCGTCTGATAAGATTGGGCAAAAGCAGCATGAGAAGTGTTTCAGAAGGGACCCTCCCTAGTGTTCTGGAGACTAAAAAGAGAGGAGGGGAGATGTACTTGATTGATGACAGCCTTGGGACCCTATTCCAGACAAGAAGCACCTCCAAATGAAGTAATCCTACTTCATCACAATAACAGAATCCTGCAAGACTGAAAATGTTTCTCCTGTCCTTTCCTTTTAATCACCAGAAAACTAGGGGGGGGAGGGGGGCTTCTGAAATGCTTCCCCCATGCTTTCCCTTACCTGAAGACTGAGCTGCCTCTTATCCTATCCTTGTCTAGACTGAGAGTCTTCCTCTATCTCCTAGGGTCATTCCCACATCCCATTACTGGCAAGAAGCAACACACTGCTGCCCATTGTCTAAAGCAGGGGTGTCAAACTCAAGGCCTGGGAGCCAGATTCTGCGGGGTGCATAGATCTGGCCTGTAGGGCCACCCTGGAAACAGCAAAGGACTGGCCTGGGGTGCCTCTACCAGTGAAAATGGAGTCCTTCCCAAGCTTGGTTTTTGCTGGCAGAGGTTTGCAGGAGGCCGTTGCAGGTGAAAACAGAGCTCAATAGCATTTTTACTGGCAGCATGCTCGGGCCACCACAGGTGCCCCTGACACAAGTGACATCAAGCTGGCCATGCCCACTCTGGCCATGCCCACTCTACCCCCCCACCGAGGTCAAGCACAACCCTGATGTGGCCCTCAATGAAATTGAGTTTGACACCCCGGTCTAAAGTGAGCACAGTCCAGCCTCAATTCCAACCAAAAGCAATCTACTGTAGACTGGAATATCTGAGTTTGGCTTAAAAAACACTGGATCTTTCTGAAACGATTGGCTGCAGTTCAGGACTGCTTTGTATCCTCAAAAATATACTTCTTCCGTACTGCTCTCAGGGTTCAATTACCATTCATTCTTGATCCAATCATCTCTTCTTATATTACCAGACTCGCTTTACTGCATTCCACATACTTTTATGTTCCTTGTGATGTACGCAGCTTTCATTCCCACATAAGAAAGGAATACAATTATTATCTGAATTTAAAAAAAACCAGAGATTATTTCTGGCAATAGAGAAATGCATATCTTTATATCTGAAGTTATACTTTAAAGTAAGGTAATATTGCTTCATTGTCCATTGTCCCTTTCCTAGAATAGAAGATATATACATAAACATCATGGTTTCCTCCCCCCCCCCCTTTTTTTGTAACTGCTTTTCAAGGGTTTTTCATTACCTCAATGCAATAGCCATAAAGTAGCTGGGAGGAAGAGTAATATGACAGATTTAGATCCACTAAAGCAATGATGGAGATGTTTCCTTACAGGCCAGACTGTGGAGATAGACTATGGATAAAGTAGATGGCTTTTCACTGGGATTAAAAATAAATTATTCTGAAAGTTTTGAAATGTTCATAAAACTTTCTTCCTACTTCCTATGTAGGAAGAAAGTTGTTCTAAACCTACATTTTTAGAAAACATACTCCAAAACAACAAGCTGCATCAAAACGATAGCTGAACGCTTGGACGGTGTCATTAAGTAGTTAATATGAGATTAGGTTTTCTTCTAAAAGTGCACCGAGAGAAGCATCACTATTGCTCATATACTATCTAGGCTTTAGCCAGAAAGGTTCAACTTCATATATTTCATAGGAGATCGGAAAAAAGAGACCAGAAAAAGTAAACTCTTGTCTCTTCAGCTGACACCAAAAGTGGAGTCAGCCATGAAGGAAGTATATTGCCTCAGTCTCTGAGGAAAATCTGGAAATACTTTTTCCAGATTTTGAATGTTTGTAGTCCATTCATGTGTTTGTGCAAGGTTGAAGATATTAGTGGCATTAGTGGTAGTATTAGTCATATTAGTGCTAGAAGCTTTCTTGAGTGTCATTTTCCCTGAAATGTACAACAGTACATCCAAACAAAATAGGGAATCCAGTAGACCCATTTTCTTGACATTTTTTTTTCTTCCTAGTGGTTTCCTGCAACTGAAGGGTCTGCTTTTTTTCAGATCAATCCAGTTTTGATCCAGTGGTTGTGACTGGATTAACCAATCAGTTTGTCACCAAAGCCCGATTTCATGGGCTGAGTGAGACTGACTAGCCAAAAGTCATTCACTAGCCTTCATGTCTAAGGAGAGATTAGAACTCAAAATCTCCTGGTTTCTAGCCTAGTGTCTTTAACCACTACTCCCTACATTTATATTGGCAAACAAAACAGAGAAGGAAGAGGGTAAATTGCTCTGTTGAGCCTAGTTGAATTGCCGTGTATGTACAGGTAGAGAAGACAATTATTATTTTTATTGAAAGAAATGAGAAGAAAATAGCTAAGAAAAGACATAGAAACACCAGTTCTCTGCAAAATGTTATTATTTTTTTCTTCTTTTTTTACCAACTGACTCCCCTCCCTAATAACAATGCTGTGCTGCCTGCATAAAATACAAGGATTTGAATTATTATTTTTTCCAGTGCAAATAGTAGAACTCAATAGGAAATGGATATAACTTCTTAAATCATAGGAGGAGAGATCAAGATATCATGTTCAATAATAATTATCTTGTGGAGAGAGAGCCAAATCTCAGCATGATATATATATATATATATATATATATATATATATATATATATATATAATTTCCTACTGATTTTAGGTTTCCCATTTTTCTACCAATATTTGTCTTCAGCTAATATCTATTTACTGAAGCTTATATGCAGCTCACAAATTGTTACATTTTAACTTTTCCAGCTGCTAAAATACATTTGCCATGATCTTTAGGGAATGCAAAATACCTCTCTGTTCTTCCAAAGTATTTTATAAGATTCCATTAAGCTTAAAATAACAAAGAACAAATAATCAAGGCAATACTTTGAAAATGGGGATCTTAGGGGACTAACCGTTTCTTTAAATGGTTTAATAAATCAGTAGGCAATCGCTGCTGATCTGTATCACACTAATGCTATATAAATTTACCAACCATAAACATATGCCATCTGCAACTGTTACAGACAGGATAATACATTTCTTGAAAGGATCACCTAATCTTCCACTGTTGAATCTGGAAATAACCACGATGTGCAGATGTTCATTCTAATTTCCTGTGCTGCCATCTTTGTTTTCAAATGATCTCAGTATTAGTGGGATAAATCACAGAGTTTAGTAAATTAGCTGTTGAGTCAGAGTTAATTAAGAAGAAAGCCAGATTTTATCTCTTTAGTTTCTATACTTTTATCTTAGTAGTCAGAATGGTAATGTCACACAGTGGACTCATATCAGCCACGCTACATTTAATTCATCCTCTCCTTCACCATTTCTCAAAATTCCAGAGTTAATAATTTTTTAGAAACCATGATAATGTCAGATTTTACAAATATACTCAGAACAGTTTGGGCAATATGATATATTGATAGGTTATGTAGCTCAAATGATCTGCAAAGGATGACTCATTTGGAGGTGAAGCTAATTGAGAGAAGGGTGGTTCATATATTTTTTTCTTCTTCTTCTTCTTCTTCTTCTTCTTCTTCTTCTTCTTCTTCTTCTTCTTCTTCTTCTTCTTCTTCTTCTTCTCCTCCTCC
>WNWU01000011.1:23295038-23316119 GCA_012654045.1 Ptyas mucosa | reverse complement strand
CCTCCTCCTCCTCCTCCTCCTCCTCCTCCTCCTCCTCCTCCTCTTATGGATTGTCTCTTTAAATATCAAAAGGGAAAATGACTTTTTCCACCCATTTGTCTTCCTCGGTTGAATTAAATGCTTACTCTACTAACACAATTAGCAAACATTGGGAATTAAATATGAAAGATGCTACAAAATAAATAATACACAAATCGTCCTTATTAGTATCAATACCAATTGTTCCAATTAAGGATCTTTTCTCACCATAGTCTGGTTGATTTGAAATACAGTACTCCATTTCATGTCAAATCTCCTGCATCTTTAGGGGTTTTTTTCTGGTTTTCCTAGATATCTCTTAAATATTTCAATCAAATGGAATTTTAATTTTACTGGAATTTGCTAACAATAGAAGTCACATTTTTAAGCATATGAGTATGTATGTATGTATGTATTTAGAGATTTTTTTTTAAAAAAAGGTATTTTATGTTTAGTTTTATATTTAGCATTTAAAATAAACCAAAAAAATAAACAGGTTCCATTTTTACATCTAAAAGGTGCGACACTTGTTCTGGAAGAGGCAACAAAACCTGTTCCACCTGCCAAGGGGTGAAAAAGTTGCTACATTTCATCCAGTTGATAATAACTTGGTATGTGATCTTGTTGTTGTTGTTGTTATGGTTGATATTAGCATGAAAAATCAATTGCTGCAATTGCTAAAGCTTCTTCAAAGAGCCCAACCTATGTGATGAATATTCAACAACTCTTAATTTCGCATCCTTTCCCTATCTGCCTTCATTTTTGTCCTTACTACTTTAAATCCTCTTTTTCACTGTTTAGTTGTACTCGGTATTAGCCATCAGTGCTCAGCCTGATATTTCATTGGCTGTCTTGTTGATACATTTGGTGTCTCACGAAAGGATGGGATAAGACAAATATTGATTTTTGGGGCTTTTAAAAAAATGTAATTTAGAATACAGTCTGTACTTTAGCATAGGACTATTCAGATACCCCCCCCCCTCTCTCTGAGGTTGGAGAGAGAGATTTATATATAATTATTTCTATTTAGTAAATAATATATCACAAAAGCCACACACATTTACAATGGCATATTAATTTAAAATCTGAGTTTGGTACCTTAAAATCACTATCATCAACCTATCAAAATCTATCAAAACTCATTATGTTTATTTGTTCATGTTTGTATTGTCAATTTAGCCCAAATGATGGGATTATGCCACAACAATCTTTGAATCAGGTACCTAAGATCTTCTCACTTAAAGAATGCATGAAAATTCTGGGACTTCTCACTCTCATGGAACTGAAATTTCCACAATGTTCACATCAGTTTTATTTGCAAAGTTGTCACTGTTACAACATCCACACAATCATGTAATTGTGATTTCCAATGTTCCCTGCCAATTTTCCACAAGCAAAATCAAAGAGGAAGCTTGCAGGAAATCAAAAGTTTCTTCCATTCCCACTTCTTTTTTGTTTGCCTGTGATCATTCTGCTTTTTTGTTTAGGAAGTAAATATTGACATTACTGAAATTTGTTTGCCTGTGAGTGGATATTAGATATTTTGATTCAAAGGTTGTTGTGGTAAATGCCACCATTTGGGCTAAATTGATGACACAAACATGAACAAATAAACATAATGAGAGTTTTAGTAGTATATAGATTTGAGAATGATGATAGATATCTTAAAGTTCCAAACTCAGATCCTAATTATTTCTTTATTTATGATATAGAATGTTCTTAGAATTGGTCTTGATCACAGGGCTGTCCAGCATCGGAGTAAAAAAATATAGTCAGACTAACATTTACCATTCATTCTGGCCAAATCAGACTGCATTACTTTTTTCTCAAAGGATGACCAAACAGATCACAGACTTGCCCAGTAATACCTAAATTTACTGTTTTTCTAACCTCCTTTACTCAAATCCTTTTGTTTGAAAACCAAAATACAGATGGTGATGGTAATATTGTAAAACTATAGATAAAATCCTGGACTCTAATTGCTAGAAATGAATGCAACCTACAAATACAGATATCACAGGCAGCCCATAACAAGTGTTTCAGTTTTCTAATATAAATGCCACAGTTCTCTAAGCTGCTCTTTTTATTACAGAATTTATGCGATTTTATTATCTGATTTAATTATGCTGAAGCTATGTAAGCGTTTGCATGCTTCTGCAGACACACTCATTAAGCATGGATTAAGTTACAGTGAGAATGTATCAGTTTTACTAATGAAGATATTCTTCCAAAATATGGGTGGACACATTATAAGTTAGCCCAAAAATCTTGGTCCAAAAAACCAAAAAAAATCTGACTGTGGGCAGTTTGCCTGCAATACTGGACTTAACCATGGCACCAGGGCTCATTGGTGAGGTTTAGTTGTAGGACAGGGGTGTTAAACTGGCAGCCCATGGGCCAGATACATCACGTGCAGGCCACGCCCACCCCAGCTTTGCAAAGGCAAAACGTACCATAATACATCACATGACATCATGTGACGCAATCGAGTTTGATACTCGTCCTGTAGGATACCCTTTGCTTTGAGACTTATTGAGAAACAAACCTTTTATCACTTGACTAAAACAGCATGAGACAAATACTTAATTGTAATAAATGACATGATTTCTGACAAGACAATGGCTGCCTTTATTCAAAATGACATACTTGTTACACTTCCTTGTCAGTTCTTTAGCAGGATAATAACCAAGATATTTTGTATTCAGAAGCATCCAGGTAGGATCGGTTTGTATTTTTAAAATTAAATGAGAATGTCAGAAAGAGATTATTTGTTTTGAATAATGTTAAGAGCCGTGGTGGCGCAGTGGTGGCGCAGTGGTTAAAATGCAGTACTGCAGGTTATTTCTGGTGACTGCCGGCTATCAGCAGTACGGCAGCTCGGATCTCACTGGCTCAAGGTGAAATGAGGATCCAGAGTTTTGGGGGTCATATGATGAGTCTGTAAACTGCTTTTAGAGAGGGCTGTAAAGCACTGTGAAGAGGTATATAAGTCTATGTGCTATTGCTATTTGAAATCAGCCTTTTACTATCTCTCTATCTCGGTCTCTCCCTCCCTCCTTCCCTGCTCACCCTATAGGTTTTAAGACAACCTCACTTTCATTTGTAAATTCTACATACTTTCCAAACACTTCTTCCATCTTATTTCTAATAGGAAAAAGAACCTGATTGATCAGAAAACAAAATTACTTGCCCCAAGGACATTTACACAAAAAGACGAAGAACAAAGAACTTGGCCTTTGAATGACTCTTTCTTTCACTTTAAAATCCATGCTCATCCTTTCTAGTTCCTCTGAATCTTGTTTTGACTTTCATTATAAACTAGCTTTATCTTAGCTGATCTTTCTTTTCATTGCTGTGCTGCTCTCCTCTTAACTTGTCTTTCACAAACTGATTACTTTCCTCCCTGTCCAGTTATCCATTTAACACACCGCAAACAATTAATACAGGGGTGTCAAAGTCGTGGTGTCACATTGTCATGACATAACGTATCGTGACTTTTTCCCCCTTCACTAAAATGGGGGTAGGCGTGGCAAGCGCACGACGCATTCGACCTGCGGGCCGTGAGTTTGACACCCCTGTATTAATACATTCATCTTTTTAAACCAAATGCAGTGTTGTGCCTTACCTCTCTGTATGTATGATTTTGCATCAGGGATTCCTAAACTTTCACCATCACACTTTCCTTTGCTGTCTTCTTAAGGCAGTGGTGGGCTCCTACCGGTTTAAGAACCGGTACAGTGATTGCACACTTTGCGCGCATGCACAATTGAACAAAAAATCACCTTCCGCATTAGTGCTAGGGAATTAAAACAGTTGAGGCACGGCAATCCGCTCTGCTGTGCTAATCAGCTGCGAAGATATAGGTAAGTAAAATGTAGGGGCGGGTAGGTGAGCCCAGCTGATCGTTGGAGTGAACCAGTTCACTCCCAGCTGATCGTCAGAGCTACCAGTTCTCCCGAACCGGTTTGAACCAGTGGAATCCCACCCCTGTTTTAAGGTACACCTCCCCTAAAAATCCAACACAAATATAAATGAACAATGAAAACAATACAATTAACATTTGGGATAGGTGGATTTATTGTGTCAATGTAACTACAAAGTTCTTCATCCTCCCCTGGTACACCTTACAGTTTGGGAAACCCCATATTAAAGCCACTCCTTCTCCTTCTCTAATCCTTTTTTATCTTCCAGGAAAAACAATGTATATGAATTCATTTCTGAACATCAGCTAAGCTTTCCAAGAGATCTGCTCAGTAAAGCTATGGGGGAAAATGTACTTAAAGATGAAAATACTCTGGTAAGTACAATAATACTTCCTTAAGGCAAAGTTCCTGGTGTCTGCAAATGATGCTTCCAGATCCTTATTGTCTTTCTAATCATCATCATCATTGGTACCAGTAAAAAAAAGGCAATTAGAAACAACAACATGATTTAATGTTATAATTCATTTATTACCTCATGTAACTTTATCTAGCATTGATATATTGGGCTTTCATTGAGATTTCAACTATATATTTAAATTGGGTTCATATATCAGCTAATTAATTACTAGAATGGTATTTCCAAACCTCTAGTTTCTGGAGCTATAGTCCAATCCACTGGAAAGGGAACACTTCAGAGAAAATGGCCTACTTGAGCTATTTGCTCCTGCTTTTGGTTACAAGAGTCAACTATCTTTCTAAGTCTTTGATTAGTATTTAATATATTTGGCTTGGCCTGCAGATGGTAATCATGCCACTCTCGTAGCTTGGCGTCTCATAAACATTTAGACAATTTTTTTTTTTATTTTGCTAAATTGATATGCCTGTTCTATTTGTCAATAAAGCTAAATCTTTAAAAAATGTAATGGTGATATTATATTTAGGCTGTTGGTTTGAGCTCTGAGCTGGCAAGTTGGTTGTAAATGTTTCATC
The DNA here is from genome assembly GCA_012654045.1 of Ptyas mucosa. Lineage (NCBI taxonomy): Eukaryota > Metazoa > Chordata > Lepidosauria > Squamata > Colubridae > Ptyas > Ptyas mucosa. Next base: position 23,311,188 of record WNWU01000011.1, on the reverse strand, counting down.
ACCATTCGAGGAGACATCGTGTGTTTTGAATTCAAAACACACTGACGATGTCTTCTCGAATGGTGATGAAACATTTGCAACCAAATTGCCAAGCTCGGAGCTCAAATCAACAGCCTAGCTATCAACCCAAGCTACTAATATTCAAACACATTGAATAACGATGATATTATATATTAAGGCATAAGCACCAGAAACACGATGCATTTACAATTTCTACATTGCTGCCTCAAGAAGAACAGATGATGACTCTGAATTTTTCTTATTACCGTTAACAATTCCAGAATTACAAAGTAAATACGTCATGTGCTGCAGTTTCACATTCATCATATGCATATTACTTATCTTGAGATAATTCTCATTTTAAGCAGTTGGAGTAGGGAGACTCGCTTAAGCTCTGCAGCTCCTAATATTCTGCTTCTTATAGCTTTAGGGATTGAGCAATCTTCCTGGTAACAGGGACAGGAGAAAGAAATTTTAATAATAGCATGTTTGTTCTGATTTCATCAGGCTTGACATGTTATGCACAATGCCTGAAGTAATGCCATTACTTCAATTCATGGGCCTGGTGTGCTAATAAAAATAATGGATGGGTGAACATGATCAGAAAGGAGAGAAGGCAAACTTTTAAAAAAAAACAGCAACAACTCAGAGGAATAGAACATACATGGTAGTTGTTGAAGGTTTTTTTTTTTTAATGTTTCAGGTATATCCTCTTGTTGATTTCCCTAATGTGGAGATCTCACTGGCTTCGCAAAGAGCTATTGCAGAACACCATGGCCCGCTCACCAGCACATCTCGCATCCTACGGCAGGTATATCAAAGTAGGCCTTTTAAAATGTGAATTCTATCCAAACTTTAAACTTATTACATATGAGAAATTTGGTAGTTAGAAATTAGTCTAACTTGTTGGAAACTATGTTAGAAACAACAAGCAAGCAAAAATAACTGTTTGTGACACCGTGTTTCCCCGAAAATAAGATCCTGTCTTATATTTTTTTTGCCACCAAGGTCTTATTTTGGAGTGGAGATGTTATCCACTGATTTTTGGAGTGGAGATGTTATCCACTGATTTACCTCACTTGCACGCATCACTCCTGGCCTCCTTTTTGCTGTCAGAAGTCTTCAGGTCTTCAGGAACTTCTTTTTCTGTGGCCGACAAGTCTTCCTGAAGGCCTCTGCAGCTGATAAGAGAGCTTTGGATCAATCCGGAGCTCGCTTATCAGCTGCAGAGACCTTCAGGAAAGCCTTGCTGGCTGAAGAAGAAATGGGCCAGCAAGGCAGGTGTTGGGATATGTGAGGCCTGGATGCAACTGTCTGAAGGTAAGTAGTAGGGCAGTTCCACCCGCCATTCTCACCCTGGCTTAATTTTTACCCATGCACCTTGGAATGGATGGGGTCTTAATTAGGGCTTATTTTGGGGGGGGTAAGGCTTATATTGGGTGCACATATAAAAATCAAGCTAGGACTTACTTTCGGGGTAGGTCATATTTTCGGGGAAACACAGTATTTCACTGTATCTGCTGTGTGTTTCTAAGGAAGAAATGCACAATTCCTGGCTATTGCAGGAGCTGAGGACCATGCGAATTAGGAGATCTTAATGTTTGTTTGTTTTACTTATAAGTAGCTAATTTAAGAAGTAGTGTTGGCAGATGGGGAACATAACCTTTTTCTATCTGCATACTTTTCCAAGAGAAATATTTCCCCAGTCTGGTTTCTGTGGAAGATTATAAATATTTTCCCCCCATTTTAATCTGGAAGAAATCTAGGTGGTTTATATGTGTCAAAAGCATAGTAAAAATAATACCAATAAACCTAAATAAGTTGCAAGAATTGCTCAAATGAAATATACTTTGAAATCATTATTGCAATCATCAAATGCAGTAATAGCTAAAATGGAAGGTACTTAAAATCTACTCACTTAAAACCCCTCACACAATGATTGAAGCTGGAAACTTGCTGAATTTTGCCACACACATCTCACTGAAACGGGTGACTTTAACAATGACTTACTGTATAAGCCACAATTGGGTTGTTTATGCAACACATCAAACCTTTTCCCATGAAAAGGCATCCTCAGACTTTGCAAAAGGTATGGTAAGGAGGCATAGCCAGTTTGAAGGCCAGAACGATTCTTAAAATAAAGATAATGTTGGAAGATGGGCATTATCTGTCTTTAGAAGAGCATACTACAGCCGTGGCCAGGGGGGCTTTCTATCAGGTTTGCTGATACGCCAATTGCGCCCCTTTCTAGATCGGCACTCCTTACGCACGGTCACTCAAGCACTCGTCACTTCTCGTCTGGACTATTGTAACGCTCTCTACATGGGGCTCCCCTTGGGATGCACCCGGAAGCTCCAACTGGTGCAGAATGTGGCAGTGCAGGAGATTATGGGAGCGATGGGACGCTCCCATGTGACACCTTTCCTGCGTGAGCTGCATTGGCTTCCAGTGGACTTCTGGGTGCGCTTCAAGGTGTTGGTGACCACCTTTTAAGCGCTCCATGGCTTAGGGCTGGGGTATTTACGGGACCACCTTCTGCCACCAATTACCTCCCACCGGCCAGTCTGCTCCCACAGGGAGGGCCTCCTCAGGGTGCCGTCAGCCAGACAATGTCGGCTGGTGACCCCCAGGGGGGAGCCTTCTCTGTGGTGGCTCCTACCCTCTGGAACGACCTTCCCCCAGAGATACGAGTGATCTCAGACCTCTGGACTTTTCGTTGGGCCCTTAAAACTCATCTCTTTCAGTCAGCTGGGCTGGCCTGACCCCATGTTGGTTTTAAAGTTTTGATATTGATTTTAATTCAAAATGTTTTGTAAGTTTGGGCCAAATTCTATTTAAATCATTTTAAATTATTTTAACTTTTGTATACTATGTTTTTAGTTGGCTGTTCACTGCCCTGAGTCCGAAAGGAGAAGGGCGGTATAAAAAATTAATTAATTAATTAATTAACTAATTAATTAATCTTCCATAAATCCGTTGGAATAGGCCATGTTTTCATCATAGATTAGATTAGATGGATACAAAATCAGATGGAGTTGGGAAATTTAGCAGGAGAAACCAGATCATGTTGCACTGTTTCATTTATGCACCAGATGGCAGAGTGACTACACGATCAGAGAGCTCTTTCTACCTCATAAGGGATTCACCCTCAATGTTGCTCTTAAAAAACCCTTCTTGCCAAACATTTTAATTGAACAGTTGTTTAAAAATATACACTTTGTTTTAAAAAGTCTCTCTTTCGCACAACTGCATAGAATGTGGTCATCATCCATATTATGTTAGTGTATAATCTGTTACATCATAGTTGCTCAATACTTTGATGTACATTACACTAAGATGTATATTGAGAACTCAGAAATGTGGAGAAGAGGAATCCAGGAATCTGAACACGAATCTTATATCTTCTGCTACATAAAGAGATGACTCATCAACCTCCCAGAAGATTCAGAATTAATCTGGAATAAAATCAAAAATGTGGTGAATACATATTAAATTAAATGGAGTTATTTTAGAAATCTAATTGGTTAAAGAATTAGTCACATATTACAGTTCAGGAAATTTAATTTTTCTGGCACAGAGAGGGTACACAGTTGCATTTTATTTTGTGGTCGCATTTGCATATTTTTTTTGTAATTATTATGTTACTATTGCCTTTATATCTCTTCCTCTGAGCCTAATATAGTGCGCACACAGGTCTCTTCATTTTATATCCGCAACAACAGAGGCAGTTGGACCGAATGAGTGTGAATGGTACTGTGTCCCCTTGTGAGCTCTGCATTATCCTAATTACCCTGCCTGCTGTTTTTAATTTCTCTATTGTATTCTCTGTTTTTTAAATATATTTTATTAAAAGTTTGGTCTCTTAACGTAAAATACAAATAAAAATAAAAACAATGGAAAAGGGGAAGGGAAGAGGATAGAGGAGATAAAGGGAAGGGAAACGGAAAAAGAAATTTAAAAAAAGAAGCAAAAAGCAGTAACTTCCAACTATTTTCCGGTGCAGTAAGATACGTAATAAAGTTATGGTATCAACTTTGTAGTTATACCAAATAGTAACTATTAGCCATTTCTATTGCAGACTTCTATTCAATTGGCAAAACCCAAAGCCAAAGTTTCTCTCCCCCCCACCCCTCTTTTATGCAGAAGCCCAGAAGCAGCTTTCAAGTACAGGTAGTCCTTGACTTACAACCATTCATTTAGTGACTTTCTGAACTAAAAAAAAAAGACTTTTGATCATTTTTCACACTTATGACCTTTGCAGCATCCCCATGGTCATGTAATCAAAATTCAGATGCTTGGGAACTGGCATGTGTTTATCATGGTTTCAGTGTCCCGGGGCCATGTGATCATCTTTTGGGACTTTCTGACAAGCAAAATCATTGGGGAAGCCAGATTAATTTAACAGTTACTAACTTAACAACTGCAGTGGTTCACTTAACAACAAAGGCAAGATTGGGTGTAAAATGGGGCAAAACTCACTTAACAACTGTCTTGCTTAGCAATGGAAACTTGGGAATTAATTGTAATTGTAAATTGAGGACTACCTGTAAGCCCAAAACTATTTACATTCTTGTCCCTGATTAATGCAGCCAGCTTTGCCATCTTTTCAATCCATTCCTTCATTATGGGAGTTATCGCTTCTTTTCATGTCTGGGCATGTAGAACAGGGTTGGGTTCTCATTTTTTTTACTACTGGTTCTGTGGGCGTGGCTTATTTTGTGGGCGTGGCTTGGTGGGGGTAATGTGACTGGGTGGGTGTGGCCAACTTTTTAAAAAAACTTCTAAAAGCATTTTTTCTACAACCTTAAGAGGTTGCAGAAAAAAAATGCTTTTAGAAGCCTCTCAGGATCCCAGCTGAGCGATCATCAGAGGCTTTTTTTTTTACTTTTAAAAGCATTTTTTTTGGCCAAAGGGGTTGTAGAAAAAATGCTTTTAAAAGTAAAAAAAAAAAAAGCTCAGACCGGGAACTGGTTCGGGGGTGTGGCCAGCCAATGTTATTACCGGTTCTCCGAATTACTACAAATTTTTACTGCCAGTTCTTGTGAACCGGTGCGAACCGGGAGCAACCCACCACTGATGTAGAATTCTTATAACTATCAACATGAAGTGTCACTGTGTTATGTGTTTGTCAGCTGAGCGTCCATTCTGAGTGTTACGGTAGCCTGCCAGAGAACTTTATCACGTATCTATAGCAACAGAGATATGGCTGATTTACTCTTCGACATGAAGTTCCACTCCCCCCTCCCCATTTTTTATCTAATAGTCCTAGAAGAAAACTTTCTGGTTTCCATTGTAAATCCGTTTTTAAATTTCCTGATTTCAACCATGAATCTGTTCCCAATATTTCTTTGCCTTATCACATGTCCACCACAAGTTATAAAAAAATACCCTTCTTATGCTTGCATTGCAACAAACACCTTTATATATCTTTGATAATTTATCTGGAGTTAAATACTGCTGGTATATCATTTTATAGAAATTCTCCTTAAGCTTATAATTCAACTTGAATTTCAGTCCTTTAGTCCACATATTTCCCCATTGCTTTATGTTAAAACCAAATTTCCTATAATTTCTCCATTATATTCTCAAGTCTCAGCAGATGATGACACTTGATTGACCTTATTCTGACTCAGTAGCTAAGCAGGTTTAAAATCCTAGAAGAGAGAACTGGGAGGTTGAAAAATGTGCATGATATATGTATGACCACTGAATATCCAAGAGAGTGACTGCTAGGAAAGAACGATGTTGAGGTATTTGGCCATGGAGACAAAATGAACGAAGATCAAATTGCAAAATGAATATATGAAGAAAAAGTGAATAGTAAGAGGAAGAGGGAGACTGGGGCAGTCATAGTTGGGAAGAGATCCTAAAAAAGGATACTATAAAAAGGGAACAGCATATGGACATGGTAGAAGTGAGGATGGGTTGCAAGGATAGATATATATATTTATGGAAAAATATAACTAATGGATTTCTTTTCTTAATCTCATGCTTTTCGATTAGCAATAGCATTTAGGGTTTTATACTACCTCATAGTACTTTATAGCACTCTATGGCAGTGGTGAAATCCAAATTTTTTTACTACCGGTTCTGTAGGCATGGCTTGGTGTGGCTTGGTGTGGCTTGGTGTGGCTTGGTGTGGCTTGTGGGCATGGCAGGGGAAGGATACTGCAAAATCTCCATTCCCATCCCACTCTGGGGCCAGCCAGAGGTGGTATTTGCTGGTTCTCCGAATTACTCAAAATTTCCACTACCGGTTCTCCAGAACCTGACAGAACCTGCTGGATTTCACCTCTGCTCTATGGGCAGTTTACAATGTAAGCATTATTTGCATATTGACCACAACAATCTGGGTCCTCAACTGTGGAAGGATGGAAGGCGGAATTAACTTTGAATCCCATCCCAAACGCAGTGGGCAGAGTTTGCCTGCAATACTGCAATTTAAACACTGCACAACCAGGACCAGTTTCTCTGACTTACCCTTTTTTCCCCTTGCTGACCATGAACTTGCTTAGAATGTATTATAGACACAAACCATTTTTGAACAATTTGTAAAAAAAAATTGCATGGATGTGTCAATAACAATAACCAGAAATAAATCTGGACCTGAAGAAGATTTTATTTTTATTTGTGCTGTAGCAGTTTAGACGTGAAAAGAAGATCCTTACATATTAAAACACAAATAGAAGTCATTTACTAGTTCAAACAAGGCCTAGTATATTTACACATTGCTTCTATAATCCAGGTGTGGGTTCTACTTACCTTTACTACCGGTTCACATCGCACTCGTGTGCTCTTCTGCGCATGCGCAAAAGTTTCTGTGCATGCACAGATCACTTATGATGACATCAGGGTCAGTGGGCGGAACCTCCGCCGGTTTTACTACCGGTTCTTGTGAACCGGTCCAACCAGGGACAACCCACCACTGCTGTAATCCCTAGCCACAATTTATGCAGTTCCACTTTTCTTGATTCTGACTTTCACACAGGCCAGTCTTCATACTTACTCAGGAGGAGACATGAGTGAGCATCAAGATATTTGCTGCAATAATCAATTATTGTTAAATGTTTAAAAACCTACCAAAGCCTCCATGTGAATATAATGGTTAAAGGCTGTGATAAGTAGGGAGCTTTTTCTATTTATGGTCCCTTTTTCAGGAGGAAGATTGATGGAGGTACTAAAGATTAGAGAGACTTTGAGGAAAAGCAAAGAGGATAATCCTATGTGACTGGAAAGAAAGTCACTCTCCTGCTTTTAAGAAATGGATTAGGCTATGAGTTCATTATATAGTTTTGAAAAATCTTTGTGCTTTGAAAATGAGGAGTTGACATATTATGTTGTATGATCCAAATTACAGTCAATGATTGGATGAATTACATATAGATATTTATACTTGGCATACGAGGGGCAGTGTGATGGCTCAGTGGCTAAGACAGTGGACTTGCCAGCTGGAAAGCCAACAGCCCAGGTTCAAGACCTGAGCACTGCACAATGGGCCGAGCTCCCGTTATTCTCCCCAGCTCCAGCCAATCTAACAGTTTGAAAGCATGCAAATGTGAATAGATAAATAGGTACCACTTTGGTGGGAAGAGAACAATGTATAATGTTTTGCTGCATGCTCTGCACTGAGGTATATGGTGTCATGCTGGCCACATGACTGCAAAAACATCTTCAGACAACACTAGTTTAATGGCCTAAAAATAGAAATGAGCAGCAACCTCTAGAGTTGACTATAACTATAGTGGAGTAAAATCCCCATGGACTCTTTTTCTTTTACCTTATCATATGGATCATTTTTGGTGTTGATATTTATTGTGTCTTTAACATTAGGAATGTTTCCTAAGATAACTATATAAAGAGCAAAAAGTATATTTTTACTGTATGCGTATGTTTTTTCTATTATTATTATTATTAATAATGCATTTTTGAATGTTCAGTTGACTGAGTTTCATGTTTAATGAATAAAGTAAATAATAATAATATCCTAAAAATTAGAAAAATATTGAGTGGCTTTTTCCTCTCCATTATCCATGTAAAATATGCCAAATTTCTTTCTCATTTAGACTTATGATCCAATTGCAAATCCATGTGAAAAAATTATGGTTGGCAGTCCAATGGAAAGACCTTTCTATAGACCACAAGATGACTCAGTTTTTCTTAGAAAGCTCTGATCCAACAACCCAACTACAAAACCACAGACTGTATAGATTTCTCATCCCAGGATCCTTTAGGTTTTTTTTTTTTATGGTGTTACGTTCTACTTTACCTTTAAGGACTGAGGTGTAGGGCTGAAAGATCGTAGCACATGACAACGTGACAAATATTGATGGTGCTGAAATTCCTATTGCTTTCTTATGACTCCATATTTTCATTCTAAGCATATTAAATTTTACCTGATATGAAGCAATTCATTCTGGAAGTGGACATATATATAAAAAAGGAAAATAACTTTTCTTTCTTAAAGCAGGCAAAATACATTATTGCTATTGCTACTTCTGCTCTGGTGATATACCAGAAAAACGAGGACACTATGCCATACTACTGGCAAAGACATGGATTGGTTATGCCAAAATTCCACAATTGCACTTTCACTATTTGGGCCGTGATGGTGAACCTATGGCATGCATGCCACAGGTGGGCATGCAAGTTCAGCTCTGGCACACATGCATGCACCGGTCAGCTGATTTTTGGGCCTTCTAGGCCAACCAGAAGTAGGGAAACAGGCTGTTTCCTGCCTCTGGAGAGTCTTGGGGGGGGAGGCCTATTTTTTGCTCTCCCCAGGCTCCTAGAAAGGCCCTGGAGCCTGGAGAGAGCAAAAAACGGGCCTTCTGGGCCCACCGGAAGTTGGCAAATGGGCTGTTTCTGGCCTCCGGAGGGCCTCTGGGGTGGTGGCGGCAGGGAAGGCTGTTTTTGCCTTCCCCAGGCTCCTAGAAAGCCCACCATGCCATCATGTGCCAAAAGCAGGGGGAACGCAGGGTGGGGGTCACATGCAAATGCATGGGGGTGGGGCGCATAGAATTATGGGTGTGGGTATGCAACTCACCCATGCTCCCCCCTGCTTTTGGCACGCGATGGCAAAAAGGTTAGCCATCACTGATTTAGGGCAATCTTGAAGCTGCAGTTAGGATATGGATACGTGTTTTCTGTTCTGCTTCTATAACTCTGGCATCTTCAGGTTGAAGTGCCAATAAAGCCAGACGGTGGTTGTGGTAGCACAACTGAAGCCATTTGTACACATGTATGAGATTGACCCATGTATGAAAGAGTAGGGCTTCCATTATACTATTACCACTACCATCTTGCCTTTTTTTTTAACACTTCCATTGGTGCCAATGCAAATAAGATGTATTTGAGGGAAAATCTGAATCTCAAAAACTCCACTCTTGTCACCCTTATTTGGGAAGAACTCTGTAATCTTTTTTCAGGATACACAGCCAAAGGATCTGGTTTGTTCTTAAAACAGAGGTCTCCAAACTTGACAACTTGTAGACTTCAACTCCCAGAATTCCCCAGCCAGTGTGAGGAAAACTGGGAATTGAAGTCCACAAGTCCTAAAGTTGCCAAGTTTGAAGACCTCTGCTTCAAAGGAGTCCCACAGCTTGGAAATGCTTTTTGTGTTTTCTTTAAAGTTGCTAGGACTTGGGGCAGAAGGAGTCTACTATGGATGACACCAGCTAGCACTGATGGTACTAGCAAAATATCTCTGGAATTATGGCATACTGAATCATTTTTATTCCTTCACTTTGCTTTTGCTGAGCTTGTTTTTCACTTAATGGAAAGGGTTTGCTCACGTCAAGGAAAGGATAAATAAAAGCAAGCAACTTTAAAAGTGTCTCTGACACCAGCCTTTTCAAGTGAGAAGTACTCTTCCTTTTAAGAAATGTATTTTTCTGTCTTTGGGGATATATATAAAGGTGAAAAACACCCAAATAAAGTGTTTTCTAAGTAGAAAATTGAACCAAAGGGAATATGTACTCTTGATTTCCCCATCTCTCTCAACCCTTGCCATTTTCTCTTGTAAACATCACTTGCCTTTTTTTTTCTGAACGTGAAGTCAGGGTGCAAATAGTTCTGCTTCTAATACAGGAAAGTTTAGAATGAGTATTGGAGGGATATTACTGCTGCTTGTAGACAGATGGGAAAGTGGATAGGTCATGGAACTAAGGGCACATTACTGCCCTCTCCCCATCAGAGATGGACTAAAAGACCATGGAAGCTGGACAGAGAGGTTGGAACTGGAGGAATAGCAGAAAATGAGCAGGACACAATATTAAAACTACTTGGGAGAGCCAAGACTTCTTGTGTCCTGGCTTGTTGCTCCTGCTCCTATAAGAGATGCTGTCCTGGTTGAAGAGATGAATCTGAACATACTTTCATTATAAGTCAGCAGCATTATGGTCATTGGAGGGGAGATACATTAACATGCAACCAAGTTAGCATAGCAACTCTATCCTTGTAGTATTCAGCAAGGAAAGTGAACTGGGGACTAATAGGTAAATTGTTCCATGTGCACGGAAATCCACCACTTCTGAGAAGGTAACTCCTTTCTGGAATGTAGGACATCAGATTGTCAGAATTCCTTGCTTCAAAATGTTGCAGGTCAACTCTAGATCTAGGTATAATAAGCGTTCATCCATCCATATCCCATATGTAACTGAGACTGAGTTGGGTAAGGACAGAGATGTCATCCTATCTGAAATCTATCTTGCACCAACCTCTGACCAGAGAAAAGGAGTGGCCTTGATCTCTACATGGGGAGTGTGATACCTGAAGAGTATTCGGAAGCTGCAGCTAGAATGCATAGTTCTGGGAGGACATAAGACTGCACACATCACTGTTACTGTGTGAGTTGCATGGGTTACAGTTTGCTTCTGGGTACAATTCAAGGTGTTCATTGCTAACTATAAAGACCTACACGGTATGGGTCCAGGGTATCTGAGGAGCTGTCTTTCCCTGTGGGGACACATTCACCCCACTCACACAAGTGAAAGAGGCTTGCTATGGATCCCATCTGCTAAGGAATTGAAGCAAATGGAGGTCAAGGAGAAGATCTTTTTCTGCTGTGGGCCCATCCCTGTGAAACATCCTACTGCCAGATGTGAGAATTGTCCCCTCCCTTTTGGCCTTTTGGAAGGGTGTTAAAAGCTGGCTTGCTGGTTGGCCTAAGGCTGCACACTACTGGAAGTGGCTGATGGGGTAAGAAGACCTCATCCAGTCTCATCCATTTCTTGGTTCTCTTGGTTTCAATTTTAGTACTGGTTTTAATCATACATTAATCTGTGCAGTTTTAATGTCTATCTATCTATCTATCTATCTATCTATCTATCTATCTATCTATCTATCTATCTATCTATCTTGTAATCTACCTTGTAGGGTAGATGGGCAGTATAAAAATTTAACCAATGCGTAAATAAAATAAACAAATCTCTCATAGGTTCTGAGATACTGGGATGTGAATACCTATATGGGTAGGTTGAAGCTGTATGGAAGCTATGGTTGAATTTGTCTGAATTGTGGAATGATAAAGATGTCAGTAGCTTGGGAGAGAGCTACATTTTTCTCTCTTCCAGAATTTCTGGCATTTAAGGGTGGCACTAGAAGAATCAGGCAATCATAATGGTTAGGCACTTAAACAGTGGCAGTAAATTGTTCAACTATTTATTTACATCTATCCTTCTTGCTTATTTTATCCCTGTGAATAAGACAATTATGTAGTAAAGACACAAGTACATTGCAGAATATCTGCCTTCTGTAAGGCATGTTTGTTTCATTGCACAAGGATCACATCGTATGGTAGAAAAATGGAAATCTTCATGCTGAACTTATAAAAATATATTTTGTATTAGTATAGATTAAGTATGTAATGTAGATAATATTGCCCATTGCATATAGCATCCAGCCCAATAAAGCAATGTTTTTTGGGGGGCGGGATAGACATCTTGATTGTAATAGCTGTTTATTTGCTGATGGACTCGACCAATTTTCTATGTCAGTCACACAATCAGTACTTTTATGTGGTATTTTAAATTGTGTGGAAGGGGTGTCAAATTCATGTATGGAACACATTCAATAATATTCTCAGTTTAAAGTGACAGTTATTAAATATTTCTAGTTTTGACCTGTGCTTCAATAACCCAGAAAACTAAAACATATGATATGCATTTTATAAATTTTGTTGAGTCTTTTATATGATCCACTTTTGGTTTTCTTTTTATCTTGCAAATGGCACATTTAGTAGACATGGGTATATTTTGCCAAATCCCTTAATAGAAAGACCTTGATACATTTATTGTATGCATACAAGATACAGTACACCCCCCCCCAAATTATACCCAGTATATTAAATGTAATGGTAATAATTTCACAGTCCACAATCCACTTATTTCTTACTATATATAATATATAATATATATTTTATATATATATATATATATATATATATATATATATATATATATATATATATATATATATATGGAAAATAATACAGAGAAAGAGGGAGAAAACACAAAACACATTAGCATTATCTATTTTATTTCTGGGTTCTATTGTGACACACAGTAGATTTCATTGTTTAAAGCATGCACACAACTCTAGAGTCCACATTAGTGTGTCAGAAAGCTCAACTAAAATAATATTCATGAGATGCTAATTGTGCATGCCCAAAGAATGCATATATTTTAATAAAACAAAAGATAGAATTTCCAGTAGATAGCAGAGTGCGGACCTCAGCATGAGAACGTTATTATATCTGATGACAATGATATTTTATTTTATTTTCTCAGCGACAGACCATAGAGCTAGTTCCTGTGACTGAAGTTCATTATCGATATGCTGCAAAGTCATATATTTATTATATCTACGGAACAGAGAACAAAGTCTATGCCCTGGACTATCCAGAAAGATACTGTTGTGGCTGCACTATAATCTGACAGTGAAATTCTGTGCAAGTATTCTTTATATAAAACAAGCTGTTTTTATGTCTAAATTATCTAGAGTGGGATAATATGGGTTTCCTGCTTACTACTGTGATAAACTTTGTTATCCTACTCCTCCAGATAAGAAAGCTGAAGGCATGGTAATAAAATGTCCTAAATCCTATTTCTACTTTTGTCTAAACAACACATATCTAAATATGTATCTTTAAATATATGTGTCTAATATATATTTTCTGGAAAAATAACACCTTGGAGCATATACTATGTATCTATTCTCTAAATCTAGTGTTGTAGAATAATCACTGTTACATCTATAGGAGTACAGACTTAAGCAGATGTATGAGATGATGGAAACAGGAATAATTCTAGAAACCTCTAGACAAGCAAGTTATTATATAAGGCTTAAGGCCATTTTTTAAAAAAATTGGATTGTTTTGCATGTGATTTTGTTAAGTGAGAGACAATGAAATTCAGTTCCTCCCCTTTAGTTACTAAGAAACAGTTGCATGTGTATTGTATACAGAGAAATAGCATGAATCTAGAAGTAGCATGAATCTAGTTGTTCTAGGTCAGGAGTGTCAAACTTGCACTGACACGTTATCACGTGATGTATCACAACTCTTTCCCCCTTCGCTAAACTGAGGGTGGGAGTGGTCAGTGTGTGATGCATCCAACCCATGGGCTGCGAGTCTGACACCCCTATTCTAAGGCATAGTAATGTACTAAATTACAAACTTAAGATAAAACACTTGTGTTAGTAGATAGTAGAATATGGTGTACTGAGTATATAATATATTTTTGTAGGGAAAACACAACAGTATAATAAAACCATGTTTTCTTTTGCTGTGAACTGTTTCATCAGGATTAGGCAGAAAGCAAGCATCCTAAGATTTATCTGTATATAAATTTCAGACTGACAGGCAGAGTAGACAGGTGGATGAGGACTTCATAGTATATCTTACAGTGTATATCTTAAACTCATTCATAAATATGTTTGTCTATGATGTTTCTTTGGAAAAATATGACTAATTATGAGACATAATAGACCCTCCCTCAAAAAAAGAAAAAGAAAAATAGAAAAAGAAAAATTCTGGTGTGAATCCCAATCCCAACTACGCCAGCATCCCATATTCACAGCGTAATTATTTTCACATATCATTGCAGAATTGCTAGGTGGAGTGGTGCAGAAGTGGCCTAGAGGTGGAGCTCTCATTTTACAATCAGGAGGCTGTGAGTTCAATCCTAGGTAGTGGCAGATATTTCTCTCTCTGGGCATAATAAGTAAATATCAGCTGCGAACTCTGCATTGGTGACAGGAAGGGCATCCGGCCAGTAAACACTCAGACCCCAAATCCATCCTGATTCAAGGGATTACGGGGTCATTAAAAGACAAAAAATATATTGCAGAATTGCCAGGTCATATTTAGAATGAATCTGCAATACCCTGCCTTGCTTACTCATGATTTCAGGCCAATGACAGAAAGGAGATGAACAAATGAATGCTTGGAGTTCACTGTTTTTATGTAAACTAATAAGAAACTCAATCTGAGAATGCTGATCCAGTGCATGGGACCAAGAGGGAATATCCACAGGCTCGAGAGATCTCATTAAACTAAAATAATTAAGAGACTGGAGGCCTCAGTGGAGCTTCAAAAAATAGGAAGAGGACTGGAATGGATAAAAAAGCAGACTGATACTTCGTTATAAGTCCCACTAGTTTCCTTTACAGCTTCTAAGTGAGCCATTGATGATTTTCCATATACTGTAGTCCCTGTTATTGCAGGATTCATGGTATTAACAATTGTTTCAGGAAAAGCCTATGAACGTAGTCCCACTTTAATGATTTTCCACTAGAGGGAAGCAATGACATAAAAATCGGTCTTTATTATTCACGGACAAGTACATATTTGTAAGACATTTTGCAAATCCCACTTGGGATGAATGTATTTGTGTCTGTGCCTGCATATTCAACTTGCATTTACATGTCAAGCGACTGTGCATATAAGCGTTCATATCATTCTTTCTCACACTTTTATGTGAATATATACTGGACGCTATGATGTCATCCACAGCAGGCAGGAAAACCAATCCAAAATTCAGACAACAGCAGAAAGCACATTGCAGATATAAGTACTGAATACTGGCTTGCAAATATAAATAGTGCAATGTTTTGCATAGTTTACTCAAAAGTAAATTCCACTGAATAAACTTTGCCCTAAAGTTAGCAGACAGAACTGTAATCATAATTATTTTTTGGTTTCACTACTGTACATTTGATTTTGGTATTTTTTTGCTGTGCCTGTTGGGATAGCTTCATACAAATGCTAACCTAGGATAACAAAATATAATTCTTATACTGGGACACTGTATGTTTGTGTGTCTAAACAAATAATTATACTGAAGCTTTGGCTCATACAGTATACTAAACAATGGTTGGCATTCGTAGCATGTAAGCTATTAATTACCCAACTTCATTTTAGCCTAGTTCAGTGATGGCGAACCTTTTTGGCACCAAGTGCCCAAACTGGAATGCTTGTGTGCACATGCACAGCGGAGTGCCAGAAACCCGAAGACCAGCTGGCCGGCACGCACATGCACTGCACACATACACAGGTGGTTTTTGGGTTTCTGGCCTGCGCATATACACCAGCCAGCTAGTCTTCGTGCATGCTGGTGCACTGGCAACCCAAAAACCAGGTGGTCAGTGTGCATGCATGTGCCAGAAACCAGAAGGGTAGCTCTGTTTGCCACTTCTGGCATGCGTGCCACAGGTTCGCCATCACGGGCCTAGTTGGTTGTTTATCATTTATAATTTATCATTTAAACCTTCAGTCATCCATTTGTATATGTCTCTGGGCAGCTAATACAGGATAAAAACTGTATAGCAATTAAAATGAAATTCCTACAGTGATACAATTCCACTTCATAGAACCTTGCTGTTGATTCCTCTAAAGTCCCAGCCTAATTTCTGTGAAAAAACAAGGATTTCATGGCTTTCTTCAGGGCAGGAAGTATTGAAGCTGTGGCTCTTTGGTGGAAGGTTGTTCCAGAAGGCTGTGTGAAAGTAGCCCCAGAATGATTGATTTGTACATTTTAGTCAGGAGATCCTAACCAACAGTAATGTTCTTATTCATGGTGCTAGGGATACACTCACTCACTCACTCACTGTCTCTGTCTCTGTCTCTGTCTCTGTCTCTGTCTCTGTCTCTGTC
>WNWU01000011.1:23227151-23295028 GCA_012654045.1 Ptyas mucosa | reverse complement strand
CATCTAAATTATATTATTTTCAGAAGATTGCTTCTCAAATGTGATATTCTTGTTTGGAAGCTTTTCCATTGTATGGTATTATTGTGAAATATCTTTTAAAACTTCTAAAATGTGATTTCAGGCAATAAAGATGATACATTCATTATTGTGACTGATCTTGTACTGCATGGTGTCTTGCTGTCTGCAATGAAAGTGCATTTCCTGGCAAAAGACAAGAAACCAATAACTAATCTCTGGGTGGTTTTGACAGGATTAGAGAAAACAAATTTCCACTCTGCTTCCCTCTTCAAACATGAGCAGCAAAAAAGTGCTAAGAACCTACCAATATTTTTAAAATATCTTTCTTGCAAAAGGGTAGATGATTTTCATTTTTTTGTTAAATAACAATAAGCAGAGTCTCCCTTGAATTGATACATTAAAATGCAGAAAGCAGGAGCGGGTGAAAATCTAATTCCTTTCCCCAATACCTGGAACAATAAAAAAAAAATCTAAAATATTTTCAAACTGCTCATATGCCTACATAAACAAATAGCATTTTGTTGTAGTTTTCAGGCTAAAGATTCAATAAAAAGAATTTTATCCTACCTCATTCATGCAGTGTAATTAACTGCTTGTAGAGGAAAGGTGAGATAAGGGAATATTTGTCCTATATTCTTTGGCACTTAACAGGAGTGTTGCCTATTTTGTGTGTGTGTGTGTGTGTGTTTAAGTTTCATAAACTGAAGAGCTTAACTGAGGGATACTCAAGGAGAGAACCTACCTAGCACTAAGGAGAAATTTCCTGACAAAACAATTAATCGATGGAACAATTAATCAGTGGAATGACTTGCCTCCAGATGTTGGGGATGCTCCAGTACTGGAGATTTTTAAGAAGAGATTGGACAACCATTTGTCTGAAATGGTATAGGGTATAGGGTTTCCTGCCTGAGCAGGGAATTGGACTAGAAGACCTCCAAGATCCCTTTCAACTCTGTTATTCTTTATTTGTGTATTGAAAGAGAATCTCTCTCTCCCCCTCCCTCTCTCTACACCATCATCATCAAACCATGCAGCTGTAACATTAGACTCTTGAAATTGTAGGATTTTATACTAGCAATACAAATGGATAAAACACCCTCACCATCAATATGTAGAAAAATCCTGCAGCTTCTGAGATAAAGTGACAAATGTAAATTAAATGTATCTTGTATGTTGATCTACTCATCGAGCTCTGAAATTCTTCACATACTGACCTCCTGACTTAGCTCATTTTTGCGGGAAAAAAATGCCATGAATTGGATGTTTTCTTAGCTTTCCAAAGTATAGTGGGTTCTCTCCTAGTCCCAATTGTCCAGTAAATAGATACATTTAAGGAATTTTTACATTAACAATGTGGTCTACCCTGTCTGAAGAGTGTCTTTATTAATCTCAATCAAAAATCCCATTTTAGGACATGAATGCAGGCTAATCTATTGCCATATTTGGCTTTTTCCTTTTGGAGTTACACGTTTTCTTCCTGGAAAAGTAGAAAAACATGCTTACATCATCTTCAAAGCATCTGATTGAAAAACTAAGTCAAGTTTGGCATCCTGGCTAATTCACCATTTATTGAGATGACAACAGGCCAAATTGCCCAATTGAGTCAAATGTCATATGCCTATCAAAAATCCAACCAGAAGCTGACTTAATAAAATCACATTGCTTCTTTATATATCGTTGTTGTTATTACTGTTATCCCCATTATCATCATTTCTGGATTTCACCAAATAAAAAGGAAGAGCTTTTTGAAGAAAATTATATCACAAAGCATTGTTTCCTGATATGCCCTATTTTCCTTTCTCCCAGCTGTGTATCTTTTCAAGCTAAGCAACCAGGATAATATTTAAAGAACATGTGCAAGAATTCATTTAAGCTTGCTGTTTTATAAGCCTTTTAAAAATACTGTTTCTTCTTCCCTTCCATTAATTTGAGATAATTCTAAGTAATTGTTTTAATATCATATGTTTATAATACAGAAAAAAATACAGTTTCACACCTAAGAATAGGAGTAATTGTATGCAGCATGTGCTTTAAAACCAAGGACAGTACAGCAATGTATCAAAATCAAACTTTAGTTTCATTCAGAACCCAATTTTTGTATTATTTCCAGGCAGAAGAATAAGCTATTACATAGGCAGTGTTTTCAAATTTACAGTATGTTCAAAATGCAGTAAGCTATCATACCTTTATGCTCTCAGCCTAGGGAGCATCTAATAAAAAAGAAATGGCAGATAGAGAGAAATGGATTGCTTATTAAGATTCCTATTAATACAGGAAGAGGTAACACCTAAGTCAAGAGAATAACTGACTGCAGAGGGATAGAGCTTACAATGCTTTTCATAAACACAATTAAGAGAAAACTGGAGTATAGACAACCAAGTGACTAGAATTAATCAAGAATCTGAAAGTTAGTCAAGTAGAAATGATGAATTGTACAAGCTTTTATTAAATGTATAAGTTTTCATTAAACTTAAGAACAAGTTAAGAATTGTATGATAAAATGGACTATGGGTAAAGGTAAAGGTAAAGTTTACCCCGCACATACGTGCTAGTCATTTCCCGGTTCTAGAGGCAGTGCTCATCTCCGTTTCAAAGCCGAAGAGCCAACGCTGTCCGAAGACGTCTCCGTGGTCATGTGGCCAGCATGACTAAATGCCAAAGGCGCATGGAGCGCTATTACCTTCCCACCAAAGGTGGTCCCTATTTTTTCTACTTGCATTTTGAACTGCTAGGTTGGCAGAAGCTGGGACAAGTAACAGGAGCTCACTCCGTTATGCGGCACTAGGGATTCGAACCGCTGAACTGCCCACCTTCTGATCAACAAGCTCAGCATCCTAGCCACTGAGCCACTGAGCCACTGTGTACCCTTATGAATATAACATACAAATGGACAAGAGGGAATGTGAGTAAATGGGTTGAAATTCATAATGCTTTATAATTTAAGAGAGAATGTGTATAAAACAATGTACTTTTTGGTATATGACACTGGAAAACCTATGAAAGATGTATAAGAAAGATTTCCAATGTAGGAAATGTGAAACACGTGAAGAAATATTTTACCTTGCATGGCGAACTTGTAAAAAAGCTATAAAATCCTGGATGCAAATGCATACAGTAAGTACACTGATACAAAAAAAAATCTTAAAGATTAATGTTGAAAAGAAGTCAGGACTTTTCTTACTGGGACTTATGGATAACCAATTAGAAAAAAAAACTCATAGAAGATTGTTTTTATATATGGTAACTCTGGTCAGACTATTATATCCATAACAATAGGGGAATGGTGGAAATCCACAATGGAGGAAGGGGCTGAGAAGATGTCAGAATTGTAAGCAATGGCAAAACTGACTTATGTGGTCAAGGCTAAATAAGTACTTTTTTAAAAGGCTGGAAACTTACAGTCTTTGCTATAAGATAGAGAAAAATGAAGTGATAATTTATGGGTTTGATAACTGAAAAAGAACTAAACAAGGGCTTGAAGGAATTTTTGTAAAACTAAAGAAGGAAATAGGATAATAAGTTTGCTAATTTGTATTGTAAAGAAGATTTTACAATAGAAAGTTTTCTGACTTGTGTTCTCTGTTATTTTTTCTATTTGTTTATTTATTTTTTGTTGTTTGTTTCCTGCATTATTTCCTCTACTCTTTATTTCTTATTCTTCTATTTTGTCCTTTTAGATTTGTCTTTTATTTTTGGGAAAAAAAATAATAAAAATTATAAGCTATCATATTTTGGTCTGGCTCAGGCCAGGCATCCAAGAACTTGTATTAAAGAGTAGGCTAAAATACATTTCCTTCCCCAACCTTATCATGTTGCTTCTTCTTTTACTAGCTAAAGGGAGAGATGGGCTTAAAATTACTAATGAACACATATTTTGCTTTTTGCTCTTGGATGCTCCTTTCTGTAACATTTGCCCACCCCGTAGGGAAACAAGCCAATGATAATAACTTCAATATACCAACAGTTGGATCAGTGATGGAATTCATTTTTTTTAACTACCGGTTCTGTGGGCATGGCTGGTGGGCATGGCAGGGGAAGGATACTGCAAAATCCCATTCCCTCCCCACTCTGGGGCCAGCCAGAGGTGGTATTTGCGAGTTCTCTGAACTACTCGAAATTTCCGCTACTGGTTCTCCAGAATCTGTCAGAACTTGCTGAATAGCACTCCTGAGTTGGATGTAGATTTAACTGTCTCTTATATTGGAACAGGTAATTGTAATATTAAGTGTCGGAACTAAATTTTAATGTTAAGATAATGTTAAGGATCTATGTAAGCATATGTCCTTGACATGTATGTGTTTGTATGCAGATCTTTCATTCTGCTGCAACATGTGGATGTGATTAAGGGTGCATTCCCAGCCTGGTATGTTAGACCTCATGTATACTTGGAAATAAAACAGGCAGTTATTCTCTATAAAAGGAAATAAGGTTCTTTGTGGTATTAACAGAATGAACTGGAAAGTTCCTTTCCCCTCCTTTCTCAGAGCCAAACAAAAAGAAGCCAGACCAGGTTTTTCAAAAAAAATATTTTGGTGCCTTCATCTTACATAATGTTTTTTAGTGTGCTCATATGCCAAATGCTGTTTGAATTTTGTTCATTCACTGAGCAATTTTTTAAATAAAAAGGTAGCTTAAAACCTATTAAGGCTTGGACATTTTCCTTTAACAATACTGATCGGTTGGCATGGTAAATAGTCACTCCTCAGATATGATGCTTGGGTAACTTTATATTATTCCTTTTACCTTGTCCATGAGTAAAAGAGGGGATTTTTTTAATACTCCCAAATCTCTGACTTGTTTGTACAAAACAAGAACAAATTTAAAAGCAAACAAAACAAAAACCATCAAGTCATTTGTAAGGGAATTTCTAAGGGAAAGATCTATTTAAGATTCCTAGCTGTGAAAAGAAGATAGGACCACAGATTTATTCTTCAGATCAGTGGTGAAATTCAAATTTTTTTACTACTGGTTCTGTGGGCACAGCTTGGTGGGTGTGGTGTGGCTTGGTGGGCATGGCAGGGGAAGGATACTGCAAAATCTCCATTCCTTCCCCACTTCTGGGGCAAGGATATTGCAAAATCTCCATTCCCACCCCACCCTGGGGCCAGCCAGAGGTGGTATTTGCTGGTTCTCCGAACTATTCAAAATTTCCACTACCGGTTCTCCAGAACCTGCCAGAACCTGCTGGATTTCACCCCTGCTTCAGATTATATGTCAATGTATATAAACACTCACAAGGAGGGATGAGCAGCCCTTCCACAACCATGGCAACCTTAAGACGCATTCAGCAACTCCCAGAATTCACCAGCCAGCCAAGGCTGGGAAACCCTAGTGTTAAACCAAAGTCCACCTCTTTTAAAATGTGTTTTGCTGTGGACATAAAAAAAACAAAAAACCAATGAAGCGAAGTTTTGATCACAGAGTCCTAGCCACTGTCTTAACTTTTTTGGCCACCCAGTCAGGCAGACACCTTTGCAGCTGTTCATTTTTCCAAGTCAAGTTGAACGTGTCACCTGTGGAGATTCCAGCTTCATTTCATTGACATCAGCAGTTCCCCTTGCAATAGAGTACAGCTGTTGGCTGCTCTTGTAAATATGCTCAGAAAGAAGGATCAATCTGTATGTGCAAGTCTTCCTAGGTTATGTTTTCCTGATCAACAAATGGACTCTACTTTTACATTTTCAGAAGCCACGTATGAAAGTTGTATGTATCTTGGCTAAAGACCTGAAGGTTCACATTTGAATGCATATGTAATCAATACACTATACTGTGTGTATAGTGACATAAGTCACTTTTTTTCAGTGCTGTTGTAACTTTGAATGATCACTAAATGAACTGTTGTAAATCGAGGACTACCTGTACTTAGTGATCACGTAGACCAGTGATGGCAAATCTTTTCGGCACTGAGAGCCCAAACCAGAACATTCATGCATACATGTCAGTGGTGAAATCTAAAACTTGTTACTACCGGTTCTGTGGGCGTGGCTTGGTGGTGGTGGTGAGTAATGTGACCGGGTGGGGGTGGCCAATTTTTTTTTTAACTTTTAAAACCATTTTTTCTACAATCTCTTTGGTGAAGAGGTTGTAAAAAAATGCTTTCAAAAGGCTCTGACGATCCCAGCTGAGTTGCCTGATCGTCAGAGGGTTTTTTAAAAACCCTCTGCAGATCAGGCAACTCAGCTGGGATCATCAGAGCTTGGATCGTCAGAGCCATTTAAAAGAAAAAAAGCCTCTGATGATTGCACAGCTCAGCTGGGCATGGGGGGGGGGCAGGGATTTTTGCTACCAGTTCTCTGAACCACCCACCTCCATCGCTACCGGATCAGGCGATCCGGTCCAAACCGGGAGCATTTCACCCCTGATACATGTGCATGTGCGTGCGCTGGAGTGCTGGAAAACTGAAGACCAGCTGGCCGGCATACACATGCCTGTTTTTGGTCGATTATGTCCATTTTTAGGTTGTTTTTTGGGCCGTTTTCAGGCCAAAAAATGGAAAATGGCCTGAACTCAAAAAGTGGCCTGAAAACGGCCTAAAAACAGCCCAGAATATGGCCTGAAAACAGCCTGGTTTTGGGGCGTTTTTGGTCTGTTTTCCAGGGCTCCAGCGCCCGCAAAGACCAGCTGGCTGGTGCGTATGTGCATACTGGAAACCAGGAGAGCAGCTGTTGATGGTGCATGTGCCCACAGAGAGGGCTCTGCATGCCACCTCTGTCACACGTGCCATAGGTTCACCATCACGGACCTAGACTGATTGCATCATTGCATGACTGATTGCATGTCCTAACTTGGTCCTTCAGATCTTACAATAGTATATTCATTGCCACTGTAACTGAGTCTCTCCATCTTGCTGCTAGCCCTCATCTTCTCTTTTCTTCCATCTTTCTTTACATAATATGTCTGAAGTAGAATAATTTGAGTCTATTGTTTGTACTTTGACTGAAAAATCTGGGTTGATTTGCTCAATAGTTTGTTTTATTTATTGTCCATGGTATTCTCAGGAGTCAAAATTCAAAAGTGCTAATACTCTTATTCTGCTTCTTCAAAGTCCGTCTTTGTTTCCATAAAGTGCCACAGGGAAAACCAAGGCTTGTATGATTCTGATTTTACTGGATTATTGTTTTCTCATTAGAACCAGCATTGTAATGCTTTGTGCTGTTAGCTGCTTTGAGCTTTGGGCAGGTAGGTTATCATCAGCAAATGACTTTGCTTTCAGATCTCAGTTGCCTTAATGCCTGCTTTCCTGTGATAGAATTTGATCTTAATGGTCTACCGTCCCCCCAGATTTCCCCAACGAATGCTTCAATAATCTCTATTCTTCATTGTAATGAAATCAAACAGCCTGAGTTTCATTTATTTATGGTGGCAGCGTTTATAACCTTACCTCCTTAGACCAAGCTCAGCTATCAAAATATTAGTTTTAGTTTTTTTCAATGGAAACAGATTTCTCTGTGCATGGAACCAGCTAAATCTGTAAAAGAATAAAAAACAAAAAGGAAAGCAGCTTCAGTGTGTTCTGATAAATCAAAAAACAAACCAAAAAAAAAAACAACCCACCTTTCCTCCACCTCTCATTTCATCTGCTGATTCAAAGGGCAGGAGTAAATATAATTTGAAGAAGCAGGCAGGGAAAATATATTTTGGATATTGTATATGAATATGTAAACATACTTGTGTATGGTTTGGTTCTGCAACCCAAAAAGACAGACACAGACTTCAGAGGATAATTAGAACTGCAAAAAACAAAAACAAAAACAAAAACAATTGCTACCAATCTGCTTTCCATTGAGGACCTGTATACTGCACGAATCAAAAAGAGGCCTGTGAAAATATTTACAGACCCCTCGCATCCTGGACATAAACTGTTTCAACTCCTACCCTCAAAACAATGCTATAGAGCACTGCACACAAAGACAATTAGACACAAGGACAATTTTTCCCCAAAAGCCATCAGTCTGCTGAACAAATAATTCCCTCAACACTGTTTACTAAGTCTGCATTACTATTAATCTTCTCATCGTTCCTATCACCCATCTCCTCCCACTTATGACTCTATGACTGTAACCTTGTTGCTTGTATCCTTACCAGGGGTGGGTTCTACTTAGCTTTACTACCAGTTCGCAATGGTATGTAAGTAACCTAATATGTAAATAGCCCAGGTTCAAATCCCAGAAGGGTATGGCTAGCTGAGAAGAGCTAAATAGCTTGAAGTAGATCTATACTAGTCTCCCTTTATTTCTTTGTCAGTAAATATAAATTTAACACTAGAATAAGGCACTTACCAGCATCATTGCAGTCTACTTAAAGATGCTACTGACATGGTGTAGGTATTGTTGCATATATCTCTGCATTATTAATATTTTTCAACTGTTGGCAATGTGTTAAAGAAGCCTGAGGGCAGATAAACATTCCCCCGTTTCCTCCCCCCAAGTCAAGTTGGACTTTGAGCAGAACAAAGGGAATAAAAAAAGGTGGAAAAACCAGGAAAGCATGAAAGGAGATAGGAAATGGATGGGGCCTGAGAAATATAGAGGGATGGAAATGCTGTGGAGAAGAAACAAAAAAGTACAAGAAGCTAGAATCTACACCATAATATTGTACTACATTTATCTAAAACACTAGATGCCCCTCACAAACATTTATCTTCCAACTAGGGATCCTTGCAGCGGTGGGTTTCAAATTTTTTTACTACCGGTTCTGTGGCTTGGTGGGCGCGACAGGGGAAGAATACTGTAAAATTTCCATTCCCTCCCCAATCCAGGGGCAGGTACTGCAAAATCCCCATTTCCTCCCGATCAGCTGGGACTTGGGAGGCAGAGAATAGATGGGGGTGGGGCCAGTCAGAAATTTTACTACCGGTTCTCTGAACTACTCAAAATTTCCACTACCGGTTCTCCAGAACTGGTCAGAACTGCTGAAACCCACCTCTGGATCCTTGTCTTCGATTCAGTGAGAACAAGGTGATCAAGGCAGATGATGGCTTCATCTTTCTTAAAAGGAATATTTTAAAAAGTTGTATTGGTATGTACAGTATTAGGATCATCAATTATTTTATAGGTCTTGTGTTTTTTTAGATATTCTGACAATTAAAAGAAATCAAGATAGATTATGAGCTAATCCAGAGAATGATAGCTCTGCATAGAGTACTTTTGCCTATCCCTCAAATAAAAGAAATCATGTCCCTTTCTAAACTTCAGCTCAATATTTTGGTGAGAAGGTACTTCACAATTGCAGATGTGCCATTGGCTCAGCTGTGGTTTGCTATTTTGTCTTTATCTCTGAGATTCTGTCTCCTCCTGCTTCTTTCCTCCTTATTACATTTCAACTGCCATTATCTTACAACCAGCTTTGACTACAATATAGGACCATGATGGCGAACCTATGGCACGCGTGCCCAAAGTGGCACACAGAACCATATTGCCTGGCACACGTTGCCCATTTCTCTTCTGGGTTTCTGTCACGCATTGCATGTGCGACAGTCAGCTGGCCTTTTTGTGTGCTGCAGTGCCAGAAACTGATCTTCTGTTTTCCTGCATGAGCATACACACTGGCCAGCTGATTGTCACATGCACATGTGCTCCAGAAACCCGGAAAATTAGCTGGCCAGTGCACATGAGTGTGCTGGAAACCAGAAGTTCATTTTTGGACATGCGCATGCCAGGGGTGGGTTCTACTTACCTTTTACTACCGGTTCATAATGGGAGCGCGCATGTGCGCTTGATTCACTTGTGCTTGCACTTGTGCACATGCGCAGATCACCCTTGATGACATTGGGGCAGGTGGGCAGAGCCTCCCACCAGTTTTACTACCGGTTCTATAGAACCAGACAGATCCAGGAGCAATCCACCACTGGTGCATGCACTCTGGGCAGCTCCTCTTCCGCGTTGCAGCCCAGATGGGCGCACACTCCCTTTTCGGCACTCGGTGCCAAAAAGGTTCACCATCACTGGTATAGGATAAGCACCATGGGAGTTGAAATCCTTGGGGAACATCTGGGAAGAGAAGGCTGTCTTAACCTACATAGATGTTAAGCTACTGAAATGTTACAAAGGAGAAGAGGATGTGGAAGTATACACAAGTCTGAAAGTTTCTTGCCTAGTACTGAAAAGGACACTTTTCTTCCCACATAAGGTAGCAAGCAATCATATGTTGATTTCTTCATCACCAAGAAAGAAAATCTTGTGCACGAGACTCAAAGAGTGGGAAACCTGAAGAAAGCCCTACAATGCCAACAATATTTGTGCTGTACATTCAGGTGAGCATTCTTGGCCCATGAGAACAAGGGGGCAATTGGCTATTTCTGGACTATTAGGTGTCAAATATTGGCACAAATTACATATCATGATTTAACCGATGTAACTTGCATGGTTTGAGCTAGTGATCTCTGAATAGTGAAATGAAGACAGCTGAGTCTGAGAAAAGCAGCAGAATCACACGTAAACCATTTTTTTTTGCATGGTTTCTGCTTGTATTATATGGCAGATCAATTTTCTTAAAAGCAACCATTAATTTTCTTAAAAGCAACAGTTAGTCGTAGTATTAAATGGCAGGAAGCACACAAACTCTCCTCTGTCTCTGGAAGGGTGGGAACAGCTGGCATATTATGGCAACACACATGTGTCAATACTTTTTGTCTCATAATTGCCTTTCTCCATGTGTGCGCCATTAGGTATCAGATTGTTTGGACATACTCCATTTCGATTGACTGGGACCACCATGTCTTTTCTTAAAACAAAAACCCTTGTCTCCTTTTCTTTTAAATTCAGAGCAGTACAATAACAATCTCCAGATGTCTTGAGAAAGGCAAGTGCACTGGGTCATTTAATGTCCTCCACCCTGCACTTGAATGAATTAAAAGGAAATATCCCAGCGGAAGAGAGCAAACATTAGCCTGATGTCTCTTCTAGTGCCATAAAAGCTGGCAATAATTTTGAGAGCCCGCCTCTGAAAGTGCTGCATGAGAAGTAATGCATGGGAACTGTCATAATACGAGACTGAAGGAATCTAAGTGATTTCATTCCATAGTTGTATAAGGAGTGTCACCTGTTTCAGAGATATAGAGCCATTATATATAGAAGCATTTGAAATGTGGATTTACAGTCGGCTGTTACGTATAAGCTGGGTTGACAAAATCAGAAATGAGGAGGTGATAAGCCGCCTGGGAAAGCCAAGGGAAATCATCAATACCATTAAAAAGTGAAAGTTAGAATATTTCGAACATGTGATGTGACACCCGTAAAAATGCGGCATACTTCACTTAATCCTCCAAGGAAAGATTGAAGGCAAATGAGATCCAGGCAGAAGAAGAACATCATGGCTTCAAAATCTAAGGGACTGGTTTGGACAAAACTCAGCAGCACTTTTCATGTGGCTGCTGATAAAAATAGGATAACTAACATGATCGCCGACGTCCGATGACGGATATGGCACAAGAAGAAAAAGAGCCATTAATGTACACTCATCAAGCTTTTGTTAATTATGAATCCTCCTTCTCTTAAATAAATAGCCTAAACTTCAGAATTCTCCATTACTGCTACACCCTACATGTCTTTAGACGAGTGGTGAGTGGTCAAAGGCTATTGCCTTTTCTTTCTGGAAAAAGTATTAAACGGGGGATGCAGGAAATAAAATCCCCTTCAAGTTAAGCATAACTGGTGACTAGATAACTCTTCCTTGCCACTGGTTTTTTTTCCCCCTGGAATGTTTTTCAATCTCAAGTTTAGCCTGAGCTTTGGGCCTTCCAAGTGATCTTACATTTCAGTATTAGCCAACTTAGTTTTTTCAAGATGTCTCAGGGTGAAAAATGTGGCAGCATAGGGAAGGGCTTCTTAATGGAAGAAAGAGCCCCTTTACTAATTGTAGAATGGAAGGGATTCCAGTCAGCCTGTTGCCTGAAGTTTTGCAATATACCTCTACCCAACCTCTACAGCAGGGGTGTCAAACTCATGTCGTCACAGTGGCATCATGTGACGTAGAGCGACTTTTCCCACCTTTGCTAAAACAGGAGTTGGCATGGCCAGCACATGATGCATCCAGTCTGTGGGCCGTAAGTTTGACAGCCCTGCTCTACTGGTTATGATTGTGGGACAACAAGTCCTTGTGTAGGGTAGTCCACCAAACACATGGCTTCCCATTCTTACAGCCACTCCATCCAGAAAGCATACAATAAAGGAGAAGAGACAAGCAACATTTTGGGAAGAAATAAAGAATGGGGCTTATAAAGAGCTTATAGAATTTCCTTCAACTCAAAATATCTTCACCTTATTTCTTCTGCTAACTCAAACTCTATAGCTTTTGGGCAAGCCACGTTTAAATATAGCTTTGTTGTTGTTAGTTGCAAAGTCATGTCTGACCCATCGTGACCCCATAGACAACGTTCCTCCAGGCC
Organism: Ptyas mucosa; assembly: GCA_012654045.1. Taxonomy (NCBI): domain Eukaryota; kingdom Metazoa; phylum Chordata; class Lepidosauria; order Squamata; family Colubridae; genus Ptyas; species Ptyas mucosa. Next base: position 23,282,625 of record WNWU01000011.1, on the reverse strand, counting down.
TGCCTGTCCTCTACCATCCTTTGGAATCCATCTAAGCTCATGCCTACTGCTTCAGTGACTCCATCCAGCCACCTCGTTCTCTGTCGTCCCCTTCTTCTTTTGCCCTCAATCTTTCTCAGCATTAAGTTCTTCTCCAGTGAGTCTATATAGGTTGGCACTAAATATAGCTTAGTGCCAACCTAGTCTAATATTCTAATAGATTATTTTTGTAATATAATATCAAAACACCAAGCACTAAGTCATTACATTTCATATGCTGCTTCAAACAATACAATTTTTTAAAATTTTTATTTAGATTTATAAAGGAATATATTTTGGTTATCTGCTGGAAATAACCAACTCTTTTAAGAGTATAACTAGATTTGAGGCTAAATACTTTATTGGAACATCATTAAAGGAATGATAGTTGTGGGGTTTCCAAGTTCTCCAGGAAAGCACTATATATGAAATATGGTAAATCTTCAAATCTTTGTTTTACCAATCATAGCAAAAAGTGCCTCTTCTATGCCTCTATATGTTCAGAATATTTGGGGAAGCATTTTTCTAGAACTAATGTCAGCAGTATCCTAATGAAAATCTAATCTCTCTTGCTATTTTTTTAAAGCGATATTCTTTTTGATATGTTTTAGTTATCAAATCTTGCTTGACCTTGAGATGCTACAAAAACCCAATCCATAATATTCCTTTTATGAAAATATTTGGGGATACCTAAAACAATGAAAAAGATCCCAAACACTTACGACCTCAGTTTCAATGCCCAATGTATTTAACATCTGATATAGAAAGTGAAACAGAGTGAGAGTTATATATTGTTTGTAAAAGGTTAGGCATTTGATGAAATGTACACCGGTTTCTGTTTCTAGAGTTCATGTTTCTTTCCTTTAAAAAAAGTGAAATAAAATGCAAGTTTCTCCTTGATATTTGTAAATGTCTAGCCGGGGGAAAAAATTCCTCAGAGATTGTGCTTGTCTTTTTACATTTGTTTCTAGCTTTTAGTTATCAGCAAAGTATAAGGGCAGACAAAGTGATATATTGAATGTAGGGATAATCTCCTTTTCTGCCATAGAATGACAGAACCATTAGAGATTGTAAAATGAAGTCACTCCAGGGAGAATATCACTATTGCTTCCATTTTTTTTTCATCTCTCTCTCTTTCTCTCTACCATGAGTTCATTTCTTCACTGATGGTTCTGATCTCAATCAGATGTTTTTCCCCGTAAACATAAACACATCAGGAAATGTTGGCCAGTCTAATCAAAGGTAGGTGGAATATAGGCCAAAAAAATGAAGAACAGGTAGCTCAACTGAAAACCATTTGTTTAGCTACTGTTTGAAGTTAGAATGACACTGAAAACAAAATGACTTACAACCAGCCCTCACACTTATGATCATTGCAGCGTCCCTACAGTCATGTCATCAAAATTTGGACTCTTGGCAACTCATTTGTAGCCTTCTCAGCTAGCTTCCAACAATGGGATAGGCTGGATTTGCTTAATGACTGCGTGACTCACTTAACAACTGCAGTGATTTATTTAACAACCATGGCAGAAAAGGGTTGTAAAATAGGGCGTGACTCACTTAACAACCTTAAGTTGTTTTGCTTAGCAATAGAAATTCTGGTCTCAATTGTAGTTGCAAGTCGAGGATTATTTTTAAGTGGAAAATTGCTGCTGGTTGAACTTTAAATGGGTCTGAATGGGTCTGAATGGATAAGTCAGGTGGCTATTCCTGTCAGTGTTTCAAGTAATACACCCATAGAAAACAAACTCCGAGGCACTCAAGTTCTTCAAACAGTTTATTGGATACATCATTTTGGCACAAACTGGTGAAAGCCGATTCTCAGATTTCCCACGGCTTTCACCTAATTAAAAGTTTTCCCCTTCCTCCAAAGTCACTGGTCATGCTGCCCAATCCAGGTGCTGGCTGGCTGGTTGCTCGGTTACTGGCTCCTCCTCTGGCCAGCCACCTGTGAGAATGTCCTTGGTTCCCATAGGAAAACTTTATTGTTTTGCCTACAAAACCTCATCTAACTATTTTCCCCCTCCCACTGCTGTGTGGCAACCCTGAATTCTCCAAGATTGCTTCAGCCAGGCTCACTTCAGGGTTGACAATTCCATTGTTAGTGCTAGATTTTGCATAGTGTATCATAATATAAATATGTTCTCTAGGTCAGATCCCGATAAGTGTATGATGGGTAAGACTTCTGCACAACACTTTGAAGTTTCAGAGTGAAAATCCAGAGTGGATTTTCAGTTGGAAGAGAGAACTTTAGCCAATACAGAAAATCAATCTGGGTGTATGAAGATAAGTAGTAAGATCACCAGCTTGCTTCATGAATATATAAAAGAAAACAATAGCATTGGAATTTGATTATGCAAATACTTCTTAATTTTAGCACTAGCTCATGAGCATGGCCCAGGAGAAATATATTTGGCTAATACATGTGAAAATTCTTACATTTCCAGAAATAATGTTGCAGCCATCTTTTTTTCTAGCTGCTGAATTAAATAGGTCACAACCGTGAATATGCCTAATTAACAGATTTTATTTTTTTAAAAACCCCCATTAAAACATCTTTATTTCTCAAATTAATATTTGTTTTCAAGAATCTTTGTTTTGGAATCTGCTCTAGACATGATTCCAGGTGATGGGATTTAGAAAAATGATGTTGGAAAACTTTGTATTAAGATACTACTCATAAAATGGGCTTTATAAAATATATTTAGGGTGTTCAAGAACTGCTAGACAATAACAGATAACAGTATAATTTCATTCTAATCCAGAAACTGTCTTGCCTGTGTTTTATGAGAATACAAGGAAGTTTTTTAGTTTTTTTTTCCTCTTTGTATTTTTTCGGAAATATTCTTTGTTGCAACATAAACTTTCCCTTTTCTAATAAAATACTCTGATTGGTACAATTAAAGAATTGGTATTTTTGAAATAATGCTTGCATGCCATACATGAAAATATGCGGCACATGTAGCTTCTGCTCTAATTGATCTGCAGAGCAAGATCATGGTTGGCTGACTATTAGAGCTTTAATATAGCCAGAAAAATCTGGAAATACTCGCCATAAATTCAAAGAATAAAACAAGTGAGACTTAAGCTATATTTGCATATTCATCTATCAGACACAAGAAGACAATTCACATATTTTAATGTAATATCATTGCTCCAAATATTATTTTAAGAAACTGATCGGCTATCTTTGCTATGCAAAATCCCAAGGAGACATACAATATACAGTATATGTCAAATATATTGGAAACTTATGAGACATGAACCTAGAACACAAAAGGAGGGGGGTGGGAATCAAATCATCTCACTTTGGTTCAGAATCACTCAAATACGTTTAGGGATAAAAGCTACTCCAAATGAAAACATGACCAAGGGTGGCATAAAAGATCAAAGAGAGCTACTTGTGTCATCCCGTATGTTTGCGCTATTACAACTACTTTAATTCTCAGCGAGAGGGAGTTGTGAGTCCAAGGGCCACATGGGGCTAGAGGTCCTGTCTTACTCCAAGCTTCTCCTATTCTTATCTTTAATCAGATTAGATTTCTCTAGATCAGGGGTGTCAGACTCAATTTCATTGAGGGCTGCATCAGGGTTGTGTTTGATCTGGGTGGGCGTAGCCAGGTTGGGCATGGCCAACTGGATGTAACTCATGTGATCAAATGCCCGTGAAAACAGAGCTTGGGAAAGCCACGCACTGCCCTCCTGGGCTCTGTGTTTGCTGGCAGAGGCACAACAGGCTGGTCCTTCGCTGTTTCCAGGGCGGCCCCATGGGCAAGATCTAAGCACCCCATAGGCCAGATCTGACCTGCTGGCCTTGAGCTTGACACCCCTGCTCTAGATAATACAAATAAGGCACCCCTGACTTTGCGGATTACCCAGTTTTGAAAGGGAACTACTTCATCCAAGATGCTCGTGTCCAAAGGGAGAATGGGTATTTCCTCATCAGGACCAATGGTTCTTATTACAAATTCCAAAAGGCAGCTTGGGATGAAACTTCAGTCTGCAGTGGTCAATATGAAACAGATGTAGTATTTATATCTTTGCTATTGATTGAATTCTGCTATTAGTTAATTATTAGTTAATTTGGCCCAAGTACAATTTGCCCTGCAGGTTGCAGTTCTACGGAATAAATCTGTTGTTGGATTAGACTGTTTATTTAGTGTTTTCCTTCCATCCTGTGAAGAATTAAATTTCAGGAGGCTAAGAGCACTATCAAACGTCAGCTAAAACAACCCGGGTATGTGATAAGTGGGCTGCGCTGACCTCGTGTGTACTGAATTACAAGCAGATGGCATGCTTTTAAGACTCTGCCTATCTCTAAAAGTCATGGATTTAAGAAGATAGGAAATTGCTTTCTATTAAGGCATCTTGGTTTACTGAGGTCAATATGGATTGGCAATGGCATATCAGAGTTTGGGGCTGTTTGTTCCAGCCTTGAAATTGAACTTAGAACTTTTTTGTTAAGTAAAAGATGTGTTCTGACACTGGGTTAGATATAGATGTCTTCCAAGTCACACAAGGCTTTTAATGTAGAATGGGGAAAAAACCCTAATAATTGTTTGATGAGGTAGCAACAAGAGAGCATTTCTTCACACACTCTCATCCCATTTTCTATCATCATACACACAGCCCACTAGGTTTAAATGAGGAAAGGTTGACAGTGTAGAACTTCAACAATTGTAGCTTTCTCTCATCTCAAATACGAGTGCAACCATACATTGTACTAGGTCTTAATATAGTTTAGCTACCTTTTAGTATATTATCTGAACCCATCTTTTGTTATGGCTTAACAATATCCTATTGTGCCAGTTGAGCCAACTGTAACTTCTTTCAATCACAATTAAGAAAATTTGATTTACCACGAAACACAATCCAAATCAATAAGTTAGATGCTGTAACTCTTAATGTGCTGCCAACAAAGTGAGAATATGTTGGTGAAATTGAATTTTGCCACTTCTTCAGTTTGGTTTTTCAGATATTTTAACTCTCCAGCCACTTTTGGAAAAGGGAGAGAATTCACCCTGTTCAGGTACCAAGCACATTTTACAATATAAGAGAATATGTAAGGTAGCAAGGTAAGTACATGCGTTCTTCTTCATTATATGTACTCAGATTTATATACCATATTTTTCGGAGTATAAGATACACTTCCCCCCCTAAGAGGCTGAAAATTTCGGTGTGTCTTATACTCTGAATGTAGCCCTGCCCACCCACCAGTCCCCACCCTTTGGCCTCCGCACATCTTCTTCCTGGCTGCAGAGATTGCCACAGACAATGGCTTGCGTTTTTGGGCTCCGTGCCTTGCCTTGCATATTCAGCCTCCAGACGCTCCATTTGAGAGCCGTTCAAGGCTTGGGGATTGCCAAAGCACATCGCCGCCAATTGCCGCCTGAGTGTACATTTTCAGCCTCTGCACATCGCGTCTTAGGCTTCCGCACACTCCATTTTTGGCCTCTGTGTGTCGCGTTTATGGGTGACGATCAGAGGCGATGTGCTTTGGCAATCCCTGCAGCCTCCAAATGGATATTTGGAGACTGAAAACGCGTGTCATGGAGCCCAAAATGGCAACCTGGAACAGTTGCTGCCTTGTCTTACTGCTTCCGTGCTTTGCCTGCTTGATTCACTGGAGCTCCCTCTGACGATCAGCTGTGCTTTTGAAGCTGCTTATCAGCCCCAATGAGGCACACTCACAAACAGTGAACTAATGTGCTGAAGCTGATCAGGCTAAGGACTAGCTAGATGAATACCTGGTAGGCAGATTTTTTCCCCCTATTTTCTTCCCCGAAAACTAAGGTGTGTCTTATACTCCGGAGCGTTTTATACTCTGAAAAATACGGTAATTCAATAACAGATTATTGAACTGATATGTGTGTGCTTGCCTTTAAGTTCTCACTTAGTTTATGAATAACTTTTTGAATAAATATAAAAGGAATGCTTATGTTGATGTTGGATATATGATGGCTGGGGACCTGGATGTACAAGCACTTTTTTTAAGACAGATGATGATGTGCTGAGATCATGAATGATTTGCAGGAAGTGTCAGGCCATATGATTCAGTGAAGGGTATGGATCATAACAATCTACCAGATCAAGGTGATTGCGGCATGAAAATGAATGATTGCAAGTTATATATAAGTGTTGGAAAAAGTAGAACATGTAGATAAATTATTTGTTCACCTTGCTATAAATTTTATTAAATACGAAAAAATAGATGGAGAAATTTAAATTGTCCAAATCTTGGCAGAACAGTAGCATGTGAGAGGAATGAATCTTTGTTAAAAAGAGGAGAAAATACATACAAGTGCATGCTTTTTCTAGGTAGTCTTTAACTTATAACCATTCATTTAATGATGGTTCATGATTGTTCAGAAAAAATGACTTGCAACTCATCCTCAAATTTACAACTATAGTACAACCCTACAGTACCACCCCTGGAACTTTTCAAATCAATGGAGAAAGCCTAAAGAAGGTGGATATTTTTCAGTATTTGGGATCCCATCTCCAAGGCAATGGCAACATCAATGGCGAGGTGCGAACAAGGGTGAATGCAGCCTGGATGGCGAACAAGGGTGAATGCAGCCTGGATTGGCGAGAACTCACTGGTGTGTTATGTGACAGACAAATGTCAAGCCGTCTTATCTGTAAATCTAAGATTTACAAGACAATCATCCGCCCTGTTGCACCATATGGTACTGAATGCTGGGCAGCAACAACAGAGATCTAAAGCTCTCTCCATGCCATTGAAATGTGAATGGTCCGTTGGGTATCGGGCATCTCCCTTCTTGACCACATCACAAATGACACCATTCGATAGCATTTTGGTGTGGCACCAATTATAGAGAAGATGACAGACAGACAGCTCCACTGATATGGACATGTTCTGAGAGCAGCTCCTTCCACCGTTGCCAAGACTGCCTACCAATTAAAAGTCAATGACTGGCGACCTTGTGAGCATCCAAAACAGAAATGGCAACACACCATCAACAAAGATATGCAAGCTGCGGGCCTGCACCCTGAAGGCACAGTTGACCGTGGAAAGTGGCATTCAATGATCCAAAAGGCAGATCCTGCATCTGCAGGAATACACTAGAAGTACAACCCCTACAGTCATGTATTCACAATTTGGGTGCTTGGCAACCAACCTGCATTTTCAATAGTTGCAGTATCTTGTGATCACATCATTGCAATTTGTGACTTTCCCAGACAGCTTCCAACAAGCAAAGTCAATCAGGGAAGCCAGATTTACTTAACAATAATGTGATTCACTTAATGGCCACATAAAATGGACATAAAAATCAGGTCCAGTTATGACTTGTTTAATGACTGCATCATTTACAGATCAAAATTCTGGTCCCAATTGTGATTGTAAATTGAGGACTTTCTGTACAGTAGTTTGTTACTTGAAAGTGAGGGATACATCTGGAGAAACATAAAGCTAAATTGAATGAAATGGGATTAGGGTTTTAAGTATGTGGAGTAAAACATGAATAGCAAGATTCAATAATTAATACGTATTGAATGAATGTCAATTGAAAACAAAAGTGAGTGACTTTATGAACAAAACATGTAACAATGTTATCTAACAGCAAAGTCAGAATGTAAAGGGGAATTTAAAGTACCTCACTCATTAAGATGTTACTTAATTATAATTTACTATATTCACTTCTATCCTATCCACTGGAGCTTTCTTAAGGTAAAGGTAAAGGTAAAGGTTCCCTTCACACATACATGCTAGTCGTTTCTGACTCTAGGGGGCAGTGCTCATCTCCGTTTCAAATCCGAAGAGCCAGCGCTGTCTGAAAACGTCTTCGTGGTCATGTGGCCGACATGACTAAATGCCAAAGGCACACAGAACACTGTTACCTTCCCACCAAAGGTGGTCCCTATTTTTCTACTTGCATTTTTTACATGCTTTTGAACTGCTAGGTTGGCAGAAGCTGGGACAAGTAACGGGAGCTCACTCCATTACGCGGCACTAGGAATTCTAACTGCTGAACTGCCAACCTTTTGATCGACAAGCTCAGCGTCTTAGCCACTGAGCCACCACATCCCTTGGAGCTTTCTTAGGAATAACTTAAAGTTTGTTAATTAAATGGCAACATTTCCAACAATTTTCATTTTAATATTTTATTTATTGAACACTTTATATTGAAGCATTTAGATACATTTCCATGGCTTGTCAGTTCATCTCTTGGGAAAAATATTAGATACATTAAGCTCTACAGTTTAAACAACACAAAGTATATATATATATTGGAAGGGTTGTTTTGTAGGGAAACAAAGCTAAGCACACTCTATTCCATTACTGATAAGTTCCACGACTAGCAAAACTCCCAGGGAATCAAAACTGAAATGAATATCAAAGATGGATAATCAGGTTGCTTCTGGAATCATGGACCTTAACATCTCTTGCATATAGGCACAATGTCACAGAGTGCAATTCCTAGAACATGATGCTAGAGCAACCTTTGTGATCTGTCTCGATCCACATTAGAAAAACTATTTATTTACCTTTAAAACCAGCAGTGATGCAAAAAGATTAGCAGATGACCTTAATGAAGTTTCCTTGACATGATGGTTGCAACCTGCTGTCCATAACACAGATGAGCATTGCCCTATGTACTTCCTTGCTCTCATTCAGACTTAAACAATGGCTTGCAAATTCTTTTGTGTATTTGAACTGGTAGATCTTCCAAATCCATGAGAATCATGACTGGAAAAATACTGCACAGTCATAAGGAGGAATGCTAGTCAGTGGAAAGCAACAGCTGGGGGGAAGGTAGAAATCCAATGAGTATTATACTAATCCAATTCCCTTTGGAAATTAATCACAAATGTAGTTTCTGACCTGTGATCGAAGAAAAGGTCACTCCTCCAAACATACACAGCTGCAAAGTTCCCCTGTCACAAATACTTAAACTTCTGAAAATTTATTATAGAACTTAAGTCTCATCAACATACAAAAGCTATTAGGCACAGTCCAGAGTGCATTTAGTATTCCATCAAAATAAAATAAAAGCCACATATTGAATTATGCAGTTCCCAGCATCCCACTGACAATTAGATTAAAAAAAATCCATAAAGTTTAATAGCAATCTTTTCAACGGTGATATTTTCCAAATCCATTGGACTATTAATTCCTGTTATCCCCACTGACCTTGCTGGTTGGGGATGAGAAGAACTATAATTTTAGTACTTCCAGAGACATTAGGTTGGAACAGATAAATTACAAACGCCGTAACTAGGGGAATTGATAGTCTGGCTGATCCTTACAGTATATAGGAAGGCAACCTGTTGTAGTCTCCACTCTCACAAATCACCACCATGATCAGAAGAAGAACAGCTGCATATCAACTACATATACATAAAGTTACCTAAAGTAAAACATAGAAGAAATAAAGAAGAATCATAATCAGACTCTCCTGTATCTTGAGAATCATTTTACCAGCCACTAACGGTGGTCAATGACTATTAATAATGCTCCATGATAAACAGCACCTCAAAAAATATGGTATGTACCTGAACGACTGCCTCTTTTGTAGGAAATGAAGGTCAAATTGGCCTAAGCTACTTCTGGTTAACTGATTTAACATTCAGATTTTTCTACCTAAGCATTGACGTCTTCAGGAAGTTCTTTCACATGCACACTACTCATAGGCCCTCTCTTCCAATTTACAGGAATACGCTTAAGTTAACTTTTTTGTAGATGATCCTGCTACATTAACACCCATGTTAGTTAGTTACTGCCCCGAGTGTCAAATATAGACTTAAGAGACATTGAGATGCAGTTCTGTTAACATGTATGAGATGCCTACATAACTGAATTGAACACACTTTCTTAAAGAAAGACACACTTCATAAATGCCCATGGAGTTCTGTTGTATATGCTGTGTATGTTGAAAGATACAAGTTTTGTATCTGCAAGAGGTGTCTTTAGCACTGGATATTTGGAGATGCTTGTATTAGATGAACAGTATAGAACAAATGGGACAAATCTCTAATTCCCATAAAAGGTTAAGTTCTAATTTGTTTTCAAACACACACAAAAATGTTTAATACATGTTGCGTCTAAAACCAAAAAGATATTTTCCAGTTTCTGTTAAGGCAATTCCTTTTATCGCATTAAAGATTTCTATAAATTGTCATTACTAATTGACCAAATCTAATGTTATTTAACAACAAATATTTTTTCTGTTTGCTAACGAAGTATCCATTATTTATAGTAAAGAGCCTTGGTATTAGTTGAAACAGCAAATCTAGCCAATATAAACCTTGCTGCTAATCCTAGCAGAATTAATTGGCTAGCTTTTAGAATTTCAAAGTACTCTTACCAAGAAAACCAATATCCTTTTGCAAGCACTCACTTGCTATAAACATAGCCCATTACTATTTTGTTTTCTTAAAAGTTCTTACTGTTAAAGCCAAAAAAAAAAAAAAAACACCAAACAAACCCTATCACAAATGTTAGGAAGAATGAATTTTACTGCCCATTTCAAAATCTATGATGGGATGTAGCAATTGAGAATTTAATATTAATAGTCTCTATATACATGTTAAATTCTCTTCTCCTTGTATAAATACATTTATACAAACACACCTCCTCTCTTTGTTGAGCATTAGCTGGCTGGGGTGGCAAGAACAAAATCCAATCCCATAAGGAAGGTTTCAAGAACTATCGAACAGTCTTCTTTAGGGGCTACACAAAACCATGTGCTTAAAGGTCACCTATGGGAATCAATCCTATTGCCATGACTGTTCAACAGCGGGGAAGGGAGAAGTTATCAAGAATATCTAAGCTGATTTTATGTGATTACTTCTTCCTAGTCTGAAAGCAAGGTTGTGTAAGCAGCGCCTCCAGAGATCATGCACTAATGTGCTGAGATTTATTAGCCTTTACTCCCTCCATGTGGTTGTTGGCAAAAAGACCACTGCACATAGATTTCTAAATGCACTAAAATGAAGTATTTTCATCTGTTTGCTGCCCCCTCCTCATGCGAAAAAAAAAGATGGGACAGAATAAAACCATCAAAACGTTGAATACATGTATAATCCAGAAAGCTCATCAGATATATATTTTGCTTTAATTCTACTTCTAGATAGCATTTTTAAGAAGAAAAATCATCCATTGATTATAATTTGTATTTTTCCAGTGATCCTTCACAAGCTACTCCGCTTTCAGGTTCTTTAAGCTGTCAAACCATTTCTTATGTAATCTGTTTTTCATACCATAATCATATTTCTTGGAGGCAATGTGTTATAACACATAGGGGAAGGGAAACCCTTCTCTTGAAGATATTGGCGGTTTTGTTTTCCCACTATATCATTCTAAGTATATTTCTAAAACTACTCATTTGTGGGCAATGGCGTTGTGATATTTAGTTTAGAAATATAGCCCTTTGGTTACCAAAAAAAAAAAAAAAAAAGCAGCAAAACCCAGCAGCACAATGATAATTGTATGTATATATTTCTAAACCTCCTGGAGTAGTTGTTTTTCTAATATGCCAAAGTTGAAATAATTTAACATAATGGGGCCTAGTTTTCAGTACATTTGGTTACGTTTAAAGTCTTTCCTGAAAGGCCTAGAACATTCCATTCCTCTATTCTTTTCCTACTGCGTTATCATTTCCCATCTCGTTTCCTGTAATTACTTGATTGCAAATAACCTTAGTGATCTAAATCCTTAGGATGAAACTTCTTTGGCTTAAAACCTCCCCACCAATGAGTCCGTTCCAAGTCAGAACACACAAAAACGTCAGCTTTGAAATGACACCCAGTTTAAGAGAGCTTGTTTTTACTGCAAGAGGTACACCGCAAGCTGGCTGCGTCTAGGATGAAGGGTTTGCCAGCCAGCGAGCTCTCACATTCCAGGCAGGTGAAATGCTGTTTGTGCCAGGTAAGGCCTTCAGTTTGCAGGTAGTCATCAGAAAATATGATCTGTGAAAGTAAACAAGTCCATTTATCATTCCTTTCCTGAATGTCTTCATTGTGAAAACATCACACACACACAGAGATACAAACACAATGCTGTTGACAAGCCAACAGCGTAAAGAGTGCATCCACGCTACTTAGCTTTGCACAGAAAATAAATATTTACACATTCTTATAAAGAACAGAGTTCTGGTCCAACCAAGCTGCAGAAGAAGTTTACATTTAGTTCTAAGCATTGTTTGAAAACAAATGCTTGAAAATACCTTTGGTTAGGAGACTTTTTGAATACACTGAAATATATTGTGTTCTTTATATACAATGCATGTATCTGAAGTAGGAGTTCCTTAAGTAATTTAAGTTCCAGGAAAACCTAGTCTCATATGTATTTTATGCCTTCCCCAAATTCTATTTCCTTCTCTTTACAGTAGTCTATACTCACTATACAGAGTTCCCTTCTTGAAAGAGTAGCTAAGGTAAAGGTAAAGGTTCCCCTCGCACATATGTGCTAGTCATTTCTGACTCTAGGGGGCAGTGCTCATCTCCGTTTCTAAGCCGAAGAGCTAGTGCTGTCTGAAGATGTCTCCATGGTCATGTGGCCGGCATGACTCAACGCTGAAGGCACATGGAACGCTGTTACCTTCCCACCAAAGGTGGTCCCTATTTTTCTACTTGCATTTTTTACCTGCTTTCGAACTGCTAGGTTGGCAGAAGCTGGGATAAGTAACGGGAGCTCACCCCATTATGTGGCACTAGGGATTTGAACCGCTGAACTGCTGATCTTTTGATCGACAAGCTCAGCGTCTTAAGCCACTGAGCCACCGTGTACCTTAAAATAGTAGCTACTTTACCATAATTCAGTAAGCTCAGTATGCTGTATATTGTTCTTCCTATAGACACCTATGAAGGAGTTGAAGCTGTTAGTGAGCTTTATAGCATGGTAAGAACAGAGCTAAATCTCTCTGATCATGGTTAACACTAAATGTTATCCAGCCCTAACTATCGTAGTGCAATGGTTAACATGTAAGAAAAATGGCTAGTCTCATGCAAATATGCTACACAGGTGTTAAGAAAGGAAATTATGTCCAAAGGAAAAGGAAACATCTTATCAGTTGCTATGAGGGGGAAAAAACAATGAACAAACATAGCCAAGGACTGCTTATTGTACTGAGCAGATATTTGATTGATTTCCAAGATCCTTTCAACTCTACAATGGGTCAACTGGCAGAGGAAATGGGATGCAGAAAGGATATTTTTAAATTTTTAATTAATTGTAGTAATTTTTGTATTAATACAAAATTTTAGCTTTTTGTAATTAGTTTTTTTTAAAAAAAATTCCTACAATGTAGCCTGTGGAATTTAGCATTTATTGAATAATATGAAAGATGTTCCACTTTTTTATTTTTGCTTATTTCCCATATCCCACTTTTCTTCATGTAATTCTGGCTCTGAAAATATACACCATGATTGTGAGCTCTGGCAAAAATTAAGCTTGGATTCTGGATGTCTGTTCCTTTATAGAAAAGCAGGAATCCTCAGAGGTTTCCAGAGAATGAGAAACCGAGCCCTATTTGCAAGCCTAGATTTTGATAAATTGTTTAAAAAAGAAACACGGAGACGGAAGAACTATAAACTCAGCTGGGGCACTTTCTGAAGGATGCGTTTATGTGCTAAATAACATTTATGATGACAGATCTGAGAGGTACAAGAATGCTTATTGGAAATATATTGCTGTAAAACATTTAACTGTATATGTACTTAATATCAGGCTCAAGGGACCAATTTGGAAGGAATAAAATATTTATCCCGGGAATGGTTTTAGTAAGATCAATACAAACTAAATAGCCTATGTGCACATATTAGTTTTAAGGGGACGGAGGAGGAGAAAGTAAGCTAATTCTATCACAAGCTTAGAGCAGTTCGTTTAGAAATAGGATAAAACAAGGAACAGAAATCAAATGGCCTGGAGTTGTCTGTTTGCTACCTCTAACTTTGCTGCAGCTCCAGGGGTAGCTTACTTCTGAATGGCAGATTTTAGAATTTCTCCACCCTCCCTCCTTGTAAAAATGAAGTCTGTTTTAGCCTTTTTAAGCTTAAAGTTCAAACAAAAATATATGTACTTAACATCATGGTATAAAATAAATATGCAATGTTCTCTGGAAAATTCACTTATAATTAAAACATTTCCCAGAAGAAATGAACAAAAGACCGTCCCATTGATCGCCATATATAAAAGCACTCTGCACATTTTGAATTCCTTTTTGGCAAGTCAACATGGGTCCTGCTTAAAAGGGAAAAGAGAGGAAAGATGTTGGATAAACATCTTGACTTCTTGCAGCTATTCAGACCATCTCACAACTGGGGTCCCACACAGACAAGAAAAGAATCCTCATTTTCACAGTAACCATACCTCATCACAAGCTGCGCAGCGGGGCCTTATGCTGTCACAGTAATGGCGTCCACACCAGATGGCTCCATTGCTCCAGAAGTAGATCAAGTCAACAAGTGGTTCAGAGCACTTAGAGCACATGAAGCATGCTGGATGCCACTGATGATTGTAACCGGCTCGGTCTGCATACACTACCGGAAACTCAGCAGGTAACACCTGCTTACAGAAGTCACAACACTAGGAAAGAAATCAAAGTCACATATTAATGAATTTCTCTCAAGCAGCTTATAGCCAAACACACTACTATTTACTCTTCTTCAGGGATTTCCCATTGAGATGTATGTATGTATGTATGTATGTATGTATGTATGTATGTATGTAACGTATGTATAGTATATCATAAGGTTGCCCAACTAAAAAAAAATCTACCATATATGATTAAAAAAATAGCCCGATACAGAAAATGGTGAAGCAAATATAATAATTTAAAATGAAAAGTGAACTCTGCTGAATTAGGCCCATACACTCAGGAAATGTTCTCTTCTAGTTAACTTTTAGAGTTGAATACATTAAGGCACCCAAAGTGGAACATCCACAAGGAAGCCCCAGTATATAAATGTGCTAAATATGTCAGTTCAATACGTAAACCTGTCATCGGTTGCTAGGCATATTCAGCGCTCGGTGGTATTAAAGGTAATCAGCAGCAGTGCAGATATTGTACTGGAAAATTTTCAACATTGATATAATCCCCAGCACCCTCAACAGGCATAGCTAATGGCAGAGGCTGCTAGGAGTGGTAATTCAGCAGCATGTGAAGGGCTACAGATCCTTCCTGTTATACATAGCATATTTTAAGTGATTTCCATAGTAGATGACAGCATGTTGGCCTGCCCCATGATAACAAGTCAATGGTCTCATTTTTTTTTTGCCTTTTAGACCCAAATGAAACAAAATAAGTATCCATCCAATGAGATGGACTTCTCCCTTGAGTCATTTTTGTGGAAACAT
Source organism: Ptyas mucosa (assembly GCA_012654045.1). Classification (NCBI taxonomy): domain Eukaryota; kingdom Metazoa; phylum Chordata; class Lepidosauria; order Squamata; family Colubridae; genus Ptyas; species Ptyas mucosa. The sequence continues at coordinate 23,267,285 of WNWU01000011.1, read as the reverse complement.
TCTGTGAGGCACTGCAAAAACGTTACGCTTCCGATATTCAGAAATGAATTTCCTAAGTAAAAAGAAAGTAGTCGTAAAACCGTCTGTGTTAATATTGGATTTAGCATTAAAGAAATCTAAATGGATGGCTACTTTGGAGCAGCATAATGAATGGTATTAAAACATACAGTAACTATAGAAAAAGCTAGAGAAAAACCTGGCAGTTACGGTAGCAAGAAGTTCACATTTCTTCCAATTCCAGAAGTAACAATAATTTTACTCTATTGGCTTCCTATACGTTGATTTAGGATTTTTGTAAAACACAGGAAACCATACATTCCAGATACTAAGTGAAGTGAGCCACATACCAATTTCTTACATAAATAAATATATAGATCTATATACACATGTACATGCATTGTACAAATTGTAAAAGATCTGCTGTTCTATCAAAATACGATTCATGACACCGTCAATTTTTTTTAAAAAAAACCCTAATTATTACTAGGATTTCCACTTTTCTTCCTATTAAATGATTCAAAATTATTTGCCTGTATTAAGTCATAGGGAAATGAAAGATTATGTGGTTTTATTTCCTTTTGGACAGGGCTTATACAATGCACCACAGTTTTTACTTCATATGTGCATTTTGCAGGCACTTTGTCTTGGTAATCTATAACTTGTCTATGACAGCCTAGAGATGCATTTAAAGTTCAGTGCTCCAACTTCTCCGTAGTTTCTTAACTTTATCAACTTTAAGATATGTGGACTTCAACTCCCAGAATTCCCTAGCCAGCCATGCTGGGGGAGGGATTCTGGGAGTTGAAGCCCACAAGTCTTAATGTTGATAAGTTTGAGAAACATTGAGCTACAGAGTGGTTTTCTTGCCAAGGCCATCTTTCAGCACAAATAGACTTTTGGGAGCAACACAATCATAGTTTACAATAGTTATGGCAGGCAAATTTAGCGGCAGAACCTCATAGCCCTTCCATTTTCTCTCTGCTACTCATTTTCTCCCTCATCCTCCATTATGATATTGCCTTCTCATACTTGCCCTTTCTCCATGGTGTCTGAATGGACTGGTTGAAGCAGCTTTTGGGAAGCTTTTGAATGAAGTGAGACTAAGGATCACAAATTGTCCACTCCTTGTTCTACATTTCACTTACATTTTTTTTTTATCTAGGTCCAATCTAAATTTCCCATAAGGCCTCAAGAAAGGTCACATATTTTAAACCTTTTCATACAATTAAACTCTTTTGCTTTAGAACTGAGAATGGTTGCTAAAGGAGAAGAGACTAGATCAGATATTGTGAACGACAAATACCTCCTTCGTAGGCAAAAAAAAAAAAAAATCAAGTCAAAGTAAGCTTGGAAGGCTGTACTGTTCTCTCCACATGCCAACCCCTTAGTCAGTACTGACAAGACTTTCATTTTGTTTCAGGAGAAATGAAAATATTTTCCTCAGAAAAACCTTCTGCCCACATCATCCTTTTTTCATAGGAAGTTAAACTTGGCCCATGATGGAATGTCTCAGTCAATTTGTTGTTCTTTTTGTTGTTAAAGTCCAGAGTAAATTTCTCCAGGAAAATACCAGGGTGGCCAATACATGTCTTTCCTTTACACCATTAGAAGTCTGCAATCCACAGCAAGGCTTCTAGTAATGATTTGTATCATTACTACTTCAGAAAGAAAAACTTTGAAATAAATTAGAAAGATTTATCCAGTCAGTGAGCAGATGGTGACAAGAGATATAAAAGTTATTTGGGCATTTTATCTCCTTGTAGTGTTAAATCAAGATCCACATTCCAAGAAGATTAATGGAGTCATGTAGAGGCGCATAGCTTATGGTCCCAGACTCCATGTGCTCACCTCTGAGCTTTATCCCTAGAGTCCCACTGATACTTTCCACTAAATTCTAATACTGAATACAAGAAAAGAGGAAAGTACAATAACAAAACGATTAGAAAAAAGAAAGAGAGACAGACAGACAGACAGACAGAGAGGGAGGGAGGGAGGAGGAGGGAAGGCAGGCAGGCAGGCAGGCAGGCAGGCAGGCAGGCAGGCAGGCAGGCAAGCAAACAATATAGTTATAATGCAATTTAAATTTGGAGCACATAACTTCAGGTCATAATTACCAAAAAGTAGGCAATTGCTGGAAACCCCTTCAAGTACCTTTTTGTCACCTTAGACGGGAAATACTTGAACATTGTACTGTAAATTATCAAATAGGCATAACCTGATTGACTAAGAAATACTTCAAAGCTTCCATTTTGAAGACTATGGAAGACTATGATTTGTTTTGTTTTTTTAAGAGACACATAGAGAAGTACAACCTATGATTTCAAGATCTGGAATTAGGATTTATATTTACTTTGTTACGCCAGGAAAACTTAAGACACTGTGGTTTAGCAAGTGCTGACATTTTTACAGTTACTTTTTACTGGATGGCTGCTGGCACTGGAGTAGAAAGCAACACCAGTTAATTGCTTAGTACTGAATATACTATTTATTCAAGACAATAATGATTAAACTTTCATGTTTTTGCCAAACAACTGAATCAAGATAGTTTAATATCCAACTGATTGTATACTGATTTAAGGTTCCAGCCATACCCCACAATGCACTCTACATGGAAGCTTTTTGTCACCTTTAAGCCTTAAATGGCCTGGGGCCAGGTTATTTGAATTTAATTTAATAACTTTATTGTCATTGTACATGTATACACAGTATACCCATACAACGAAATTCACTTAACACCCAAAGACCAGGTCCAACACACATAACAATCCCCAAACACACTCCCACCCACCACAATTCCCCACCCCTAAACCACCCAAACATCCACACAACAGACTAAGTAATACTGTCCAACAGCTCACTGATTGTGGCCCTTTAGTTCATTGTTGAGTGTGATTATAGCTCTGGGATAAAAACTATTCAAAAAACGTGTGTATTTGGAAAAGGAGCATCTTTTCCAAATTATATCTACTTCACCCACCAGAGTGGGAAGGCAGGGTATGTTATTGGTTCCTTCTCTTAAGGAGGTCCATCTGGTAGGACCAAGAAGGGCCTTCTCATAATGGCTCCCTCCCTGTGGAACATCATACCTGTAGAAATAAGATTGGACCCCATTTTAAGCTTTTTTGAAACTCTGAAAACATACTATAGTTTTGCCAATGGGCCTGAGGATCCCAGGGTGATATGGAGACAAGTGGTTGCTTTGATTGTTGTTATCAGGGGGATGGGAATTTATTGGGGTTTCTATTGGGCTTTTATTCTTGTAAGTTGCCTGGAGTCCCTTTGACTTGGATGGCTATATACATTTTATAAACAAACAAACAAATCCAAGTAACTCAGATTATGTACAGGAAGCTTCAGGAGCTGTCTCCTCTTATATCAGCTTCCCTGCTCCCTAAGAATTGATGGGAATCCTTCTCTTGGGCTCATCATGTGTTTAGCACAAGAGAAAGAGCATTTTAGTATCCCCAGTTGGAATGGCCTTCTAAATGTTGGCATTCAAACCTGAACCTCCCTGAAGTAGGAGGCCACGTTTACACCATCTGAATCACTTTTCTGCCAATGAGTGATTTTCCTCCACAGGCAATAAAACTATTAGAAAATATAAATATGCTGCTTCTGACTGCTTTATAATTCGCATAAGGAATTTTTGTGTTAGTGTAAAGGTAAAGGTTCCCCTCGCACATATTGTATGTGCTAGTCGTTTCCGACTCTAGGGGGCGGTGCTCATCTCCGTTTCAAAGCCGAAGAGCCAGCACTGTCCGAAGATGTCTCCGTTAGTCATGTGGCCGGCATGACTCAACACCAAAGGCGCATGGAATGCTGTTACCTCCACACCATGGTCTCTATTTTTCTACATGCATTTTTTTTAAAATGTGCTTTTGAATGGCAGGTTGGCAGAAGCTGGGACAAGTAATGGGAGCTCACCCTGTTACGCGGCACTAGGGATTCAAACCTCTGAACTGCCGACCTTTTGATCAACAAGCTCAGCATCTTAGCCACTAAGTCACCGTGTCCCTCAGTTAGTCCCTGTGTTAGTGTATTTTTTGTTTCATTTTGTTTTTGTCTTTTATACATTTGAAAATTTGGGTATTATTTTAAATACTGGAAAGCTGGCCCGAGTAATCCTTAAAGCATTTGACAGACAGAATATAAATCTTTTTAAGTATGCCTGGAATGTATGTAGGTATGTACAAATAAATAAACAGCTTTAATATATGGCTTAGAAGCAAGCTTTTACCTCAACTTATGCTCTAATAGGTATTGGAAATGTAGAGGAGATTGGCAAACAACTATCACGTCCAGACTTGCAGGCTAGACTGGGGAGTTGAAAAAACATCTTGGAACAAGAATAGCTAAATGTTTTTGTATTGTTGCCAAGAAAGTTACACTAATAAAGTCATCAAGAGTTGAGCTCAAATTGAAGAAGGCTTTACTTTTATCTTCCACATTACTGTATTGGAGCAGGACAGAAAAAGAATTGCCTTGGCCAAACTGGAAAGCTAAGAATTGGGGGTTGCTTAAAATTGAAGCATTAATAGGATACCATCCCTCTCTTTGGGAACCCAGTCTGTTTTGCTCCTTCAGTAATAATAATTATTTGTTATTTACATACAGTACATAACCCATAGATTTTGACTAGGACCCACCCAGAGTTGGTTATAAGATGGGTGGCTATATAAATGTTTTAAACAAATGAATGGATTAACAATTCAGCTCTTACTGAAGCGTTACCCTTGAAATTCCTCATCTATCAGAAAAATGAGACACTGTGCAGAATTTATGCAGTGTCCTGCACTGGGGTTAAAATCCAGAAGATAGCACAGGCTTCATTAAGGATGTTTTCCATTTCATCAAAAACAAGAACTATGTTGTCTGTAGCTTTAGACAGTGACTGTACAGCAATAACAGAACTTTGTGCTATAAAATTTTGGCACCTTTCACAAAATTCCAACATTGTTCTGATAGATAAAGAGAAGTATAAACAAGTTTAAGAAAATAATGGAAAATTTAATACTGTGATGTTTTGTACTAAGAATCTCAAAAGGTTTAAATAATTACAAAAATGTAAGTATCCTTGTAGAATTGTGCTGGAAATTATGAGCTATAGTAACAAAGATGAAATGACTGTCAATAAAAATACATGCAGCCTTAAAAGTCTAAATGAATGCATGAGACAAGTCTCAAAATGCTTAATGTTGTTTTCTTAGAATGGAAAAACCCTTCAGTGGAAGGATTTAGTTGTACAATTATTTTTTAAATGAAGTTAGGCTTTCTGCTGATGCTTGTTGAATAAAGTTTTAAATCTCCCAGAAAGTAAACACCACAAACACATATTTACTTGAGGGATGATCTTGTAGTCAAAATTATTTCCCCATGCCATGATGGTATTCACAAACACATTTAATAAAAGCCTCTGTCACAAGTAAGTTTTTATTTCCTGGGGTGACAGAGCCTTTCTTAGACTGAGCTGCTGCTATAACAACATATAATGTAGACTAAGAAAAATATGTTTCTTCAAACCAACCAACAAGTAAGCAAAAACATCTCTTTGTGCTCTGGTGGAGCAATGCCAACACCTATGCAGCAGATTACAATCACAACTTTCCTATTAGTCTCTCTGCTCGTGGCTTTTAAATTGTGTTGGGAGAATTCTGAGAGACAAAGTTCACATATCTTAAAGTTGCTGAGGTTGAAGCACTGATTTAAATGACACGGGAAGAAAGAATCCTCTTACGGACTGCTGTTTTTGGACATGGCTATTTTGAAAGTAGTATCTAACCTATACAGATTGTCAGTTATAATTTTAACACCAACACTTTGAAGATCTAAAAGCAGTTCAGATGATCTCTGTATGATTTTCATCTACCAAAGTGCTTCAGGGCTAAAATCTATCTATCTATCTATCTATCTATCTATCTATCTATCTATCTATCTATCTATCTATCTATCTATCTATCCATCCATTCATTCAATTTATATGGCTGCCCAAAATGTGACTCTAAGTGAGTACAATAACAATCATAAAATAGCAACATAAAACACCTATGATTAAAAACATAAATATTAGCATTAGAAGGCTAGAAGAAAGAGATATTACAAACAATGGAGACTCATCATCATCTCACCATTCCCTTAAGTTTTGAGGGAGTACAGGAAGTTTAACAAGAATGAAGCCAATCTCACCCTGGAGGAGGGGCGTGGATTTATGTTCCACAGGGTGGGTTCAGGGCAGAAAAGGACCCACAACATACCTTTTCTGCCAGACCTGAGCAGGAAGAGGCAGTCTTCCAAGTAACTTGGCTCCATGCCAGGAAGGGATTTCATAGAATGTCTTTCCAAGGCAGAACTCTGTAATATTTTTGCTTAGTTTATTTCAGCACCTCTTCTGGCAATCATTTCACGTCTAATACTTCTGCTGCTCGGTTTTTACCATTTGTATTGGCAGCATGAGTGTCTTCATTGTTTATGGCTATTATGTTTGTGAATTAATTATTAGGCTTAAACTTTGGGTGCAATTACATGTATCTAAAAGAATCTGGTAGCAGCTTTGTAGCATATCTGACTCCACATACCTTCCATATTTCCTAAAACTATTTGCAGTCTTTTCATCTTTCCAAGTTCACCATCTTTCAATCAAAGTAAGATTTGATAGCATTGGGGTTTTTTCATATTTGAATATCCATGTTACATCCATTCATTGTATACTTCTTTTTTTTAAAAAAAAATGCATTTCCCCCCACTCTGCAACACTGTCTTGAGAACTTACCAAGTCCTGCCCCTTTGATAGATGGCCCAACGTGCCATTGGTTGAAGCTGCTTCCTTACTTGCTGGAGTGTTTTTATCAGATTGCTTTCCTTCCTCTTTAGCAGCTCCCCCTTGACCCAGCAGTGCAACTTCTCCGACTCCAAGAGCATTGTCTTTATATTGTTTTATAAACTCTTCCATCAGCTTGATTTCATTCTCCGAAAGGCCCCGACATTGGGAAGGGTCCTGATCATAGAGAGGAAGTTGTCTCATCAACCTTCTACGACGGTAATAAGCACCTTCTGTGCCAGCCACGGGTTGCATTTCCTTTGAAATCAAACTCATATACTGGGTCGCCTGAAGAAATGGGGAGAAATACAAATTCAGCATAAAGAGGCACACAATCACAGCCTTGAAAAAGCACAGCACGTCTTCACCCTCTCAAGTTGAGGGCATGGTTTGAGCAGTCATTTTCTGTTCAGCAGCCCAAATACCTGGGGTTTCTTCCCTGCTGTCCAACCACAGGACATTACCCTAACAATAAGTACTCTGTTCATGCTATTTCAGAACAGAAACAATATCAGGATTGCTATTTTCTTTTATGAAGACAACCATATTAACAAAGCAGTTGATACATTCAGCATAAATATTCTAATATCTACCATAGGTAAAGGTAAAGGTTCCCCTTGCACATATGTGCTAGGTTCCTGATTCTAGGGGGCGGTGCTCATCTCCATTTCAAAGCCGAAGAGCCAACGCTGTCCGAAGAAGTCTCTGTGGCCATGTGATCGACATGACTAAACGCCAAAGGCGCATGGAACGCTGTTACCTTCCCACCAAAGGTGGTCCCTATTTTTCTACTTGCATTTTTTATGTGCTTTCGAACTGCTAGGTTGGCAGAAACTGGGACAAGTAACGGGAGCTCACCCCATTACATGGCACTAGGGATTTAAACCGCCGAACTGCTGACCTTTCGATCTACAAGCTCAGCATCTTAGCCACTGAGCCACTGCATCCCTATATCTACCATATACATAATAAAACAGTATAGTACAGGTAGTCCTTGACTTAGGACCACAATTGAGCCCTAAATTTGCACTACTAAGTAGGACAGTTATGAAGTGAATTTTACTCCATTTTGCAACTTTTCTTGCCCCCATTGCTAGATGAATCACTGCAGTTGTTAAGTTAGCATCACGGTTGTTAAGTGAATCTGGTTTCTCCCGTTGATTTTGCTTGTGAGAAGGTCACAATGGGACATTGCAACTGTCATATGAATATTATATATTGAGTCTTGGTATTCAGGTAAGTGAAGATAAAGGAAGGCTTGGCATATCCTTTGTTACCTCACCACAAGGAACCAAATATTTTGATACAGGAGTCATGTTAGGGAAATGTTGAATAAAACCTTCCCTCTTTTCAACTAAAGCAGAGATAGAATCATGGAATGAGTTGGATTCAGATGCAGGGACCACTAAATCTGGGAAACCAAACTTTGGCTACCAGAAAGCTTAAGCTAAATGCTTCCATGAGAATGAATTTTATATTTATAATTATACTCAAATATTTTAAATGGCAATAAGCTTTTTAGTGGCTGTTTACCAAAAGCAACCAAAACCTGCATGTGTGATATAGTCTGCATGTGTGATATTTTTTCTGGCACAGAATAGAAACATGGACCACAATCACTTAAGGCTACTTCCCTTGCTATTCTCCATCTGAGGGTAACATACCATTCTCCTGCCAGTTGTTGAAAATGCAAATAGTTTGGCTCTGCCTTGTTCAGTCTCAATTTGCATGACATTCTAGAAACACAACACATTTTTGAATGCCCGAGCACTACAAAAATGGGATGGGGTGGGGGAATCAGTAAAAATCTCAGCCTCTTTTACTTTTTTGGAATCTCTAGTGTCTAGCAAATATTAATTATGAGCCTGGGGACATGCTTCCTATTTATGATAGATTACTTTCAAGTGGTTGCCAACATTTAGCTGGCTAAAAGCCATTAAAAAGCAAGCTTGCTGTAATAGTTAATCACCAGCTGCTATGCCTTATAAATTCCCCGTGGTGCACAAATAATACTGGTGAGATATTAATGGTTCTCACTTAATACTTAAGGAAAAACAGAAACAGTATCGGGCTTGTATAGTGTCTAAAATGCTTCTTGTTCTGCCTTCTATTAAGGGCAGGATAGAAAAAAAGCCAATATACACCAACTTGGCCTCCTTGAAGCCGAATAATTCTGGGGAATGAAGTCCCAGCACATCTAAAGAGGGCTAAGTTAGAAAAGGCTGCTTCATCTTTGCTTCTCCAGCACAAATTTCTTTTTTTAATGCAAATTAATGGAAAAATCTGAAGTGGAGGATGGTTACCAACAATAAAGGACAATTAAAAAAAAAAGTCAAATGCTACAAGAGAAAAGGATAACATTAATATTTTATTTGGATACTCTTTTTCTATCACAACAAGAACAGTTTATCAGTAAACATGATTTATTTAGTTGGTTATTTATATCGCCACCCATCTTACGTAAGTGGCTTGCTTAATTAAAACAACAATTAGGAATAAAGCAAGATAAATCCCATTTAAACCAATTAAAGCAATTAATTAAAATAATTAAAAACAAATTACTAACAGTGCAACTAAGCAGCAGGCTTGACACCATCACTGGATCTCCAAGTCTTAAAAGCAACATTTAATCTAATCTCATGTACATGTGTGATGTATGCGTGCAAGTCTGAAAACAGACTGAAAGGGATCAAAATAATCTGCTTCATCTAAGATCCTTTGAAGCCGTTGCATGACCACTTTCTCAATAACTTCCCTCAAATGGGAAGGTTGGATATTGGATCAAAGTTATTGAGTACAGCTGGAGCAGTGAGGGCTTCTGGAGGGGTATGTGAACCACTGCTTCCTTGAGAGGCAGAGGAACAATTCCCTCTCCTGAAAAGAATTTAACACTGCCAGAATTCAACTGAATGTCATCTCCTGGGAGGCCTTTATCAATCAGGAGGAACATGGATCTCAACAACATAAACAGATGGCTAAGCAAACATGAGGACTGATCCATTTTATCAGGCCCAACAGTCCTCCCAAGAAACAAACAAGGCAATGCTCCATGAACGTCTATAGGACCTGCATCAAGGCTGATGTCCAACTGAGAGTGAATCCAAGCGATTTTATCCAACAGGTGCCCTGCATTTTCTTCTGTGTGAAGCTGTAGATGAATCCCAGAGTTCTCTCTAGCCAACTGAAATAACGGTGAAGAGATATTGACATTTTGCCACCCTTACCGCCACAAAGTAGACCTTAATAGCAGCTCTAGCCTTATTTAATCAAGTTCACTCCTTGTTGACCTTAGAACATTATTCTAAGTGTCTTATATAACTCTTTTCATTTCCTGGGAATTGTGGGATCCATGGGAAAGAAAAAGCTGCATTGGCATGAACTAATCCAAAGCACCGGCCACTCTCCCATTCCAGAGTGGGTATCAGCTAACCTTGGCTGAACAATCTCCACTTCCCTTGGAATCCAACTGTGTCCATCAATTGCTGCGGGTGGAGCAATTGAAAAAGTACCACCTCTCTGTAGTGCGGTGCAGTGCAAGACAATCTCATGGTTACCAGAGAGTAGTCTGACCATGTTAGCAAAGCACCGAGAGCTGCCCCAATTCTAGATTATTTTACCATCGCTTGAACAAGAGAACCAGATCAGGTGTGTGACCATTTCATGAGTCAGACCCTAGATGACCTAGGACAAGTCCATGGTGGTCATGAAATCCTGAGTAGCTTTAGACCAACAGAAGTCAGACTGAAGTCTGCTAGAACCATAAGACTGACAAACTCTATGGGCAACCCAGAAGTCGAGTCAAGGAGCTCAGTCTGAGAAGTCACTATAGGCAGTAGGGAGGCTACCAGGACCAATCTCAACTGATCCCTAGAGTCCAGCTTAATAAACTGTGTCTCACATCTGGTGACCTGTGGAATTTCTCTTGAGAACCATTAGAGATTCCCAGATGGTAACCCTACTGTTAATCTGGAATCTTGATTGATGCCACACTTGAAACCCAGCTGGATACATTTATAAGAGGAGAACATCCCTTTCTGAACCCAGTAATACATGCCAAGTCAGCCCTCATCCATGATGAAATTACAGATGAGAGAAGCCTTATTATAGTGTGACCTGGCATTCAGTAGCAACAACTGAATGACACTGCAGATTAATTCACAGAGATAACAGGGTGATTAATTCTAAATTAACATTTAAAGGAGAAGCTGTTGTTGGCACAGCTGATGGATCAGGATTGAAAAAACAGGAACATTTCTGTTTTTGAAGTGAAAATTCTTCAGAGGCAGCCAGTTGGCCAACCAGTGTTTTTAGAAGAAAGGCTTCCAGCTGTATTAATTCAATTTATTTCCATCTTGGTCAGCAAATTGTCAATGAGCCGTAGAACGATTTTTAATATATACTTGCCTGAGGTTTCACTATACGTGAAGTTCAAGCCTTGAAACCAGAGATCTGCTGCCCAAATATCAGTACAATAGGCAAAGTATATAGCTGCATCAACAAAAATAATTGTGGAAGGGTTCAATATGGATAAGGAAGCAATTTTTGTTCACTATGCCGGGTAAGAGTTAATAGGAAAGCGTGATGGATTTCAATGTAGAAAAGGTGAATCAACCCAGCTTAGAGAAGGGGTGGGCAATTAATTTTCTTAGGGGGCCACATGAAAAACTGGAACTGTTGTGGAAGTCTGAACCAATGTAACCTGATTTGATGTCCTCAAACTCTGTGACCTCAACTCCTCAAGCTGCTCCAGAAGAGAGGTGAGCACTGAGTAGGTGCAGAAAAATGCCTTTTCTCATTGCCTTCCTGCAGCCACTGGTGACTGAAGGAGCGTACACCTGTGTACAGGTGGACCTAATTCATCTTCTTCTCTTGCCCCTGGGGTGAACTTATTTCCATTTGATTTCTAATTTCCAATTAGCCTCAGGTGAGCCAAACACGGAGGGCCAAAGGGTCACATATGGCCAGATCTTGTTTAGAGAGAAGTTAAGGCACCAGGCTGAAAACAAGGAGACTGTGAAGGTCTATGGAGGTTCTCAGTCATCCATGGTCATGGTTGTCCCAAAGGTCCTTTTTCAAGAGGCAACTGGACTTTCTGGTTTTTCTTAGAAGACGTTGCACTTCTCATCCAGAAGCTTCGTCAGCTCTGACTGGATGGTGGGGAATGGAAGGATTTAGATGTATACCAACTGTCTGCAAGGAATATAAATTCTTCCATTCCCCACCATCTAGTCAGAGCTGACGAAGCTTCTTGGATGAGAAGCAAAACGTCTTCAGAGAAAAACCAGAAAGTCCAGTTGCCTCTTGAAAAAGCATCTTTGGGACAAGAAGACTATGAATTCTAGTCCTTAGGTATAAAATGAACTGGGTGACTTTGAGACAATCACTATCTCTTGGCCCTAGAGGACGGAAGCAATGGGAAGCCACTTCTGAATAATATTGCTAGGAAAATTTCAGGAACTGGTCCAGACAGTTATCGGGAATCAACACTGAATGGAAGAGGCCATACACAGAGAGAATAGCTTAAAGCATGGCTGGAGGCCTTTGATAAGAAATACTCCTACAGAGTAGGAACACAGGGAGCACTTTCAGGGCCACACTCAGCATGGACATGAAAGAAAGCCAGATTAGGGAGTTTACCTCCACCCCCACCCCCACTTGTGCTGTCCGACCTTGATGCTGACAATAAAATTGATGGACATGTCCCTGTTTGGCACAGCATCTATCACAAGCTTAGAAGAAACACTTTTTCTGACATACAGCAGGGGTTATATCCAAGATAGTACCAGCGTGCCATTCATGATACACATAGATACCTCTTAGATGAGGCATGCTATTCAGCTTTAAAACAATATTGTAATACAAACCCCACAGTTTTTAGCGCTTTTGATGCAATGTTTAAAAAGGTATTCCCATGCAACTCAGTACTACCAGTGCATAAACTCTGAGTGGTTCTTCTAGCAGTTTTTTTTCTTGGTTCTGCCTGGAATTGTATGAAACAAAACTTTTGAAGTTTATTATGAAAAGGATATGCCTGACTCCACTATAATTCCCCCATAAATGAAGGCTCTAGCATATTAAAAAAAATACCACTATGGTTAGATTTAGTTTAAAAATTTTGAAATTTCTGAGAAAGTGCATACAGGCTATGTTTGAGACCACCTTCTACCACATAGCTCCCAGCGACCGGTAAGATCCACAGAGTTGGTCTCCTCTGGATCCCGTCAGCTAAACAATGTCAGCTGGCGGACCCGCAGGGGAGGGCCTTCTCTGTGGCTGCCCCGGCTCTCTGGAACCAGTTACCTCCAGTTACCGCCCCTACCCTATTGGCCTTCCGGAAAGCGGTGAAGACCTGGCTCTTCTGGCAGGCCTGGGGCCGTTGATCTCGTTATAGTGATCTTGTGAGACTCGGCCACAAATTGGAGTGTATGTGTTTTAATGTTTTAATGTTTTCTTTTAACTTTTGTATGGGATATTGTTGCATTGTTTTATTCTCTGTTGTAAGCCGCCCAGAGTCCCTTGGGAGTTGGGTGGCATAGAAATGCGGCTAAATAAATAAATAAATAAATAAATAAATAAATAAATAAATATTTAGACTGGATTCACAGAAAATATAAACCATGATGACTTGAGTGTTTTCAGCTTAGCAAGGTTTGCAAGACCAGCCATGGTACTTTATAAACCATGGTTTGGACTCAACAAGCTTTGTACATCTGCCCAGTTACATACCAGAGCTTAGTGTGATAGTGCCTATAGGCAACAACTTTTCAGTTCTTGTTTAATCAGAAGATTATAGTAATGAAAAGTTATTTTTAATGACTATTTGACCCTTACTAGCTCTGTGGTTTTACATTGCGCACTACAGCAAGGCAGAAAGCCGACTGCCTGTTAGCTAGCTTGGTTAGCATAGCTCATGAAAACGTTGGATGCTGCAGTTTAGCAACATCTGAATATTTTCACCCCTGCCCTACCGTTTTGGGAGATGTGGTAAAGTTCACAGGGGTTAATAGCTTCATAGGAACTGTGCTGATGCAAGTGGGACAATCTGCCAGAATATTCTGCAATAATTAGAAGTTCTGAAAGTAGTCAAGTCAATCTGGATAAGGTCTTCCCCAATCTGGATAAAGTTTTCCCTAAACTAGGAAGACCACAAATAACTGATCACATTGTTTTAGCTGTTAATTGCATTGGTAGGAAAGTTTTAAACAGATGTTGGCACACCAAACATACCATTCCTGAATGAAACTCACTACAACCAATTATAATCTAGCCATTTTAGTTGTGTGAAATAGTGGGTCTTTCACCATCATGCAAACAAACACACATGAACACCCAAACACCATTTCCATTGAAGATCCATCTTCCCATCAATATTTAACACTGACTAATACAAATCATTCTTAGCAGGTTCATCATGCCGTTTGGTACTTTTACCAATGAGGAATGAGGAATGAGGAATAAACACTCACTGGGATAATACATATTTTATCTGTTTCCTTCAATAGAGGAAGGAATCAACATACCAAGCAAAATATTTAGTCTTTCTTTTCAATATTTAGTCAAACTTAATATTCTATAATCCATATTTGGATAGTGAATAGCCTGCTTTCTGACAATTGGAAAATGTTATAAACACATTTTAATTGGAATACTTCAGTCTTATAAAGCATGTTTCACTAAAATGCTGCTAGGGAAGTTTTCTTTATGTAAGATTTCTATGTAACCAAGTGTTAAATAGGCTAAGATCAGAATTTTTCACACTTTTTTTTCAGGCCACGGAATCTTTTAGTGAAAAGAGAAAAATTCCTGAATCGCCTCATCAAGACACAAAGTTTTAACAATTGAAAATTGGAAAGGTTTGAGCAAACTTTTTAAATGTTTGTCCTCAGTTTCTCATAGAATCCCATCAAGTTCTTTCAGTACTCAGAATTCCATGAAACAATTTGAAAAACCCTGGGCTATATGACAAAAACAACATAGTATTATAACTCCTAAGACCAATTATTTGATCCAAGTACAGTAGCTACAGCTTGGAAGATGGATGTGATGTCTGTTGATTTTTATACTAAGTTGCACCGCACTTGAATCCTACTGAAAATATGGAACATAAAACATATTTTTCTTCTTAAATATTGGCTTCCTCATGCATGAACAAACAGTTCTCTCTTTATTTTATTGAACATATTTTTCTTCAGCTACTCTTGGAATATCAATTACTTGACTTGTAACAGTTCATACAGAAACCTTATAGTTTATCTACTCTTGTCGCTTTCACTTTGGCTGTACAATATATTACAGATCTTGTACAGATTTTTATTTCCAAGTATTATACTTGCAAATATATTTGCAAATGTATTCTAACACTGATTTATTACCTTTAAATCTATGTGCTCTAGGCTGAATTTCTACACAGATTTTGTTGGTTTTGTGCGCCATAAAATATAGGACTTACTTTTGAATATACTCATGTTGCACTGCTTTGTTAGATACTCAAACCAAGATCTACTTTACAAGTCATAAAATCATTCTATGGCAAAAACAAATTTCTGTGCAATACTAATTCTAATCAAGGCATTACACAATGCCTTTCACTAAAAGATTGTAGGCAAAAATGACAAAAAGGCAAATCCTGAAATGTAAACTATTTTGGTCGCTTTTTGGTTTGTTTGTTTTAATGTCCCTGTTCCCCAACCTTTCCGGTTTGGTGGCCCGGAGCGGGAGCAGGGTGGAAAGAGGGCATGATTTTGTGGGAGGGGCAGGTTTATGTGCACGAGTGATGTCACAAGTGCCTGCAACGAGGCTTATACCATGACCGCCCATGATGACGCTCACAAGAGTGATGTCACAATTGCCCACAAGGCTTGCGTGACTCTGATCGCAAGTACCTGCAACAAGGATTACATGAGTAAGACAGCGACTGCCCGCAATGCTCACGGCGACACTCAAATGGGCCCACAAGCCCCGAGGCTCGCATAAATGGGACTGCAAGCAACCACTTGCAATCTCACACAAGTGGGGCAGCACGGACACGCATGCACCAGCCAGCCACTCACATAGCCCAGTGACAATCAGGCCGTGGCCTGGTAATGGGCCACGGCCACAGGTTGGGGACCCCTGATTTAGACAGTAATTTTATAAATACAACCTTTGTTTCCTAATTTATGCCTGTTTATTTTATGTTTACATTGTCAATACTGCCTTCCTTAGATATCTATTAATTATTACTTAGGACAGTCTTTCCCATCCTGGTGCCTTCCAGTTGTTGGACTACATTCCCCTATTTTCTAGCTAGAATATTTATGAGACAGAACTTATAAGAGTCATGGTCCAATACATCTGGAGAATATTCAGCAGAAGGCAGCTTCTCTCTTAGTCATTAAAAAGGGATTTCCAGTAAACTGACTTATGACTTGGAAAAGAATACTTGTCCTATTAGGCTCCTGTTTGATGGTATGAAAGACAAAGAGCTTCCCAGCCTGATGCTCTTCAAACGAGTCAGATGTTAATTCCCAAGGTCCCAAGCCATGAATTAAACTCCAAAATAACTGAAAGACACCAGGTTGAGAATACTGGAAAAAGAGTATCTTTCTCCCACCTCCATTTTTCATTGCCGTGAAATAAAAGTGTTATATGTTGCTCTGTTAAGTACCAAGACAACTGTATGCTACTTTCTTGTGAAATATTACTGATAGGTAATGTAATTCAATGGATGTTGAGGAGCCTGGTTTAGCTCAGCAGACTAAAAGCATAGTGATCAACACCAGCTGTCTGCAATTACTGTAAGTTCGAATCTCACCAAGTTCAAGGTTGACTCAGGCTTCCATCCTTTCTAAGGTAGGTAAAATGAGGACCCAGATTGTGGGGGCAATAAGCTGACTTTGTATAAATATACAAAAGTATGAAGGCTATTGCTTAACGCATTGTAAGCCGCCCTGAGTCTCCGGAGAAGGGCGGCATATAAATCAATTTTTTTAAAAAAATGTAACTGCGGTGTTACTTGATTGTTGAAGTTCACTCACATGAGATTCGCAACATAAAAACCAATCCCCCCCAAATCACCCTATTCAACAATTTACCTACTATTATAAGGGCAGAAAGATATGAGAACGTTTATAATAAATATGAGCCAATTAAAATTCTCACAAAATGCTGATGCAGGGAAATGCATTCTACAGATACAGAAACTTTATGGAAGTCTTTAAAAAGCCATTTCAATAGCTGCTGGGAATATTCTGTTCCAAGTGGACAGAAATCTGGGAGGTTGAATTTAGGCTTGGTAGTGAAGAATGAAAATTAAGGAGGTCTTGTTAGTAAATGGATAGGAGAACACCAAGAAATATAAAGGCAGCAGCCTATAGGATTTGAAAAAAAAAACACATTTGTTTGCTACCAGAAAGAAGGAAGGGAACAAAGCAGTAATTGAATATTGCTGCTTTAGCATTGTGTAGTGCCCAATGTAGCATTTTGAAAAGTTATGGTTCCAATAGTACATATAAATCTGTTTCCAATGAATTCTAAATTCTCTGTTTTAAATTCAAAAGGAAGCCTTGTTGCTAAATGATATGGTCTTCATTAATATAAACAGATTAGCTTTTGTGCCGGGCGTCAACTTTTTTGCTTTTTAATTTTATTCTGAATCAGATACAAGCTCTTACACTTTTTAGGAAACAGATAAAATCAGATCTGAAGATGCACACCAGAATTATGCCAGTCAATATTTCAAGTAGATAACAAAAGTTGAAGCCTTACACTAAATTTCCTAGTTATCTCCAATTGTATCACCACTACTCTATTTAAATCGGATGCCCACAAATAAGTATACGGGCATTTAAGAACTTTACTCCCAGGCACAAAGAACTGTTTTCTGTTGCTTTGTATCAACATTGTACATATACTATAGTTTCATGACCTGTGGTGTGAATAAGATCAATAGTATTAACTAGGCAGTAGGACAATTATGAATGTTCTATTGTTGAATGACTTAATATCCATATATTTCAACTATTTCATGTAGCACAGAGTCCCTGAATTATATTACTTAAATCTTGGACTAATTTCACAATGCAATCCCATCTTTTTTTCCCTCAAGTGTAGTGGAAATACTCAGGATGAGGACATGCTACCAGAGGCTGACAGGTATCTCAAGAATCCCAGTTTCATTCCTTTCAAGTGACAATGAACATGCAGAGTTGAGATGAACTGTAATTGTATAAGGTCATCCAAAGCAACTCTAGAATAATCTTTCTTATATAAAGTGTTGTTCAGTGATCACCATGTCTGTAACATTGATACTACAGCCCCTTGACATTACCCACATAAGAAAACTGGTCATGGATAAGTATTTGTCCCCTGGCCTCAAATTGATGTATGAACAAATTACATGAGAGAAGAACAGTGATTAAAAACTTAGGTCTAAAGAAATTTATAAAACTCCACCCTAGATTAACTATCAAATAGCAATGATTAGCAATGAAACAGAAGACGTATGACTTTTACCATTGTTTGACTTAAACTTAAAATGATAAATTTAATAATCAGTTGGAACTGTTTTTCTTAAAGTCATTTTAATGATTCACGAGCCTTGGTAGTACAGTGGTCTAAAGCACCCGGTTATTAACACCAGCTGCCTGCAATTACTGCAGGTTCGAATCTCACCAGGCTCAAAGTTGACTCAGCCTTCCATCCTTTCTAAGGTAGGTAAATTGAGGACACAGTTTGTAGGGGCAATAAGCTGACTTTGTATAAATATACAAAAGTATGAAGGCTATTGCTTAGCGCATTGTAAGCCACCCTGAGTCTCCGGAGAAGGGCGGCATATAAATCAAATTTAAAAAAAAAAAGGAAGAAAGTCAAAAAGGAAGGTAATGCTTTTAATAAATGGCAGGACAATCTAATAGACACACAAACTATGATAAATGATCAATCACGTCTTATGCCCTGCTGTTCTTAATGGGAAATTTTACTTTCACATTTTACTTTCATTCATCCCAATGGGGAGGAAGGATTCTGTCAGCTCATGGGGCAAATTTTTTTTTGCCTTTCCCATTTGAAAGTGTATATCAAGGAATGAGAAGACTTTGGAGGAGTATATAAGAGAATAGAGGTTTGCAATAGGCTAATTTGCTCGTTTACAAGAGGTAGAAGTCACTCTTACCAAATAGGTGATTAAACAAAATATCAAACTTTAGCCCTAAATCACATTGTTCATTCAAATGAAAATCATAAAAATCACAGCTGTCTTAAAAACCCAAGGAAGCTAAGGTCCCATTTCTCCTTATCCTTTAAGATAGGGCATTTTGAAATGCAAAATACATTTAAAATTGGCCAATTCATGTAGTTTGCTAATTTGAATTTTAGACTTCATTTTTTTTATTGTTTAAAGCAGCTGTTTGATATAGTTCTCATTTAAGTTCAGGATGCATGTATACCATTGGTTCACACATTCATGATTTCTAAGTGAATATAGTCGGTAGTTGCCCTATTGTTACATGCCAAGATAATAAACTCAGTTTCTTGGTTTAAAATCAACATCATCATTAAGTTGGGTATCTAGGATTAGGAGTCCTGAATGGTCCAATAGACCTGCTTTGAAATGGTATTCACCTGGGTGTATCAGCTTCCTCTTGTAGGAAACAATCAGTCATGAGTCTCTTCTTATAGTGGTCAATTTAAAGATATAAAGATGCTGTTATATAAATATGCTGTATAACTTTTTAGAGAACTATGGAAAGAGTTTTGGGATTTAGTAAACATAGCTCTACAGCTAAAATGGCTGGTATTGCACCCTAATAATAATAATTGGGAGAAAAGTTATCAGCCTTAGCATAATTTCCATTTTGTGAGTTTAATTCTCCATTGAAGTGAACATAAAGGTAATCAGGCTTGCACTGTTCTGTCTAATTTATAGACTATAAACACAACACTAAGCATTTTCTTTGTTCTGCAAATTACAAGGCACTGGTTACTTGATATCACTGCAGTAGGCTTGTTCCAGTCTATTGCTGCTTACTGTGAGCACAATGGGCGCTGTAATAATAGAAGCCAAATACTGCCATTTTAGAGTTATTTAATCTAGTCAGCACAATATGATGTGTAATATAATCCCTCTTTTAGTTCCTTAAGTAGACTTTAGTTCCTTAAGAAGACTTTAGAAAGATGTAAGAACAAGTTCAGACATAATTTGCATCAACACAAGGTTCAGATCTTAAAAATCTATGGTTAAACTTATTTGTGTGGAGGAAAAAGAGTTTTTGTACCTTTTGGTGTTTGTGTTTGGATGAATGAAGAAAATAAACAGAGTGAAGCAAAGGACCACGGACTCCAGTTTTCATATAAATATAATCTCTGTTACTAAACAGAGAATACAGATTAATCGGTGTTTTCAAACAGGTGAACAATCTGGATTAATCATTTTTCTTTGCAAAACTATGTTGCCAACTATTTTTACTTTTTTTTAATTTTTAGCATTATTCTTCAATAACAAGTTTATTTTACTGTAAGTTTATATTGTCTAAAGAAGCTTTCCAAAAGAATAGGGATATTTACCACATTCAAATAGGTTTGGCTTTACTTGATTTTAGTGATATTAAATAATGCATTCCTTTGGAAAAACTATTTAATTTCAATGCAAACGTATTTGGGTCTTTGAAAAGTCCTAATTATATGATACTAAATATCACATTTCTTCCAAAATGGCTATGTTTGCATAACAAGTTTAGCTTGGTTATTGAATTAACCCAACTCCTAGGCTTGTTTAATATACTGGATCTTAATGAATCAAGCTGGATTCACTTAACATTCCAAGCAAAAGGAACCAAGGAAAAAGAACAAAAAGAACTAAGGTTTAGCATATAGCACAAATGCAGCTGCTAGGCATTCAGTTAACTTTTGGTTTAGCTGGTTAAAGATGTCATGTGAATGAAACTTTACCAACCATACTGATTTAGCTTGTTGGGAAAGGCAGAGCCAATGTTAGCTTTTCTTTTTTTGTGGCCTTCCCAAATATGGTGGAGAAATAGAAAAATGCAGGGAGGCCTTTGATGGCAATGAAGGGATGGGCTTCCTGAGGCCAGTGACTCCCTATCTGCCTTCTGGCACTATCTCTTTGAAATGTATCCCCAAACCCCCAAAACTTTAACCTTAAACTGTCTACTGTTGACCTCACCCCATTCCTAAGAGGTCTGTAAGGGGCGTGCATAAGTGCATCAGCGTGCCTACCGTTCCTGTCCTAATATTCCTTTTTACTTACACTTTTCATGTATTCAAATTATGTTTATACTTTTACCTGTTATCTTATATATGCTTGATAAATAAAATAAAAAAATAAAATAAATAAAAATACCTACTGGCTATGCAACCTTGTTCTATGCTAACCCCTTGAAGGCATCAAATTCTCTTCCCAGCCCTTGGGCACATTTCCTTACCAGTTTCTGAGTCAATCCAGGTGGAGCCCATTCATATGTAACGGTGTCAAAAGTTGGATCTTTCCGAGATACTATAGGATTAGTGATAATCATGCGGTTCCTTTTATAGATGCGGATTCCATCGCCTCCTTTTACCCGAGCAGTGAGGGAAGAATATTTTGAATCAGCAAGCAAGCGGCCAATTTTCCGATCATCTTCTGCATCGGAGCTCAGGCTGTGATCCTCCTGGCTGCATTTGCATGACTTGCATATTTTCCTGTGGGAGACAAATGAGGTCATATTTTGATATAAACTTGGGCCCTCATAGGTATGTGCTCTTTTGGTGGCTCAAGGGTCAACCTTAGAATAAACAGCCAAGGTTATAAATCAAAATGGATTATGACATGGAACAAAAGATCTTTTTGGTCAAATGCTATCCAGAGAGAAAAATCTGTAACAAGGATTAACAGAATTTGCAGTGGTGTAGAACATAAGACTATAAAAAGCTACACTGTCAAAACCCTGGAGGAAAAGCCTTCAATGGCCGAAGCTCTGAGATTTACATACTGGAAAATATTCAAGTGATTAAACTTCAATATCTGTATTAATCATTCAGTGGCACACAGGCAATATGGAAATGCAGAATTTTGTAGCAGTCTAATTAAATAAACAAAATGGGGGAGTTTCTTGTTCTGTTTCCAATTATAAAAACAGATTGGTGTAAATGGGCCCTTTTTTAGTCTTAATGCCTACACCAGAGCATGCCAGCTGGGGAATCCTGGGAGTTGAAGTCCAAACATCTTAAAATTGCTAAGCATAGGCCTACACAGAAGCCTATAGTTTCAGCTAACCTTGATAAAGGCAAATGGGGCTTAAATGGAGTGTTCACATAGTAAACATTCCAGTATTAAAATGCTGTAATGAAACTACAGGCTTTTAGGTATATATATATATATATATATTCCTAAACCACAGTGGTGCAGTGGTTAGAGTGCAGTACTGCAGGTTACTTCTGCTGATCACTGGCTGCCAGCAGTTTGGCAGATTGAATCTCACCAGGCTCAAGGTAGACTCAGCCTTCCATCCTTCCGAGGTGGGTAAAATGAGGACCCAGATTGTTGGGGGCAATAGGCTGACTCTGTAAACTGCTTAGAGAGGGCTGTAAAGCACTATGAAGCGGTATATAAGTCTAAGTGCTATTGCTATAATGCTATATATAAAAGAATATTTGTTCCAACTGGATTTGCCAAACCTCAATCCAAAATGAGTGCTAGTATTACAAAAGAAGTGCAAGGACTTCTTTTTTTGGATTTCTGTTCTCCTGTGCACTTCCAAAGTACATCAAGTTGGGGTGATTACATTTCACTTATGAGGTAAAAATAGTATACAGAGATTTTTGGGAAAACACTGTTGAGGACCAAGAAATCATTTCAGTGTCATTTCACGAATTCCATTGTATAAATCGGTTCCTCATCTTAAATGGAAATGTGAGAAATAAAAAAGGGATAGAATTATATTCATAATAAAGCAGCAGGATATGTATTTTCGTTTTCTGCAGCTGCCATGATAAGGCACTATTCTTAATCCCTAAAACTGGCTGCAAAGGATTGCCCCAGTAATAAGGTAGGGCTATTTCCAGGATCTGTTTTGGCTTAGAAGAATACCTGGCAAAAATGCATTCACTCAAGTTGTTAGAGTTTAAATTTTTCAACTGTATGAGCAAGATTTCCAAATCCTAACAGGTTAATGGCAAACCCTAAATAAAGCCAAAGAAAAGGGCTTGATGCTGATTTATGTTCTAAAATATAGGGAAGGTCACTCTGGGCCACTGCTAAAAATTTGGAGGCAAAACACAGTAATTCAGCACTGATTTTTTTCATTGAGAGAAATAAAGTATGTACACTGAGCCTCTGCTAGGTTCATTGCAGGTTATTTCATTAACCACCCACCCCCAAATTATATTTCATCTTTGCATTTCACTGCCACACCCTCTGCAGTTCTCAGAAATCAGTTTTTATTTATGTTTTTAATATAGCCAGCAGCTGCAAAAGGTTGCCTGTATCAAAGCTCAAACTTCAAAGAAAATGTCTGACAAATCTTGACCAGACTAGTCCTGGTAAGAAATAGATATATACTCAAACAATACAGAATATTGTGCAGTGTGGAAAATAATTTGTGATGCAACAAATGGGATGCCAGCTAGGAATGAGAAAAAGAAGCATTAATTAAAACATAAACCTCATTTAAATTGTATAAGCCAAGCCCCAACTCTTGAATTCTTCATGTTTTTTACTTCCTTAATAATTAAATCTGCTGCTTTCAACCTGAATTTTTAGTGTCAGAGATGGCTAATGCCTCATAAAGAAGCAATGTGATGTCAATGTGCCACGGCACAGGTTAAAATGCAGCACTGCAGGCTACTTCTGCTGACTGCCGGCTGCCTACAATTTGGCAGTTCAAATCTCACCAGGCTCAAGGTTGACTCAGCCTTCCATCCTTCTGAGGTGGGTAAAATGAGGACCCAGATCGTTGGGGGCAATAGGCTGACTGTAAACCATTTAGAGAGGGCTGTAAAGCACTGTGAAGTGGTATATAAGTCTACAGTTGTGATCAAAATTATTCAACCCCCACTGAAATTGAGTGTTTTGGCCAGTTTGACATTGATTTTGATCATTCAGTCATCTTACTTACATTTACATCAAAGAGGCACTTGTAGGTCAGACAAATATAACATAACATTTATAATGAAATAACCACAAATGTCGTTTCTGTGCTCACATCATTATCAGTTTTATTCAACCCCCAAGTGACATCCAATCTTAGTACTTAGTACAACATCCTTTTACAGTTATAACAGCTTTTAAACGTGAAGCATAGCTTGACACAAGTGTCTTGCAGCGATCTACGGGTATCTTCGCCCATTCTTCATGGGCAAAAGCCTCCAGTTCAGTCACATTCTTAGGCTTGCGCACTGCAACTGCTTTCTTTAAGTCCCACCAGAGGTTCTCAATCGGATTTAAGTCTGGTGACTGCAATGGCCACTCCAAAATGTTCCAGCCTTTCCTCTGCAACCATGCTCTAGTGGACTTGGAGGTATGCTTGGGATCATTGTCCTGTTGAAAGGTCCAACGTCTCCCAAGCCTCAGGTTTGTGATGGACTGCATCATATTTTCATCCAATATCTCCTGGTACTGAAGAGAATTCATGGTACCTTGCACGCTGAAGCTTCCCTGTACCTGCAGAAGCAAAACAGCCCCAAAGCATGATTGACCCTCCGCCATGCTTCACAGTAGGCAAGGTGTTCTTTTCTTCATAGGCCTTGTTCTTCCTCCGCCAAACATAGCGTTGATCCATGGGCCCAAACAGTTCTAATTTTGTTTCATCAGTCCACAGAACACTATCCCACAACTTTTGTGGTTGTCCACATGACTTTTGGCATACTGCAGTCGACTCTTCTTATTCTTTGGAGACAGCAAGGGGGTGCGCCTGGGAGTTCTGGCATGGAGGCCTTCATTATGCAGTGTGCGCCTTATTGTCTGAGCTGAAACTTCAGTACCCACATCTGACAAATCTTTTCTCAGTTCCTCAGCAGTCACATGGGGACTTTTCTCCACTCTACGCTTCAGGTAGCGCACAGCAGTCGAAGTCAGCATCTTCTTTCTGCCACGACCAGGTAGTGTTTCAACAGTGCCCTTTGCTTTGAATTTGCGAATGATGCTTCCTATGGTGTCTCTTGGTATGTTTAACATCTTTGCAATCTTCTTATAGCCATTGCCCTTCCTGTGAAGAGAAATCACCTCTTCTCTTGTCTTCCTGGACCATTCTCTTGCCTTCACCATGTTTGTAACCACACCAGTAAATGTCTAGAAGGAGCTGAGTATCACAGTCATTTTAAAGCTACCTAATTGGTGCTTATTATGCTTGATTGCTGCTTGGTGACATCCACAGGTGTTTTCAATACCTGATCGAAAACACCTGAATGAACCTCTGTTCTTCAGAGTGGTAGTCTTTAAGGGGTTGAATAATTGTGTCAATGAAGAAACCACAAAAGAAACATTTACTACTGTATTACAAAAACAATTGATGTCATTTTAGTTGCATTTGGTTCTGTAAAACGTCCTTGTAGGATTTCATTCTGAATACAATTACAAATGTACACTATAGTCCCTAAACCCCTTTACAGCATTGGGGGTTGAATAAGTTTGACCACAACTGTAAGTGCTATTGCTATGCTTCTAACTTGCCCTTTGGAATGAACTCCCCCCAGAGATATGGAGGATCCCGGATTTGTGCACTTTCCGCCGTGCCCTCAAGACCTTTTTATTTCATCAAGCGGGGCTGGCCTAACCCTTTTTAATTGTTTAATTTTAATCCGAATTTGTTCTTAAAAATAGGGGTGTTTTAATTAGTGGGCCAAATCTATTTAATATGCTTTTTAACTTGTTTTTAAATTTTGCATTATATCTATTTTATTTATGGCTGTTCACCACCCTGAGTCCTTCGGGAGGAGGGCAGTATATAAATTTAATTAATCTAATCTAATCTAATCTAATCTAATCTAATCAAACCAAGATTTCATTCATTAATACTTTATCTCAATTTCAGATTACATGAACGATTATTATCATCAAACATTTTATGAATTCTTTATGTAAATAGGGGAATGATGGAACTGTTAAGATATGGAATGATGCCACAGCTCTAAATAGTTCTAGATTTAGATCTGTATCACAATACAGACCCTAACTTGAGAACATCCATGTTAAATATTTTATAGCAAATGGCAGCATCTGGCTGATTTCTGTTTGAACTTGGAAGCTAAATAGCCTGGCTGGGGGAATTCTGGGAACCAAAATTTACACATATCTCATAGAAGATCTACACAAAAGTCACTGAAATTGAGAAATACTTATCCAGAGAATTCTTAATTTGTTAATTTGGCTTATATACTGCTAAATCAGCATGTGCTCCCAAATGTTTACAACTATGAACAACTAGGGATCCTACCAATAACCCTATAGCAGAAATAAAAATGAAGAAGAAACACTTAGCATAACAGCAGCAATGTTTCTCAAAGACCTAACAAAAGACTTTAGTCTTAACCATCTTCTGAAAATCAGCAATGATGGTGATGATCTAATTTTAGGGTCAAAGCTACTCCATAGGTGTGGGCCACCATAGAAAATCATCGCCTCTGGCCACTATTCCACTAAACTTGCATAAACTATGGATTTGAAGTACATCCCAGAGAGGACATGGGTTGATTTTATGTGAAAAAGATAGTCCTAGAATTAGACTAGTCTGAAATAATCTAGTTTCCCTCTCTAATTTTTGAGACCCAGAAGAAATAGCATCTTATTTTGTTTAGCTTGGTGTGCTGTTATGAACTCCACCACTGTTTCAAAGGAACTTGGACAATTACAGCATACTCAGTAAGCTAGAATTCTAAAAAAACCCACATAGTTTAGCAGAATGCATTAACCCCAAAAATATTAGTGATAACAGTTTCCTGGTTGTGTTAGTGGTTGCTATATTTCCTTAACTGCTGTGTACTTTTATTTGTTGTATTTATGATTGTAACTGTACAAGTAAACTTTTACTTTAAATATTGTTCACTGCCCAGATGAGATGGGCAGCTAAATACATAAATTGAATGAATGAATGAATGAATATACTTTAGAATGGAAAGGCTATTTGTCCATTTTAGTTCTTGTTTTGTCTACTATGGCTCTCCAGGAAAGTTAGTTGTAGACCAGTGATGGCTAACCTTTTTGCTGTCGTGTGCCAAAAGCGAGGGGAGTGGGTTGGGGGGAGTCATGCACATGTGTGCCCAGACCCATAATTCAATCCCTCCCCATGCATGCACACGCAACACACACACACACACGCTCCCCCCGCTTTTGGCACGCAATTGCAAAAAGGTTACTGGTGGGCCTGGTAGGCCCATTTTTCGCCCTCCCCAGGCTCCAGAGGCTTTCTTGGAGCCTGGGGAGGGCAAAAACGGCTTCCCCCACCCTCCCAGAGGCCGGAAATGGCTGTTTCCCAACTTCCGGTGGGCCTGGAAGGCCCGAAAATCAGTTGGTCGGTGCGCGCATGCGTGCTGGAGCTGAGCTAGAGTAACGCTCACGTGCCCACAGATATGGCTCTGCGTGCCACCTGTGGCACACGTGCCATAGGTTTGCCATCATGGCCATAGACCATCCCCAAAAATAGTTAAGAGGCTATTAATTCAAAGAGCTGTTCTATCTCAAGTCTGGGGCAAAGTTATTTGCAACTCTAATTATCATATAAAATTATCATATATACCAGTGGTGAAATCCAAATTATTTTACTACTGGTTCTGTGGGTGTGGCTTGGTGGGTGTGGCAGGAGAAGGATACTGCAAAATCTCCATTCCCTCCCCATTCCTGGAGCCAGCCAGAGGTGGTATTTGCCGGTTCTCCGAACAACTCAAAATTTCTGCTACCAGTTCTCCAGAACCTGTCAGAACCTGCTGGATTTCACCCCTGATATATACAATAATAATCATTGACTACCCAGAGTTACCCTGTAGCAAGATGGGTGGCCAATAAATTAGATTGATAGACAGACAGACAAAATTCTTTTAGAAAGAAGGACTGACTCTAAATCTGGATGCTGAACGTTATGTTCTACTCTGAGCTATGATTATCTCAAAATAAAGTGTTTGAGAGGAAAATATTTTAAGCAGCAGCAAATTTACAGAAAACTGAGATCCACAGAGTCTATATTTTGTATTTTTTGCAAAATCATAAAGAAAAGTGCATAACTTTTTAGATTTTATACCTGGCAGTTCATTTGATTAACAGATGGCAATACCATTAAAAATTATTTTGGGTTCATTATAACCATAACATTGGTGCTGCTGAACATGTGTGGGAAGAATAATGTATTGGCAGTATAAGCTAGATGCAAATGGAATCAACATGTCCAATGATGCTAATCTAGATTTTAGTTTCCTTAGAAGCTTTACTGAAACCATATTTCAGTCTCGTCCACAGAATGGTAATAATTTTATATGAAATGAAGCTCATATTTTTTCAATGATGGCTTCACATGGAAGAAATCCAAATTTTAGGGCGCTATTTTTTCATGATTTCTTGTTGGTGACAACTGAAATCTGGAGGAATCTGTATCCAAATAACTCTCACTGATTCAAAGTGGATGAAAAGGTTTTTCCCCCAATAATTTTATTGAAGATTACATTGGACAGATAAAAGTAATTAAATTGCATAATACAGAAAAAACTACAAAAAAAAAGATTCACGCTCAATTTGAATCCTTCCTTTAATATTTAATATTTATATCTCCATTTCTGTTTAAAGAGATCCCCACCAATTTATTTTTTTCCAATAGTCAAAGTTCAGTCCCAATTTTTTTAAAAAAAAAATCACTGGAAATACCAATTCATTTTAACCTTGATCAAATAAACCAATTCTGTAATCTTTTTTCTTCTTTCTTCAAATGATCTCTAAATTCATTTTTGAAATGTTTGAAATAAATCTGGAAGTTGAAATACAAGTTTTATCACACCACTCACATATAGAGAGACTAAAAAGGAGCTGATAAGTCTTAAAAATGAGGCATGAAATTTGGGGCAAGCATTATCAGAAATCTTGAGGCAGTATCCCAATGGGGAGGGGGAAGAGCCTTTCATTTTCTTTTAGTCTGAGGCAGTAACATGTGCTCAGAACATAAGAATCAGTTAATAGAATGGAAAGTAGGAGGAAGCTGGCATTTAGCAAGAACAGCATGTTAACAAAGATCATGACGATAAAATGCAGAGGAAGGATTATTCGAGCAGTTCTTAGAAAGCTACAAAGATCATTATTGTGGAAGAAATACCATTGTAAGATTAAATTATAGGTAGTAATGGTGCTGTACGTTTATGTGTATTATGGATCACTCTTCTGAAAATGTTTTTCCATTGAAACCAAAGCAGATTGAAATCACAACATGTCCAACAGCATTCACACAAAGTAAGTGAATCAATATAACCAAAAGGTTCAAATACTTGTATTCAACCAAGCCACTAGCATATTTCTAAATTATTCCTGTGGGAGTGAAGGCTACATACAGGGAATGTGACATTTTTAAAGATGACATCACTGCTGAAAGCCTGGCATCCTTTGATAGAACTATCTGAGCTGCTACCCACTATTGGAAATGCCAGAAGTCAGAGATACACAATTATATAAGATGGCCTTTTAACAAAGAACGTTAACAACTCAAATGCAGTGAATGAAAAATTAGCAGCATAATGCTACTGATCTGGAAAATTGACAAAGAGCACAATGCAGTTTTGTAGCCCTGCTACTTTGATCTAGAGTTCAATTTTCTGAAGGAACAAAAAAAAAAAAAACCTATACTAGTTCCAGTCTGGTCTTTAAAGTTAATAAGTTTCTTTCCATTATCTGAACGGTGAAAGTGAAAGAAGATTTCAAGGCAAATTTGCATCTTGAATAGGGGCTGCTTTATTCTGTTTCAGCGACTGAGAATAAAGACAGACGGGTGGATTATTGCCAGTTATACAAGGAAGTTTAAACATACACTGTCTACACTACTTCTAATAGGATTTTTAAAAAGCTAGCGATTCCACTAAGCGCTTATTGGTAATATGCATCTAGTATATTGTTTTAGTTTTGACTTAATGGAAGTGAAATCCACTAGATTTGAATGTGGGCATGTATGATCTGAACTATAGACAGGGTGAATTCAAGCATCCAATTCAAAATTTTAGAAAAGTAATGAATTAACCAGCCAAACTTTGACACCACTATTTTTATATTGTAATGCCTTCTACATACAAAAACATTGAGATGGGGATTACTAAAGCAAATTTGATAGAAAAGGCAAAGGCAAATCAACAACACTCCCTTTTTCTGATGGATTAGACTAGTATACCTTCTCACCTATAATCAGGAGTCACCTTTTCTAACGTTTAAATATTATCATAAAACATGCAGCTCACTTTATGAGATGCACCACCTTTTAATAAAATGTGTTAGTGGGAAAAGATTTTGAATACAACAGACTAACCCAAATCTCTGACAGTTTCTACCCTAAAGAATAATTGATATTTGTTCATTTAGCAATAACACTTAGACTTATATACCGCTTCACAGCCCTCTCTAAGTGGTTTACGGAGTCAGCATATTGCCCCCAACAATCTGGGTCCTCATTTTACTGACCTCAGAAGGATGGAAACTGAGTCAACTTTGAGCCGGTCAAAATCAAACTTCTGGCAGGGAGCAGAGTTAGCCTGCAATACTGCATTCTAACTTCTGTGCCACCACAGCTCTTTACAATTGCCCTGAATACAAAGCAAATGAGAGCAGAAAGTAAGAACAAAAGGAATAGTCAAACGTTTACCTCCAAGAATGTGGTTCAAAACCAGCACACTTTTCTCTGCATTTCAAACAAGGCACACCTCTTCCTGATGGTTGATGGGTAATCGAGACCTAAAGAGAAGAATATTTTTTTAAAAAATCTATTTTTATTCACTTATACTAGGCTTAATTTGTACACATTACGACTAGGATACACAATATTAAAAACATAACGAGAAAAAGCAGCTGTAACTGATCCATCAAAGAACAAGTTTAACTCAACATAGTTAATCAGAGGTATACAAACTGTTGCTACTGGGTCATACATGCCCCTTAGTCTTATTTCAAAATTCTCTGTAAATGATGAATTCAAGTCTCTTGTAAAGACTATATTCTCCTTCTGTGAAACCTGGTACATTTGGACAACAAATTTTGCTGCTTTGGCTGCTTAATGTCAACTTGAACACCACTTTATCCTTGCAGTTTTCGATTCCTTAACCATGGTGGATAGCATGTCTATACTTACTCATAACGTGTGAACCCAAGGTGAACATAGTGAACATGAACCATGATCTGATTTCCATCACCTTTTCCAAATAGAACTTTCACTGAAAGATACTTAAGGAAAGTATCGTTCAAGGAAACTTTCCAATTCTTCAGGAAGAAAATGTCTTTCTTAATGGGCCATATACATACTGAGCACACAGAAGGATTTATTAAAATGTAGCAAAAACTAAACAGTTGCTTTGGGTAAAGAGTAGGAATATTTTAGGGTTGCTGGGTTTATACTATCTTGTATCTGAAACCCAAAATCAACAAGTTCCAGGTGCAAGAGTTATCCTATGCCTTTATAGTTAAAAGTATGTAATGGTTTTGAAAAAAGTTCAGGATAAGGGATGTTGTATTAGTATCTGAATGAATTCCCTCCCTATCATTTACTCTTGTATATGCCAAAAAGATATATATCTTTTTCTGAAATATAATTTGAATGGAACAATTGTTCGGTAGTTGTTTTTTAAACTACTGATCAGATTTTCTTGTAATTCATGGAAAATACCCAGTGATCTACCCAGAATCTAAATACCCAGAATCTAAATCTACCTAATGCTCACCCTGTCCCTTGATTATTCCCATAAGTTGTATCTGGAAATAGCAAAAACATGGGATATGCTCTAGCTTCCAGTAATATCCCATACATTTTATAAAATCGCATCTAGAAAAAAGCAGACAGCTCAGAAACCTAAACGTTAAATGTCCTATCAATGGTTATGGAATATTTTCATTTTTAATGTTTGAAACACATGAATGAAAATCCAAAAACCACGCCATGGTTTATATTAGTTTGAGTTATAAAAGTAGCAGTGTCTAGCCTTGGAAACCACACATAACAGATCCACAATATAACATATGCAATGTTAGAACTTGATAAATGTCAAGTGTTCACATCCATACCCTGTTTCCCAATTGTTTAAGATGTCCTAAAAGTTAGTTTTATAACACTGTTCTGGTTTTTCTTGATGGTACGATAGGTGATTTGTCCTATAAAGAAACCTATAAAAGCAGTTTTTGTTGAAATTAATTTTAATGTGTTGAAGAACAGAGGCTGCTTTGAGTTTATTTGGAGCAAATGTTTTGACCATTGTCTCTAAATTGGAAGGCATTCTTGCCTTTGATCATTTTCTGCAGATTAAATGTGACAGTGGAGTCAAAGAAAGGAAAAAATGTACTGGAAGAGCCAAAACTTAAGCTGTACCAAAAGGAAACATTGTAGAGAAAAGGATAGCATGGAATGATCCCATAATCATCAGCCTTGTCATCACCTTATTCCTCAGCCCAAGGAATTTTTGTAGAGGCCAAAAATCTAAAGATCAAATCTTCAAATCTGGCAAGTATCTCTGCTTGTTCAAGATCCTAACCAGAAAGGTGCCAGTTTGATTTTCTTTCTTTCTTTCCTTTCTTTATTTTTTGCTGTATCTATTTTTTTTAAAGAAAACCAGCAAAGTAAGTATTATACATTTATGTTTCTGTAGAGATTGCCAATATACATACCAGTCAGCATACACACCAAATACTCAACCCCGATTCAGGTATTACTAGCTCATTGTGGTGGAGACTCAACCAATACCCACAATCCCAAGGGAGATTGTTTTCTGCATGGCTTTTGAATCTTAATGATGTATGGTTCTAAATAGCTTGCCATAAGAGCACATTCTTCAGACCTTTCACTTTGTGCTCAGAAGATGCAGCCCAGGATTTACCATTACCAGTAAATGGAACTAAGCCAAGACTTATTTAACAACAGTTTGTCAAATAAGTCACAGGTAGCCTGGTTCATCCATTGTGGCTTAGCAGAACATGGTTTATGTGCTTTTCATGAAGCACAAAAAGAGCAAATGCAACCATCTAGTTGCAGATGCAAGTTGGCATTATTCAAGACAATACTCTGGTAACATTCGGAGGACAGGCCTTAAAATCTGTAGAACAATTCAACTATCTTGGTAGAAGCATCATGGATACAGATGGGGGAACAGAAGCAGATGTGAAATGCTGAACAGGCAAAGCAATTGCTGTCTTCCAACCTGAAAAACATTAATCTTAAATGGAAGGATGCAAAGATTGTAGCTGCGGACTGACAACTGTGGAGTATGCTAGTAGTCCAATGTGCTTAGCACAGGATGTAATTAAAAAAATATAGCTTGATGACATTGGGGCAGAAGAACGAAACTGAATGGAATTCTCATTACTGTATGAACTTTAGCTGAAAGCTCTGTTATTTTTAATTTCCCATCATTACACAAAAATGAAGTGTCCACAGGAATGTTAATATACACAAAGTTCAGTGTAAGTGTCAATCTAGTAAGCATCTTGTTCCTTTCTAAGGATTTGGTCAATAAATTCCTCCTTATTTTAAAGTAGACATTTCCTGATCACGAGAGCTTATTAAGTTGTGGAGGAGCTTCCTAGAGTCATGGGTGCACCATTATTGGAGGTTTTCACACAAAGTGAGGACAACTATTTGTCTGGCATAGGATGAAAATACCTGGCCTGGACAGGAAGTTGGACTAGAAGACTTCTAAGGTCCCTTCCAAGTTCCAACCTTATGATTCTATGTTCTTCTGCTTACAATGAAGAATCCTAAACATTTGTAACATATTTGATAAAGATTGGGTAAACTAAAGATCAAACCTATTTTGGTTTCAGATTATGGTTATAATTATGGTACTTTCTTCATTATGGTTCATTCTACTGATGTATTCTTTTTAATATTGTAGCTGTACATGGACCTTCTGAAACATGTGTACAATGTAGGTAAAGTAGACATTACTTTTCAGAAAATGCTCCTTTGCTATAACTTTTGAGAGCAGAGACATCACCCTGTTGACAACGGTCTATAGAGTCAAATCTATGGTTTTCCCAGTAGTAATGCATAGCTGTGAAAGTTGGACCATAAGGAACACTGAGCACCAAAGAATTCATACTTGAGAATTGTGAGAGTCCCTTGGATTGAAAGAAGATCAAATTAGTCAATCCTAAAGGAACTCAACCCTGATTGATCTCTGGAAGGAGAGATGTTGAAGCTGAAGCTCAAATATTTTGGCCATCAAATGAGAAGAAAGGACTCATTATAAAACACCCTGATATTTGGAAAGATTGAAGACAAAAGGAAAAGGGGATGGATGAGATGGTTTGACAGTGTCATCAACACAGTATATTTGGGTTTGGGCAGGCTCTGGGAGATAGTGGAAGACAGGGGGGGCCCTGGCATGCTGTGATCCATGGGGTCGTGAAGAATCAGACATGTCTTGACAACTGAAGAACAACAAAATATCTTTTGACATAGTGTAGGACTCACTATAATAGACAAAAACATGTTCTTCCTTAGTATCTTGAATATGAATTTCAGAAAATATTTTTTCACAGATGATAAATATTATCTTAATTGAATGCTTGCACACCAAATACAGCAGAGAGGATGGTTTAAGGAATTGGCAGAGATTGCAAAACCTGGATTTAAAACCAACCCCTGCTGTCAATGCTATCTGCCAAATATTCTCTTTGAAAAACAAGGCCTTGTCTACATTTAGAGTGTTTTATAAAAACCTGCTGTGCAGATATACAGATCTTTAAATTGTGTTCTGAAGTCTCATAATTGTTGTTGGCAAACTTTAAGGAAATGAGGGAGTAACTGAAAAGATAAATTTGACCCAGGGAAAACACAATTCAGAAGACAAATAAAGAAGAAATGGAGATTCTTATCCTTTGAGTTTTGCCAGTTCTGCCAATGTAAAAATACCCATTGAAGTCTAACTGAATGAAATATCAAGTTCAGTTTTTCACACAAACTAAAAATGAAAAATCTTGCAGATATCTGGTATCTGGAGGATGAGAGGAAGACAAACAAATTGGAACGTGTATTTTCCTTATTTTACAAATCAATATTTCATGTGCTATTTCTGACAATATAGTAGTGACCAGATACACAAATATAGGCCAACCCTAGCTAAAACTACCGGCTATGTTGAATGTTCACATTATAACCTAGGAAAGAACTTAAAAGGATCGCTCAGTGGTACACATCAATGGCATGGGATGACTCTCACCCTGGTCATCACTTCTTTACCCTCCTACCATCGGGAAGGAGATATAGAAGTATAGCCAGCTGTATAAACAGGCTGAAGAAGAGTTTTTATCTGTGAGCTGTCAGACTCCTGAATGAGAAATAACATCATAACTATGTAGTATGATGGACTCCAGGGCCGGCGCAATGTATAACGTGTTCACACTGGTGCAATAGGACTGGGTGTTTTGTTAATATGATGTATTGGGTTATGTTCTGCCCCAGCTACGGATCCCAAAGAATGTAGCACACACAAACTCCGAACAAAACTCAGTTTACTTCAAAACACAATCTTTTGCAAATGCAGGCTGTTAATAACCACCTGCCAGAAATTCCACAGATAAGATAGAGTCTTACTAGAGTTGGCAGAAAGCCCAGAAGCGAACGAACGGACGAACACACGACGTTTCCTGCAGCTTTTTACAAGCTGTGTGCAAACTTAAATAGGCTAAGGGAGTGGCCAATTAGCCCCAATCCTTACTCAGGAGGAGGTCTCCTCGAGACCTCAGGAGGAGACCTCCTCCTGAGTAACCACTCCTGCCTTTTGGCAGCTCTGCATGCTCGTGCATTGAGAAGAGGCTCCTCCACTTCATCCTCTTCACTTAAAGGAGCCCCTGGAGGTTCTGAAGGCCCTGGCTGAATCCCTGCCTCTGGCACCACATCTTCTTCAGCCTCCTCGCTGTCCAACTTGAGCGCTGGCTGCACAGGCTACTGTCGCAATACCACACCAGCCTCCTCGTCGTTGGGATCAGCAACAATCCGCGCAGGCCACTGGCGGGCCACAACAGGTTAGGAATTTTCTGTCTTCACTGTGAGTTGTATTGTGTTGGAAGGGTGCACTGAGGGAGCTCAACCAATCTCATTGCACATATGTTGTGCACTGACAATAAATAATTGAATTGAATTGAATTGAATTGCATGCATAGAACATGAAACCTACACATTCAGGTATAGATTAAGACCCTCATTGGTCAGAATTTGAACCCCTAGAAATCAATGACAGCAGCTAGAGGGACATTGGTGTGGCAGAGATGGCTGGTACTGGCTCATAAGAGTTAACTGTTAAATTTTCTGGAATTTCGTTGGTTTGTTGAGAGCAAAACTGAGCCACGTTATTGGGATGCCAATCAGTTGTTCAGCTAATCATGCTAGCAGCACAGCATGGTGAGAGTAATGGAGTCAGCAGTGATAGTGAGATAGGGAATGACTGCAATATGGGATTTGGTTTTGGTGGTGTGTTGATAAATTATTATTAAACATTTACCAGCACACCACCGGTGTAGAGAGACCACCACTGTAGCAGGCTGTATTGCTATAATACAGCTTCCCCTTAGCAAATAGTTACTCCTTTCAGCCATTGTTGCTTCTAATCATACCAGTTTTGCTGGCTTTCTAATCTGTCTAGAACTTAAAAGTGCAATCAGCACCCAGACAAAATGCTTTTGACAGAAGTGTTCATTTATCTGTAGCTCACAAGTACAAAATAAAAAAAAAGAAAGAAAAAGATTATGGTTGGGAATAAGATGATGTGTAAGTCGGGACATTATAAAAATGTCAAATTAGGCATGATGCAAAGCAAATGGAAAAGGGGTAAAAAAAACCATATTGCTTCTTCATTATATTTGAACCCAGAGTCAACCCAATGAAACTGAATGGTGGGAGAATCAGAACAAAAAGGGAATGCATTTTCGCACAACACATGTGGAATGTGTTGTTTGTGGTTCCAACTTGGCTGGCTTTTAAAAATGTACCAGACAAAGTCCTGGAGGAGGGAAATTAATGAAGGATGAGGCTATCAGTGGCTATTAGCCAAGATGGCTGTATATTTCTGGGAGGGAACACAAGCAAGAAATTTGTCCTCATGTAGTACTTATGTACATGAACTCAGTTCATTGTGAATGTATCTCATTGGTCACTGGCAGTGTTGTTTCTCATTTTCAATTTATTTAATTGTACATCAGAAGTGCAATATAGAAGAAACATCCTTGATCTACTTTCCAATTGTTTGAGGATTGCAACTTCCAGAATTTTATGCCATTCTGGCCAGGAATTCTTGGAACTGTCATTTCAATATAACTGGATAACATCAGACAGATAAGACTGCACAAGTCAATTTAAATAGTTCATTTGCAAATAAAAAAAGTACAAGAGAAGGGAGGAAAAGCTGATTTAAACATTGCTTTCAAAACGATCTTAGAAGGAATAAGATTAAATTTCTTATTGGGGGGGGTAAATAGTTTGATTGCAGACTATGAACAAATATGTTGGTTTGTGCTGCTAAATTGACATGCAGCTGTCAGGACTTCCATTCCTTAGAACTTAATTGCTACCATAACAAATCGGACTCACAATGTCAAAAGCAATGTAATAGTAAATGTTTTTGCAGAATAAAGGGGTTTTTTTCCCACGTTTTTCAAAGAGTTACAGAGAGGTCTGAACTCTATCATCTCCCAACTGCTGAACACATTAGCAGAAACCAACAAAGACCCCCCACAGACAAAGTTACTCCACCCCTGCGGTAGTTTGAATGAATCAATACACTATTCCTAACATGAAGCAACTGACGTGAAACAGATTCAGAACGTGTTGTTATTATAATCATGATTTTCTAGAATCTCTAAATCCAGTCGGGAGTTTCTTTTGATGAACGGCTTGCCATATTCAATCGCTAATCCTCTCGACTGAAAGGATTCCCAAGGCACGTATCTCAGGGAGGTGAATTTGTTCCAATGTTCACCATTACGCAGAGCAAGTCCATCAAAATCCTGCTGACAGGCTAAAGCAACTCAGGCATAAAATACAAGGGCAATAAAAGAAAAGGGCAATCATTCATACAAGTTTGTGTGCTGTAGCTTTTCACAGCACAAGGAAAGCCTTGGAAACATGTTTTTTTTTCCTTCCCCGCTTTGGCAATTGGACCATGGACATTTGTTTCAAGAGAATACTCAATAGAATTCCATTTTATTTTTATGCGTAGCGCTATTTGAAACTTGGGTGCTCTCTACTGAACCTTAAACAGATTAAATTAAAGCAAGATAAATTAAAGATTGGGGGGCGCATTAAGGATGTTGAGCTTGATAGCCTAGGTTTGAGACCCGAGAAACAGGGTGAGCTCCTGTTCCTTGCCCCAGCTCCTGCCCAGATAGTAGTTTGAAAGCATGCAAATAAAAGTAGATTAATAGATGCCACTTCAGTGGGAAGGTAGCAGCATTCTGTGTGTCTTTGGTGTATAGCTATGCTGGTCACATGACCATGGAACTGTCTTCAGAAAATGTGGCTCCCTCGGGCAAGAAACGGAGATGAGCACAGCTGGTCCGGCGCTCATGCGCACGCCAGAACCCGGAAGAGCAGCTGGCAATGGCGCACGTGCCCACAGGGAGGGCTTGCATGCCACCTCTGGCACGCGTGCCATAGATTCGCCATCACGGCCCTAGAGTGAGACACAACTGGACAGGAAAAACTTTACCTTTAAAGGTACTTTTTCAAAAGACAACTGGACTTGTTTTTCCTTGAAGACATTTTGCGTCCATCCTTCTATCCTTCACCATTCAGTCAGAACTGAAGAAGCTTCTTAGATGAAAAGCAAAACATTTTCAAGGAAAAACAAAGTCCAGTTGCCTTTTCAAAAAGCACCCTTGGGACAACCATGACCTAGATGACTGAGAATCTCATAGACTCTACACTTAAAGATGGATCTTCCATCCAACATAAATACCAGCATTTCTGCTTGTGCTGCATCTATTGAAATTTTGGTGTTAATGCAAGGATTAAAACATAGTTTGATAAAATGGTGAAGGTGCTATCCTAGAAACCAGGACGACAGTGAGTTCTAATCCTGCCTTAACAATAGCACTTAGACTTATATACCGCTTCATATTACTTTACAGCCCTCTCTAAGTGGTTTACAGACTCAGCATATTGCCCCCAACAATCTGCGTCCTCATTTTACCCACCTCAGAAGGATGGAAGGCTGAGTCAATCTTGAGCCTGGTGAGATTCGATCAGCCAAACTGCTGGCAGCTGGTGATCAGCAGAAGTAGCCTGCAGTACTGCACTCTAACCACTGCGCCACCACGGCTCTTAGGCATGAAAGTTGGCTGAGTGACTATTGATCCAACTCACCTCACAGGATTGTTGTTGGGAAAATGAGGAAGCCTGAGGTATGTTCACAGCCTTGGGTTACTTATAAAGCAATAAAGGCGGGGGGGGGGGGGACGACTAGTAAATAAATACAATTAAATAAAAACAAGTAGTTTATCCCCTTGTTGTTGTGCTCTTTATAGCAACTTGCTAG
This sequence comes from Ptyas mucosa, assembly GCA_012654045.1. Taxonomy (NCBI): domain Eukaryota; kingdom Metazoa; phylum Chordata; class Lepidosauria; order Squamata; family Colubridae; genus Ptyas; species Ptyas mucosa. The sequence goes on along the minus strand of WNWU01000011.1, from coordinate 23,227,813 downwards.
GTGTAAATAAAGAGGCTTCTTGATTAACAAAGCTCCAATAGATTACAGTTGGCTTTTTTATAGACTAAACTGTGTTATCCACCCTATTTCAGTAGATCAGTTATACCAATAAAAAATATCAATGATGAGCTGGCAGGATTAGGAAGCTCACAAAATCAAATCCCTTAAGCAAAAGAAAAGTTACCAGACTTTCAAGGACTCCGTGGCAAGTTAGGACATTCCTGAAACAGCTACGTCTGTTGTCCTATACTAGAACAGGAGAGCTTTGTCTACAGTCTATCCTTGCTTGAACTTCTCCCTGTATTAATGAATACAGGGCCCAGTGTTCTAAAGTTTACTTTGATTCCAAGGTGAAAAACATGGCAGACAAAATCTGGATAAAAAGTCAACAGCTTGCTCAAAGCTTTACTCACTGGGAGGAACAAAACCAGAGCAAATATTGGAGGTGCAAACAGTTTCCAACATACAATAATTTCATTCACTCCTAGAGCTTCATCCTGGCAAAGACTGTAGAGAATATTGTGAATAGGGCTGAAAACGCTGTGGGAATACTGGAGGAAAGAAAACCCTCTTATATGTATATATATGTAAAAATTCTACACATTTTTCTCCTGGGTTGAAAAAAGAGAGAGGAGGGTTATACCTTATATATATAAGGTATA
>WNWU01000011.1:23191378-23226751 GCA_012654045.1 Ptyas mucosa | reverse complement strand
GGACTTTCTTGTTTTTCTTTGAAGATGTTCCGCTTCTCATCCAAGAAGCTTCTTCAGATCTGACTGGATGGTGGGGAACGGAAGTCAGAGCTGAAGAAGCTTCTTGGATGAGAAGCGGAACATCTTCAAAGAGAAACAAAGGAAGTCCGTTTGCCTCCTGAAAAAGCACCTTTGAGACAACCATGACCTGGATGACCGAGAATCTCCATAGACATGCTAAAAGAGAGCACAGTAAAAATGGGCTGGTAATCTATAAAGGTATCATTTTATAGACATACTGATTACTGATACTTCTTCTCCAGTGTGTGAGACAACAAATCCCACACTGACGAGTTTAACAACTGAAGGTTCTACCCTGATATCTCTCTCTCACCATGTTTTGAAATACTACATTTATCAATCACATTGTGCTGAATGATTATTTGACACTTCTTCCAAGTTATTTCACAAAATTATTTATGCATACTATTTACTAAGTAGTTGCCTTATTCTGAATATCAAATACCTAGTTTGCTCAGCATAATGTTTACAGGTATGATATAATAAAATATTTCACTCTCCATGGTAGGATAGAATTAAGAGAACATTTCAAGTAATGAATTTTCTTTTGTCTACAATAATCTGTATTCCATAAGTATTGTCAATGTTAGGAGTGAGCAATTTTTAAATTATTAAAATTAACTTAACTTAATTAACTTTAAAAAATTAAATTACATTTAATTCCTAGAGCCCCAAAAACCAGCTGAATAAATTTTGGTTCATCACGGTTCTTCTTGCAATCCTTTGAAAAGCTACCATTTATTATCTCAAGCCACTAAAAACCGTGATGGTGAACCTATGGCATGTGTGCCAGAGGTGGCACGTAGCACCCTCTCTGTAGGCACGCGAGCTGTCGCCCCAGCTCAACTCCGCCGGGCATGCGTATGCACTTCCACCAGCCAGCTGGTCTTCAGGTTTGGGCACTCAGTCCGGAAAAGGTTAGCCATCACTGCACTAAAACTTCCCCGTCTTTGCTAATCCTATCCAAGGAAAAAAAAATGATTTGATTCAATTATTTATTTTAAACTAAATCTTTTTGTTTTGTTTAATACTCTCCATTCTGTTAATAACACTTAAAAGTTCCATTACCAGAAATATTTTAATTTTGACACCAGAAGCGTTTTATTTTTAATATAGTCATATTCTTGCTACCTGCACTAATCAAATATCTTGTAAAATTCAACAGATTGGTAAATTGAAATCTGTTAAATATACTTAAGCAAATTAAAATCTTCAGACCTCTGGATATTAAAAGAAAATTGGACAAAAATTATGAAATCACATTTTAGCTCTACAGTATGCCATATAAAACAGGCCAACACAAGTGAAACGAACCAACTTCTGCCATGATTCCCTAATGACTATTTGGTATGTTATAGCAATATTTACCCTGTACAATCCTCAATAATTCTTTATGTATTGCTGATAAGGCAGTTCATTCCCAAGAATTAAAATATAACATTTTCTTTTTCTCTATGTATACCTGCACAAATACAAAATCATAGCAAATTGTTCCACAGCCTATTTTTGCTGTTTTTAGAACTGCATACTGCACACAAAAGCTGTTTAAAACTGAAAGCATAACAATAAACTCCAGTAAATCTTAAACATTTACACGAGTATCATAAATTTTCAGTATTAGTTCTTTTATTCTTAATGTTAATCTGTTCATTTCTGCGCAATCTAAAATCTTCTTTATAACTTCACCTTCTGACGGGATTTTTTCTACTTTCCAATTTTGTGCAACTACAATTCTTGCTGCTGTTATTATGTGTATAGTTAAATATGTATCTTCTTTACTATACCTCTCTGGTAAAATACCCAATAGAAAAATCTCTGGTTTTAATTCTATATGCTGGTGTAACATTTCCTCTAACCACGTCTGTATTCTAATCCAATAATTTTTTGCTTCTATACATAACCACCACATATGATATGATCCCAGCAAGTGCAAACATTTCCAACATTTAGCTGATTTATCCTTAAACATTTTTCAGAAAAAAATATATTTCAATATTAGTTCCTATAATTTTGTGGAGAATATATGAATGCTTACGATCACTTCTAGTCCAGATTAATTTTTAGCCTGTTAAATCCTCCAGATAAATGTTTATGCACTGGTTACACTAATTTTCCTCATCATGAAAAACTGTAAATGAAATTGACAACTGATTTCTTAATGACAAATAAATGTAATGTGCTGATATGATAGCTATGGTGCAGCAAACACTACAGGATACAAAAACAAGTACTCCAACTGGAACAATTTTGGATAGAAACACAAAATACGGTTTACAGGTAGTCCTCAATTTATGACAATTGAGCCCAAATGTTGTTGAGTGAGAAATTTGTTAAGTGAATTTTGCCCCGTTTTACGATTTTTCTGACCACATTTGTTAAGTGAATCACTGGAGTTCTTAAATTTGTATCATGATTAAGTGAATCTGGCTTCCCTAATGACTTTGCTTGTCAGAATGTCACAAAAGGGGAATCACATCACTCCGGGACACTGCAACCGTCATAAATGTGAACCACTTGTCAAACATTTGAATGTAAATCACGTGACCATGGGGCTGCTGCAGTGGTCACAAATGGTCATAAATCACTTTTTTTCACTGCTGTTGTAACTTTGAACTGTCACTAAATGAAGTGGGGGACTACCTGTACTGCCATAAATATTGTTTAGGAGCATTTGATTGGTTAACAGTACTAGGAAGCAAAACAAATTACAATTTGGTCACCACAGTAATTCTGGTCACTCATACTCATAGCTGCCACAAGAAAACCAAACCTCAGATAGCTGCCAAATATCCTCCTGTGTGACAAAGTCATAACAACGCAAGAGTCTCTGCAAATACTGTACTTTTCTAAGTGCAAATACTTGGCAGGATGCCCTTTCCAACTACAATGTGTGAATTCACGATAAGGGAGAAAAGCAGCTTTTAAAAATAGAGCTGGAAGAATTTTCCAGTAACTGGATTTAAATGGATATTTTGAAAAAGGATCCCAGGCACTAAACAGAAAACAGAAAGTTAATACAGGATAGATTTCAACTTGCTGGTAGCGATTCATTTCTCAAGTTATATGTGTTTTCTGAAAAACTCACCAGTTTTTTCTGTGAACACTGCATTCTATTTTGCTTTTTAAAATATACTTCAGTGATGCGGGCATTGTTACTGTTAGGAATTCTAATTGGACAGAGTGAATTCTTTCTTTTTCTTGGTTGATAGCTGTAATTGCATTAGCTAGTATTAGGAAATTCTACACTAATAACTTATGTTGTTGCTGTATGTAGTATTTCAGGCCAGGGGACACATTTGGAATTTTGAAAACATTTTCTGGCTTGTGATATAAGATAGTAAAACAGTCAGATCGCTCACAATCTTCACTATCTTCCCAAGGTGATTTTATCTCTGACTTTTTCCCCCTTGAAGGTATACTTAGCCAGGTTCTACCTACGTAAGCCAAGATTTTATGCAGCCCTACGAAAACCTACGAAAAAGAAAGAAAAACAAATATTGTACCTTTACAGGGTGGATACATGAGATGAGGGTGTGGCTAACTGATGAAGCCTTACAAGGCAGAAATAGATCTATCTTAGTCTCCCAATGGGCAGCAAAGGGTCTGCTGGCTGCCAGAAGAAAAGAAAAGAAAAAAAGCCCCTAGTTTCACTGAACTAGGGCTGCATAAAATCTTGGCTTCCATAGGTAGAACCTGGCTAATGAGAAATACACATAAAACCTACGAAAAAGAAAGAAAAACAAATTATATATATATATATATATATATATATATATATATATATATATATATATATATATATATATATATATATTTATATTTATATTTCTTTTTCTCTTTCGTAGGCTTCATGTGCTTTTCTATCTAGCCAGGTTTCTACCTACGAAAACTATGATGTTCTGCCGCCCTGGTTCTGTGACATCTCAATTCACAAGTGCTGGGCTTTTTTCCTGCAACTCTCTGTTGCACTCTGGGAGACTCAGATGGACCATTTCTGTCTTTTTTGACTTCGTCAGTGAGCCACACCCTGTTTCATTGTATCTTTAACAGGGAAGTTCATAAAAAAAGGGTGTGGGAAATGAGAAATTGCTCCTGGAAGTAAGGAGAAATTTCCTGACAGTTAGAACAATTGATCAGTGGAACACTTTGCCTGCAGAAGTTGTGAATGTTTCAACACTGGAAGTTTTTAAGAAGAGATTGGACAGCCATTTATCTGAAATGGTATAGGGTTTCCTGCCTGAGCAGGGATTGGACTAGAAGACCTCCAAGGTCCCTTCCAACTCCAAGGTCCCTTCCAACTCTGTCATTCTATTCTATTCTATTCTATTCTATTCTATTCTATTCTATTCTATTCTATTCTATTCTATTCTATTCTATTCTATTCTATTCTATACTATACTATACTATACTATACTATTCTATTCTATTCTATTCTATTCTATTCTATTCTAATTTGACTATATTTTTACTAATAAATATTATGCATTACACTGCCATTTAGCAGCTATGTACTCTAGCAATTTAACTCTTTAGAATTACAGTTTGTTCAATTGTCTACACTTGAAGGAAAAAAGGCAACATTTTACTTTTTTAAACTTCAGTTTTGAAACCAATTGTCTTGAGTTTTGCTTAAGGAAAAAAAAACATATTCCCCCTGAAGAAGCCAACAAATTTTGAATTCTGCTTTAAGGCTCTTTATATCTCATTTTTAAATCAGATCAGTCTAGCATTAAGAATCCTAGTCTATCCACTCGTTTCGTTTTACTTACAGAATATTCTTCCCGCTTAAACATCAACAATGTTGAAGCCTAAAAATGAGCAAACAGTGGAAACGGGAGGACCCTGAAAATAGCCTTAATGAATTCCAGATTCTGTATGCGCATGTTTGCCCAAACGCCTGTGTGGCACTGCTAAGCAAAATTTCAAACTGCTATCTGGCTCATTAACTGGCTGCAATCAAGGTCGCATATAAACAAATTTATTGAGCTAGAATTTTTTTCTGAAATGCTTTTATCAGGGTAAGAACATATAGATTTCACATTCTAAGAAAAATAACATATATGACTTTAGGTTCCCATAGTCTCTGGGAAACCCAATGTATTTCAGAAACAAAAGTGAACAAAACAAAAGCAAGAAAACAAACTGACAAAAGAAGAAATAAGAAATTCATTTAAAGCTGGTGGACTAGGAAAGATTTGCAGCCTCACAATATTCTCAAGTCTACTGAGGCAGGAAGATACGAATAGAGAAGACAGTGCTGTTCCCTTTTCACCATTAAGGAAGATCAGATCTTGTGTCTCAATGATATTTTCTTTCATAATATAGTTAGAGGGAAAAAAAACAGATCATATTATTTGTTCTATTATTCTGGAATGCATAGGCCTGCACATAAACACTACCTTTATTTTTGCCCAGAAATAATAGATAAGAATATTACATGATGATACCACTATCTCCCTCTTTGCTTCACACATTAGTATTCTTCCCTTCCCCAAAATTTTGGTTTCAATGTGAGAAGAGGATGATCAGCAAATCACCTGGTATACATAATCTTTGACTTTAAGTAGGAAGGATGATTAAGTTTTCCCCTCAAATTATTACCTGCAAATTTGAACAAGTAGGAGGTTGTCTTTCATTTGTTGAGACTACTATAGTAACAGGAAGATGGAGTTGAAAGGAAGCAAACGGACAGGGATTGCAAATAATGAAAGCAAACAGAAAGCAGACCGCTGAGATGGATAAAACAGTGGTTTAAACATTCTAGCCTTCCTTTTATGTTGCCTTTCATTAGAAGTAGATGATTATTTGCATGGCTAGTCTCTGATCAATGGAAATTCTACATATGAATGGAAAATCAGAATCCCTGATCATGGAGAGTCTCAGGGGTCATGGGAGAAGGAAAGAAGAAACAGCTTGGTTCCCTCAAGATTTCTTTCCTGGTTTCCAGCCAATTTACATTTGAGGAAGCAGCCATCTCCTAGCCAAATTAATCATAGGTACTTGGGATATGAAGCATTGACTACATTAGGCCTTACTAGTAGGAAGCATGGACTGCATTAGGCCTTACTATAAAAAGGTAAAGGAAAAGGTTCCCCTCATACATATGTGCTAGTCATTCCCGACTCTAGGGGGTGGTGCTCATCTCCGTTTCAAAGCCGAAGACCCAGCACTGTCCAAAGAAGTCTCTGTGGTCATGGGGCCAGCATGAGTAAATGCCAAAGGTGCACGGAACACAGTTACCTTCCCAACCAAAGGTGGTCCCTATTTTTCTACTTGCATTTTTTTATGTGCTTCCAAACTGCTAGGTTGACAGAAGCTGGGACAAGTAACGGGAGCTCACCCCATTACGCGGCACTAGGGATTCGAACCGTTGAACTGCCAACCTTTCGATTGACAAGCTCAGCATCTTAGCTACTGAGCCACCACATCCCACAGGCCTTACTATAGAATAAGTATATATATAAGTGCACATTTGCTGAATACAGATTCCTACAACCTCTAAGTATACACATATCTTTGCCTATATAAGAAAGTACTTTTATGTAAACAGAACGGTTGGATCTGTATACCCATTGGAGAGATCAAATGCTTTTATAAAATAATGTCTTAATTTCAAGGCAGTTTATTTTAATCAGTGGTTAACAACTATTAATTATTTTATTCCTTCCAAGCCAACAGAATGTTGGAAAGAAATAATGTCGATTTGTCCATTAGTCTGGATGTAACGCTTTGAAAACTGAAGAGAACAAAATTTATTACAGGAGGGAAGAAACATTGACTTGAAAAATGGGCCAGATGTGCCTAGAGTCTGCAGATGTAAAAAAAAAAATTCAATGCATTCCTATGGGAGAGAGAGACGTAGAGTTCCTTATTTCTTTGGTCCGGTTGGGTTTTTTTTAATATTGCCCTTAATGGCCCTACATTTATCTATAACATAAATATGCATAAATGCACACGATTCTATCTTGCATACATTTGAGTGGCAGTAGACAACCCCTAGATGAGAAAGCAGGGAAGTTGGCAGCATAAGGGAATGTTGTGTTTATGATCTTGTTTTATCTTGTTCTTTTGGAGAGGAGAAGTGGTGTCAAAATTCAAAGCTGACTTCTTTTTAGTAGCAGATACTGAAAGAATCACTCAGATTTTTATCAGGGATTGGATTTTCATAATTAAAACTAAACTAAACTAAACAACCACTTGCCTTAAGCAGAAGTCAACCAGTAAGGGGATTTTCCCTTCCCCAAATGTAATACAAAAGCTGGGAATTGCTCTACTTCACTAAATGCTCAAAGGTAATTTAAAATTTTCTCATTGAGGTGGGTGTTTTTGAAGTACTCAGGCAGCAATCCCATAAGCACTAAGGAAATCAAAGCGATAAATGGTTCCTGTAACAGCACTTCAAGCCTTTTAAAAACTGAGGGACAGGAGAACAAAATGCTGCAAAATACCTTGGAGTTATTTAGCACAGCTGACCTGGGCATTACACAAGAATAAACTACACCTAAACCAAGAAATATTTTTCCAAACTTAAAAAAATGAAATCCTTAGAAATGTACTAAACCTGAAAACTGCTCAGCCTATCCGAGCATAAAACATACCTTCTTGGCTTCTGCACATCTCTAACACTTACCCAAACCCCATTTGCCTGTAGGTTTAAGACACATAAGGTCAAATATTTTGCCTCCATTTGTATTTCAGTCTTCTCTTGCCGGATTAGCTAAATTTAAACATTGCTACGTAACTTGATAAAGGGGCCGTTACACATGAACTTCAAATTGTGTTTATTTTACTCCCACATGGAGAAAATAGCCTACAAAGGGGAAAAAAGGCAACGAGTACCTCATGGGGACAAGGGAAATCCCAAATGTCTTTGAAATAATACAGTTTCATCAACCAATCTGGAATTGGGCATCATGTTTATTCAGATGACACCTAACCCCAACTTTATTCCTGAAGGTAGCTATGACCATAATTGCCAGTACTCAGTATATCTATGTGAGAACTATTATGTTTGATGAACATTTACCTGAAAGGAATATCACCTTCCTCAATTTAAGAACCTTCACTCTCAAGAATAGTAAGCAAAAAAAAAAAGTTCTAAGACTAGAATAGGAAGTGGTGAAAGTGGAAGAAGCAGACAGAATTTAAAAGTCTCTTGAAAGCTGAAGAGATCTGTTATTTTTCTTCCTTCTCATAATCCAGCTCTTAGATATGACATTTCTCTTAACCCTCTCTACGGAGATGACAGGTATCATATTGACTATGGAACTCCCCATAACAACTTTATATGCTATCTATGTGTCTCATTCACTGTGGTCCATATTATTTCACTCTCTCCTGTCATATAAAACTTATAGTGCTTAATGTTCTTCAGATTTCTAAAAAAAAAGATAAAAACACTCTCAAGTTAAGCTTGACTCCTGTAAATGAGGAGTCAAAAAATCATGCAATATTCTTAGAAGTATTAAAGAAGTGGTTTGCACTGTCTTCATCCAGAATGTGTATTTGACTTTCCAGTGTAATCAACAGCCTTGGAATTTCCTCAGCTAATAATCACATACATATTACAAGACGAAACACCCAATTTTGACAATTAAATTAACTACACCATACAGCTTTATTCCATGGCATTTGCAGCAAAGACAACTTTTATTACATCTGATTCAGGGGTGAAATGCTCCTGGTTCAGACCGGATCACCCGATCTGGTAGCGATGGAGGCGGGTGGTTCGGAGAACCGGTAGCAAAAATCCCTGCCCCCCCCCCATTGCCCAGCTGAGCCGTGCAATCATCAGAGGCTTTTAAAAAAATTTTTAAAAGCATAAAGAAGTTATAGAAAAAATGCTTTTAAAAGTAAAAACAAAGTTTCTGCCGATCAAGCAAATCAGCTAGGATTGTCAGAGGCTTAAAACAAAAGAAAAAGCCTCTGCTGATCAGGCAAGTCAGCTGTATCGTCAGAGGCTTTAAAAGCATTTTTTTTAACAATCTCTTTAGCTGAAGAGGTTGAAGACAGATTTTTTTGCTGTCCCCAGCCTCCAGAGACTCCTAGAGAGGCTCTGGAGGTTGGGGACAGTAAAAAAAATCACTTCCTGTCCAACCGGGAGTTGGGAAATGGGCCGTTTCAGGCCTCTGGAGGGCCTCCAAGGGGGTGGGGAAGGCTGTTTTAGCCCTCCCCAGATGCATAGATAGGATCTGGAGCCAGGTGAGAAAGAAAAATGGGCCTACCGGGCCAACGCATGCCAGGAACGGGAGGGGGAGGGGGGGTTGCACGCACATCCTGCCCTATAGCATTCCAGACAAGTAGAATCAGTCTCTATTGATTCACACCAATTCTGTTTTAAGATGCGAATAGTGTCCATTTGAAGATGCAAGCTATTTTATATTCCTAGGCAAGCAAATTGATAGTGGTGTAATAATTGGCATTATAATAAAATGGAAGGATTGGGAGGGAAGATGAGCATCTGATTTCTACTCCCTAGGACATACATATTAATGCTCCTGTGCTGGAATAGGCCAACCTTTCCTGCACTGAATGCACCGATGACGTTATGCTGACATGAAGAACAGCCACATAATTAGCCTATTCCAAAAGCTAGCTGATGTGCATAGATAACACATCACATTATCCTTGAAAGTATTACAGTTTGCAGGATAAAGCTCATAAACTGAGTTCAAAATTCTCTTTGCACAGCTGGCTAATCGGGGTTACCTACTCCTAGTTCACTGAATTACCCAAATTGCAGGGTTCTGTACAACACACTGAGTCACAAACTGGCCGTTTTAGCCCAGTGCGTTATACAAATCCAGCCACAGCCTGAATTTATGAGTCCAAGATGCAGCACAAGGCCAGTGGAACTGATCTTACGGCATAATCATTTGACTATTAGGATAGTGGCCTTAAGAACTCCCTATGACAAGTTTATCGAGCCAACTCTCACCATACTCCTCATTCCATTATGGTGGAGTCCAGTTTATTTTAAGCCAACACTAATAGTACTCCCATTACTGTTTTCTAGCCATTTGATGTTTAGGATGCCTCTCATTTTATTTGGATAAGGCAGGTTCTACACTCCTATTACATTTACATTCTAGACAGTATTTTACGGCATCATCACCCTCTCTTTGGAAGCAAAATTCCAACTTAGCTTCCACTTTGGTTACATTAGTTCTATTTTCCACACGGATGACCTTGTATTGTCCCCTTCTAAATATCAGATGTATAAGATGCCCACTTTCCAAAACAGTACTAGGAAAATGTAAAAAGCTCTATTAATGGAAGAAATATGAAATTATTTTGTTAAAACCAAGGACTTAAACCCTTCCTGTATAGTCTCTATATCAGAGGTCTTCAAACTTGGCAGTTTTAAGACTTGTGGACCTCAACTCCCAGAATTCTCCAGCCAGCTATGCTGGATGGAGAATTCTGAGAGTTGAGGTCCACAAGTCTTAAAGCTGTCAAGTTTGAAGACCTCTGCTCTATATAAATATGCATTCTAAGTATCAACACTGTTTTATAATCTTTATGTAAATTTGCTATCTAAGTTACATAATGTCCAAATATCAATGCTTGACAGTTACACAATGATCATTTGAAGTTATGATGGACTGAAAAAAAAAGTTACAGCCTGTCCTCAAAAGTTACAACTACCACACCACCCTCAAGATCATGTGGCTGCTGTTTGGACACTTGACAACTGGATTACCTTTATGACTATGCAGTGTCTCAAGATCATGTGATCATGTTTTGTGCCTATTTTGCTGTTTGCTGGAAAAAATACCCATTGGATAAGCTGGATTTGGACTTAGGACTATCTGATTCACTTAAAAACCATTGTAACAATGGCTGTAGAATAGAGTCCAGGAATAGGGTGATTTGGTATACAACCACAAGGACTTATGACCAAAATTCCAGGTTCTGTTGGGATCATAAGTAGAGATCTTCCTGTATAAAAGAGCAGGTTTCTAAAGGACAAAACCAGTTTTGAAGGCTTTGAGGGAGAATGAAAGAGAAACTTGGGAGGGGAGGAGAAGAAGAAATGGAACAGGATACCTACATTTTGAATCCCTGAACTTAGATTCATGTTGCTGTTTCCCTTTCTTGTCCAGCCACTTCCAACGTGTGAAGTTGGAACTTCACTTCTTTGTTGCGAGTGCTGGGAGGAAATATTACAAAGTTCATTTTCTTATCCAGACCAATGACCTTTTCCCTGCCTGAGTGAACTCCTTTTAATTCGAGGCCAGAACTCCCTCTCACAAGTCCACAGCCAATCAGATGAGTAGGCCTAACTTTTTCAGCCAATGACAAACAAATAATTCCCTCAGGTCCTTAGATTTGCTTTAACCTTCTGAGCAGCTGGTGGGGTCATGCGGTGTTCCAGATGGGGAACGCATTTATCACATCCGCTATCTAAAGTTATTTTATCAGAGAGATGGGTAGCATATAAATTTAAATAAGTAAATAAAATCTGTTTCACGTGGTGTTTGAACATGGAGGCCGAAACTCCCACATCCCTATTTCACCTTTCATGGCCTAGCTGATAAACGTGCTGAAACATCCAAGTTCATTCATTAAGACTAAGGGGAAAGGGGTGGATGGGGAGCCGGAAACATTATTAGATCTTTAATTCCAAAAATAAGTTACTATCTTGGTGGAACAGATGAAGTCATTGCTTTAATCAAATGTTTTATGTAATTAAAAAAATGAAGCCATGGTAACATTTGTTTGGTTTCCTCCAGAAGAAAAGAAAAAGAGAAGAAAAGAAAAGAACAAGAGGTGGGAACTGGAGGAACTAGCATGACTAGGGATGATTTATGATTTGGGGAAATCATTAACATTCTTGGCCAGAATTATGCCATAAGTGTAGCTATGCTGAGACAGTTGCACCAAAAATAAAAAAGATCCTTTGGTTACCAAAGAATTCACAGACCTTACAATACACAGTTCAGTAAATTATCAGGTGCAATCCTAGCAATTATTATTACACTAAGGAAAATACAATTTCTGAAAAAAATAGTAAATATTCATGTATATATTAAATAGCCATTTTTTTCTCCTTTTGTTTTATAAATAAACAAAAGTCCTATCAACTTTCTATGGGAAAGAAAGTGATCAGATTTTGTAGGGAAAACAGTCCAAATGGTTTGTTTTTGCTTTCTATAACAAGCCTAAAGGAAATATGTATGTAAGCTCTAAAGTTTATGATTTGATAATGTCCTGGTTCAAGACGATTATATTGTTTTGTTTTTCTTCCATTGTTTAATCCTTTTTTAGACATTTAAGTATGTAAAACATTCAGTGTTGATTTCAATGGGAGTGACGTATAAGGCTTGTAAAATAAATAAAAGATACAATAAATATGAAACCACACTGAGAAAATAATAAAGCAGAACTCAATTCAAACAATAAAGGATAAGGTTTTCTATTTTAAAATACATTTTTCAAAGACCTTTAAAGGTAGACCGTGATAATGACTCTATTTTTCCTTTTCTCTAGCCCATGAATTAATCATGTTTCTATGAAAAAGCTTAAACCAAACCAACTATTTTCAGTTTTTAATACATGGTTTTGTCTTTCTCAAATTTCTTTCACAAGTTGGTGAGAAAAATGTAAGAAACCAATTTCGTGCCTACAAAAGTGTAAACTACTACTTAAGATCACTTCATGAGTTTACTCCTTTTAATGTGGGGAGGGGGTAGTTAGGACATCAGTCTTCTCATCCTCTCTTAGTGTTCCTTTTTCCTGCCTCTTTTCAGCTATTCTGGTCATCAATTCAGTTGTTTTTATTACAGGAGTTTCTTTCCACTTAGCAACTTCCAGCAGGCTATGAAGTCAGTTATTTATTACTATAGTAAATTCCCAGGGGGTTTGGATAGTTCTGTTCATATGATTTTCTGCCTTGAACCATTACCTCTGCTGTGGCCTTTATTGGTTAAGAGCTCCTTCCCTAGAGGAGTGCCTCTTTCCCTGCGTGAGGACAAAGGAGCATCTCTATAGTCCCTCGGTCCAAAAGTAATTTCACCTCCTCCACATTGTCGCATATTACATTATACCAGCGGTGGGTTTCACATTTTGCTGCTACTAGTTCTTCGTGCACGCGCCTTCCATGCATGCGCCCAGCCTTCCATGCATGAGCTTTGCTCGTGTGTGCATCTTCCATGATGTGCCCAGCCTCAAAACTGTGCCTGAATAGGACAGTATTGAGCTGGGGTGAGTAGGCAGGCTGCTACCAGTTCGCCTGAACTGGTACGAACTGCCTGAATACCACCTCTATACTATACTCTCTTCCACACTGATGGTTTCAGGAGAACCACTGAAAAATGACCTTGGGGAGTTGCAGATTTCACCAGGTGGTGACAAATCTAGATGTTGCTGTCCCTGGTAGGTATTCTTTTTCTACATCTTCTACCCATGGCTCTTCTTTGTCTAAGATTTCTAGATTACCCCTTTTGGTTTCACTAGAATTTTCGACCTCCTCCATTTGTACCTGCTTAGCTTTCCCGGCAGTAAATCATACTGTTATTGTAAGGAAACTACTGGAAACTATTTTTGTATCTGTTTCGGGGTGATGTTTTTGCATACAAAAATATATTAGACCTGGTAGTATTTGCATAAACTATTTTTCTGCAACCTTCTCCTGGGTGCCTTCACCTGGCTTTAGCCATTTTTTCCTTAGGTCTGAGAGTTCAATCTCCTTCCCAAGAATTGTAGATACAATCTTGAAATGGCTGTGGATTGTATCTTTTATTCTTTCATAATGGTATAGCACCGTGATGGCGAACCTATGGCATGTGTGCCAGAAGTGGCATGCAGAGCCCTCTCCGCTGGCACGCGCACTGTTGCCCCGGGTCAGATCTCCATGGCATTTCTTTTGTGAGCTTCTGTTTCCCTGCAAACAACGAAACAGAAGCTCATGAAAGAAAAAGATCTTACCTCTTGCTGCGCTGCCAATGTTGGGATGACCTGCCTCCCACAGGCCAGTTGGTCTTCGGGTCTCTGCTGAGCATGCCCGTGCATGCGCATGTTTGCACATGTCCGTGCATGCGCATGTTTGCACATGTCCGTGCATGCGCATGTTTGCACATGTGCACATTCATGCATGTTTGTGCATTCATGTGCACACATATTCACATGTTTGTGTGCAAACGCATCTTTCAGTTTGGGCATGCGTGCGCATCTGCAGTTTGGGCACTTGGTGTCTAAAAGGTTCACCATCACTGGTATAGCATAATGGTATAACTATGTATAACAAATGCAAAGAGACTGATGCATACTCTCATCCTTCTGGTGATCAAACAGGGAGTTAACCCTGGCCATGCATGTATATTTTATCCATACAGGATGAAACCATCCTTTTGATTATTATCAATAATGCCTCTAAGCTTGTAGACTTCTGGGAAGAAATAGAAGAATGAAGACAGTTCTGCAAAGAAAAGAGCCAACAATTGCAGAATAAAGAGCTGAGAAGTAGACCAGCTCTCGGATAACCCTTCTCAGGATAAGGAGATAACTTGAGATTGCCCACAAATGCTCCATACAGCTGCTTGTTAGGAGACTGCAAAATAATGGTCTTTGGGTTATCTCAGAACTTATAAAACAGTGATTAAAACTTTTGATTTTAGAAAGTTACAAATTGACTTTTAAATTTGAAATAAGATTTTGAAATTACTTATAAAGAATAATTCCTGTGGGAAAATGCTTTTTTAAAAAAGCACTATAAGATTTTAACAATTAGGTCATTAGAAGGAACTAAAGATTAAAATTAAAAAGAATGATTGCATTCAATTTACAATAACAGAATGAAATAAAATATTTTAATATTGGACTCATTAAAGAATATTTTTGAACAATGGATCCTGAAATTAATTTTAAAAATGCCTGCCTTTATAGATACCCAGTGTCTAAAACAGGGCTGCGAAATTCGCGGCCCATGGGCTGGATGTGTCATGTGCTGGCCACGCCCATGCCTGGTTTAGCAAAGCGGGGAAAAGTTACAATACATCATGTGACAATGCAAGTTTCACACCCCTGGTCTAAAAGATGTTATGAAAGAGAAGAAAATCTTTCTCACAAGAAAGACTGGGACCAAGTTGACAATGTTTTGCCTCATGAATGATAAGGAAAAAGGTGTTGGACATAAAAAAGAAAACTGGCTGTTTTAACAATTAAAAGGGATAATTTAAATAACAAACCAAAAGAGTGGCCTGGATAATTTTTCTATATTGCATTTACAAATGCAGCTGGTTAAAGTTTTAAAGAATTATGTGAAGTCAAAGAAAAAATGGAAAGAGCTCAAGTTATATAACATTATTTGAAGTGACTAAAAATTAACAGTAAAAGGAATATAACATTGGTTTATCTGTTCAAAGTTAAAATAGATAATTTCTTGTAACTCTTACAAGAACTTTTGCTGAGATCACTGATGTTGAAATGATGCTTTATGGATTTGTTTATACATAAGAGAAATGGGAAGAAGATATTGTA
This sequence comes from Ptyas mucosa, assembly GCA_012654045.1. NCBI lineage: Eukaryota > Metazoa > Chordata > Lepidosauria > Squamata > Colubridae > Ptyas > Ptyas mucosa. Next base: position 23,211,211 of record WNWU01000011.1, on the reverse strand, counting down.
TTTTTAAAAAGGTGATAAGTTACTAAAATTTATACCTGTTTATATTTGTATAGAATATGAAGATTAAATATTTTTTCTATTTCTCGATTATCCTCTTTCTTTTGTCCTACACCTTTCTATTCTTCCTTTCTCATTTTTCAGTTTGTATTAGTTTTTATTGTAATTATAATCAATAAGAATATCATAAATAGTGCCTGTACATCATATATTTTACTATTTTAGGTAACTTTATTGTGTAATTTTTTTCCAACTAAAGTAAGGAAATGCTACTTCTCCTGGAGACAGCTTTTTTCATGCATACATTCCTATTCCTAATACTAACACCATTTGCAAGAATTCTGTTGAGTTGGCACAAACCCCAGAGATTTTATTGCATTTTGCTCCACTGCAGGAGTCTTGGTTTAGCAAGGAAACCTGTTTATGTTGTCTAGTTCTATCTTTATTCACATCTATCATTATAATCCTAAACTTAACTCTACATTGTTATTTACTTTACCTTCACAATTTTGTATCCCTGGATTTCCATTACTACCCTTTGAGTGCAAGCCCTAGACTTTTGGACTGAGATCCGGGCAAAAATTATTTGCAATCGCTTTCAAAGTTGGAGCTCGTTTGAGTACTAAATTCACTCTACTTTAAATTATATTTTTATTTTCTCCATTGGAGCCATGGTAAAAGTTAGGAGGCTTCTTCCCAGTCTCTCTGCTTTGGGAATATGTTTTTAGAAAGCACACTTACTTGGAAGCAAATTTCTTTTATGCAGTTACTTTTTAACTCCTAGGAGAAAAGTGTTCAGCTTAATTGGCTTTTACAATCTGCTTGAGAAAATCAAGTTACAGTTCATTCTCATTTTGGTCTATTTAGTGCCAGCTTCTGTATGCTCAAGCACCTTAGCCTATTTTCTATTTGGGGAACAGAGGTGGGCTGTTTGCTAGACTCCCACATTACCATCCCTTATCACCCAGTTGATATTTCTCGCACCACATAACCCTATTCTACTACTGGATTTGACCCCACACCTGTCACACCACTGTTCCAATTCAACCTCAACTTTCTTTCATCAGCCATTACTTCACTTTCCCCCATTCCCACACTCTTATATCCTTCTTATACAGTTTCATATTGGGTGTGGTTACAAAAAGTGAACTGTGGGGTCAAGGCCCTCTCACTCCGCATATCTGCAGCTGTGTTAAATGAAATTTCTCAGGAAAAGGAAGTAGGAAGCACAGCAGTGGAGCTGCAAAGCCTTTCATATATTCATTTCAAAATGACCCTGTGTGAAATTTAAACCCCCCTCTTCCCATTTCCTAGAAATGAAGCCCTAATAAGCATAGTAAGACCCAAAGGTTTGAGACTGTACTAAAAAGGTGTACAAGATTGTAGCCCATTCCTGCAGAATTTCCCTACAGATGATTTATTTGCATAAAGGGGAAAGTGAATATATAGGTGTATATAATTGTGTCGTGTTTAAATTCATGGGATCCTATTCCCCATATAAGTAGTAAAGGAAAACAGACTAAGGTGTTGAAATAATCCAAAGTCCTTGTTTGCATGATACAGTTTGTAACCTTGAATCACATTCTACATGCACCCGGAGAGTCCAGAAACCAAGTCAAAAGTCTAGAACTAAGCAGACTAGCAAGCTTCCATCTACTCATGGGTTACTGTTTTATATTAACGAACTCAGGTAGTTGCTTTAAGGAATTAACTCGAAGACTGCCAGCTGCTACTGTTATCTATGTTGAATCTCCCGGATAAAATCTAAGGCAGTGCATTATAAGCTACCTACAAGATTATCCAAAACGCCAGAACAGAATAAGGACTCTTTAGACATCTCGCTTCTCCGGTAACAACGGCAGCTCCCCAAGAAAGATCCAGCTGCGCCGTTTTACAGATGTTGGCTCAAAAAGAATGCCCATTGAGCGCAATGAGGCTTTCCTGCAAATAAACAGGTTCGCACACATATGTGCGAACCTGTTTATTTTGTTTATATATCTATAGATCTTTGAGGGAGAACGAAAGAGAAACTAAGGTACCCCGGAGAAGAAACGGGGCAAGCAAGGTACCTACTTTTTGAATCCCTGAACTCAGATCCATGGTTCCGTTTGCTTCCCTCCCTTCCTTCCTTCTTCGATCTGAATCGGGCCGCCGCTAGCAAAAGCCCCTCGCTGTAGCGATTAACAAGCGACTTGTCTGTTGCGGGGTTGTCAGGAGGAATCCGGATTCGGCAAGTACCACGAATTCCACTTTCTGATCCGGAGCGCTAATCTCCTCGCCGCCTGAGCGAAGTCCCTTTTATAATTGGAGCCCACAACTCCCTCTTACAGCGCCGCAGCCAATCGGGAGAGCGGCTCTAACTTTTCCAGCCAATGGGAAGCGAATCATTCGCCTCAGGTCCTTAAGGTTTTTGCTTTAAAGCCCTCGCTTGAGGAAAGGGCGGGGCGGTGCTGCGTTCCAGCTGGGGAAGGCGTCTGCCACATCTGTTTCACGTGGTGTCTGAACACGGAGGCCGAAAGTCCCCGCATCCCTATTTCGCCTTTCACAAGGAAGGCTGGGAGACGTTGTGCTAAAGCAGCCAAGTTCATTCATTCAGAGCAAAGGGACTGGGGGCGGAGCGGACCTGGCGATATTATTAGCTCTTTAAATCCAAAAATAAATTCCTATCTCGACGGAACTGATGAAGTCATTGCATTAATCAAACGTTTTATCTAATCCAAAAATATTTTTAAACCATGGTAACATTTTTTTTTTTGGTAAACAAAATGCAAAAGAAAAAGAAGTGGGAACTGGAGGAACCAGCCTGGGGAAAGCTTGTTTGGGTAAGGATGATCTATGATTTGGAGAAATCATTAAAATATTTGGTCAGGAATTATGCCATAAGTGGAGCTATTGCTTGGACTGTTGCAGCAAAAAATAGAAAGGGGGCCTTTGACCCCTGAAGGATTAAGAGATACTGTGGTAGGAGGTACAGATTATACATCCTATTTCATCCCCTGCATGGTGTGATTTTCATTTGGTAAATCTGTACATGGTTACAGATAAAATATTTAGACTAAAATATAAATATTTTCAAATATTTCAGCCAAGTGAATTTGGCATAGAAGTTATCATTCAGATAAAATTTCCTTGTGCTGCAGTTAGGTTTTATGTAATGATTCCTGTACTTAGGGCAGCTGAGGCAAGGGAGAGTAATAGCAATAAACCACCATTTCTATTGAGAATAAAGGTCCAATTTATTTAACAGCTGCCCTTCTCACAGAACAAATTAATACTCACAAGTTAATACTTAAAAGTCATTTAACAATTAAAACAAAAAGTAGTCCTCAACTTATGATCCCAGTTGAGCCCAAAATTTATGTTTTTAAGCAAGACATTTGCTAACTTTTTTGCTAACCATTTTACAACTTTTCTTGCCAGAGTTGTTAAGTGAATCTCTGCAATTGTTAAATTAGCAACGTAGTTGTTAAGTGAATCTGGCTTCATTGATTTTTCTTGTCAGAACGTCGCAAAAGGTGTTCACGTGACTCCAGGACCCTGCAACCATCCAAATGGGGATGCTGCAATCAGTGGTGAAATGTAAAATTTGTTACTACCGGTCCTGTGGGTGTGACTTGGTGGTGGTGGGGGGTAATGTGACTGGGTTTTTACAACCGCCCAAGAGGTTGTAAAAAAATGCTTTTAAAGGGCTCTGACGATCTCAGCTGAGGCGTGCGATCATCAGAGGGTTTTTAAAAAACTTTTAAAAGCATTTTTTTCAGCTGAAGAAAAAATGCTTTTAAAAGTTAAAAAAAAAGTCTGATGATCACGCGGCTCAGCTGGGCATGGGAGGGGAGGGATTTTTGCTACCAGTTCTCTGAACCACCCGCCACCATCGCTACCGGATCAGGCGAGCATTTCACCTCTTTCTGCAATGGTCATAAGTCACTTTTTTCAATGCCTTTGTAACTTTGAACGGTTACTAAATGAACTGTCGTTGAGTACTACCTGTATTAAAAACTGAGCTAAACTAAACAGAAGGTGAAGATATGTTAATAGAGCAGAGCCACTTCACCCATCATCTGGGATATCCAGGTCTACTGAGAGAACCAGGTCTTGAGAGACTTTCACAAGCTTGGAAGTGATGAAGCCAATCTCCATTCAGTAGAGAAGAAATTCCACCACTGTACCACTGCAGAGAAGGCCTGCCACCAAGGACCTGCTTAAGATGGAACTTGCATCATGCCTGCTTAGCTGGATCTGGTGGAACAAGCAGATGAATTTGGGGAAATGCAGTCCTTTAGATATCTCAGTCCCATGCCATGAAGGAATTTAAAAGTCAATACCAAGACCTTTAATTTGACCCAGAAGCAAATTGGTAAATGTAGCTTGAAAACCAGATGTGAACAGTGTGTAAGATGTTACGCTGGCTTTATAGAACGGTTTAATAAATAAATCTACAGGATCATATGCCACAGAGATTTAGTGCAGTTCACTAATGGGCATGAAGAGGAGGAGCCTGCTTTCAAAGTTTCTAGAACTTTCCGTGAACCAAGAATGGGAAATGAGGTGGATACTGATGATCAGAGTTCTTAAGATAGAATTGGAAGGAGATAGTACAGTAGACTTTCAAATTAAGGTTTGTTGAGTGATCTAATAGTTTCAGGCTGCAATCAGGATCACCTCAGGGAGTGTTGGATAAAGAAGCAAAGAGGCTGTGAATACGTAATCATCTCCAGACTGTGAATTCAAACCCACATACAAACCCTTGGGGAAATAAAGTACAGTAGTCATTTGGTAGGTTGAAAATGTAATGGAAGTTAGCCAATATGCCTGTATACTTAACAAAGCTGTAATTGATTTAAGTGATCAATGTAAGATTTTGAAAAGAGTTAGGAAAATCACTGGAAATCAAACTTCATAGCTTTTGCTGGGAATAAAGTCTCAACTTTAAAAAGAAGAAAAGATTCTCTTTTTTCTTTGCAGAGCAGCCATTTTTAAATATTTTCAGACATCTCCCTGCCTCCAAATAGCTCTATGGATTATAAGAAAAAACTGTCTGTCTGTCTATCTTGAGGTTATCCATTCAGTCAGATACAACTCTTAGCGATTTTATGGGTCAGGTCTCTCCACATCTTTTGAACTTGCACTACTTAAGTTTCTCTGCTCTGGCTGATGTCAGCTTTGATGATGTCCTGCCATTGTGTTCTTTGGTGGTCTGGATTCCTTTTACCGCTATTTCTTCCCAACAAAAATTGCTTTTTCCAGTGAATTCCCCTGCATGACATGGCCAAAATATGTGAGGGTTTTGTCTTTCCAGTGACCTGTCTGGGGTAATGCGCTCCAGTGCTTAATTATTGGTCACCTTTACTGTCCAAGCAATCTGTCTCTGTATCACATAGAAATAAAAACAGTTAAAAACATAATTTAAAGAAGAGCTGTGGTGGCGCAGTAGTTAGAATGCAGTACTGTAGGCTACTACTTCTGACCGCTGGCTGCCGGCCGTTTGATTCTCACCGGCTCAAGGTTGATTCAGCCTTCGATCCGTCCGAGGTCGGTAAAATGAGCACCCAGATTGTTGAGGGCAATATGCTGTCTCTGTAAACTGCTTAGAGAGGGCTATAAAGCACTATGAAGCAATATATAAGTCTAAGTGCTATTGCTATTAAATAAGATAAAATATTTAAAAAGCTATATGGCAGGAACACATACAAGAGGGTGTGTTCAATTATCTATCTATCTATCTATCTATCTATCTATCTATCTATCTATTAGTCCAATTTATATACCACCCTTCTCCGTAGACTCAGGGCGGCTTACAATGCATTATAGCAATAGCTTGCATACTTTTTTGTATATAACTGCTTATTAGGGCTTTTGCCCCCCCCCCCAATGGTGTTGTTCTATACAAAGTTGGCTTATTGCCCCCACAATCCGGGTCCTCAATTTACCTACCTCGAAAGGATGGAAGGCTGAGTCAACCTTGAGCCTGGTGAGATTCGAACTTGCACTAATTGCAGGCAGCTGGCAGCTAAGTGCTAGCACTTAACAGCACTTTAATCAGCTGCACCACCAAGGCTCTTTAAGTAGTAGTAGGCTCTACTCAAGTAGGTTCTACTCAAACTCAATTTAATTGAGGGCTGCATCAGGGTTGTGTTTGACCTCGGCGGTGGGGGGGGGGGGGACAGAGGTGGTGTTCAGCAGGTTCTGACCAGTTCTGGAGAACCGGTAGTGGAAATGTTGAGTAGTTCGGAGAACCGGTAAATACCACCTCTGACTGGCCTCGCCCCCATCTATTCTCTGCCTCCTGAGTCCCAACTGATTGGGAGGAAATAGGGATTTTGCAGCAACCTTCCCCTGGAGTGAGGAGGGAATGGAGATTTTACAATATCCTTCACCTGCCATGCCCACCAAGCCACGCCCACAGAACTGATAGTAAAAGATTTTGAATCATACCAGTGGTGGGAATGGCCAGGGTAGGCATGACCAGCTCAATGTCATTTGTGTGATCAAATGCCACTTTTGCTAGTAGTTTGTTTTGCTAGCACTCTGTCAGCAAAAACAGAGCTCGGGGCACGTGAGGCCGTCCTTACCTTCGTTTTCACTGGCAGCACTGCAGACTGACCCTTTGCTGTTTCCAGGTGGCCCCGCAGGCCAAATCTAAGCACCTGTGGGCTGGATCCGGGTCCTGGGCCTTGAGTTTGACAGTCCTACTCTACTCCATCAAGGGTTCCTCAAACCAGTTACAGAACCATATTTAAAGGATCTTCTGTTGCCAACCTTATTGCATTAGAGTGTATATTGGCAGAATTCAAACATGTAAAGTTGTCCAGATTGTTGATTTGAACATTACAAAGCAGAGGAAGAATTGGAAAAAAAATCTGATTTTAAAATCATTAGTTTGTATAGTTGTGATCTTAAAATGGAAGGTCAGAGGAAACTGTAGATATTTATATTAACTTTCGTTGAGTGATGTTTTAATGTTGTAACCAAGACCACAAATTGACTTGTTTCTTTTTGTTTAAAATAAACATTTCCCCATCCCAATTATCTCTGGTGGAAAAAAGAAGTCAAAATACATTTTTCTAAGAATTTTAAAGGTGGAATACAATCCAGGAGAACAAATTTATTTTCCTAATCTCTAGCCTATGTATTAACGTTTTTAAGGAAAGGCCCTAACTCAAACCCCACTATTTTCTTTTTTTAATACATGGTTTGGTCATTCTCAAATTTCTTTCACATGTTGATGAGAAAAACATAAGAGACCAATTTTGGGCCTAGCTCCTTTTTTTTCTCTTCCATTTGTTTAAATAGCTTCATAAAAGGTAGCATTTTGTTCCTCAGCCTGTTTTAAATAAGTTTCTAGGAAACAGTCCAAGAGATATAGATTCTAATGAAGTATATATAAAATAGCCTTACCCAGTTTTGTGGAAATGATTTTTATTTTATCTGATCAAGCAACAATCTAGCAAGGCACAGGATGTTTTGGCAGGGTTTAGTTAGACCTGGGGAGGGACTAGTCCAGGGGTCGACAACCTTATACAATCAAAGAGCCACTTGGACCCGTTTCCTACAGAAAAAAAAACACACCAGAAGCCACAAAAACTGGGTGGGCGTGGCCAACTGGATGTTACTCACTCCCACCCAGTCACATGACCACCTAGCCATACCTACCCAGCCACAAAACTATTCTCTATGTCTCATTCCCTCTCTCTCCCCTCTGTGTCTCTCTTCCTCTGCATCTCTCTTCCTCTCTCTCACCCCCTCTGTGTGTATCACTCTGTATCTCTCTCTCGCTCTCTCTCTCTCTCTTTCTCTCTCTCTCTGTAAGTGTGTGTGTGTGTCTCCCCTTCCCTTCGGGCGACCATCCTCCCCCTTCCCCCTCCTCTGTAACTCCCTGGCTAGCTGTGGCTGAGCCAGGAGCATTCGCATGCACAGGGAGACTTCAGCCTGAAGTTGCAGGAAGCAAAGGCTGCCTTATGTGTAAATGTGGCACGAAGGCAGGTACAGGGCAACTTTGCTCTTGCATTTTCCAGCGACCCTCTTCCCCCTCCTCCTCTCAGGATACCCGGGACAGCTGTGGCTGAGCCGGGAGCTGCGCACGGGCTGGGAGACCCTCCTCAAATGAGCGCCAAAGCTCAGGAAAGGCACATGCGGGTCGGGCAGCGGCTCACTTAAGGAGAGTCTCTCCATGCGTGCGCACACTATTGACTCAGCCACAGCCGGCCAGGGGGTTACGAGAGGAGGAGGGGGAAGGAGAGTGCAGGAGCAAAGCTGCCCTGTACCTGCTTTCACGCCACATTTGCGCGTAAGGCAGCCTTCACTTTCTGCCCCTTCAGGCTGGAGTCCAAAAAAGAAATGAGGAGTGGGGCCAACCAGTGCTGGGACAGGGAGCTGCGGCAGAGGGCCCAAAGAGCTGCTTGTGGCTCTGGAGCCGTGGATTGCCGACCCCTGGACTAGCCAGATCAATCCAGAAAGTTGTGAAAATGGGATGCAGGAATGTTGGCTGCCCCCCAAGAGAGGATTTTGGCAGAGGATTTTGGCAGTAGCAGAGTTTCCCTCCATTCATAAATTTACAGTAATTAGATTGGTTGTACATATGAGGGATCCTTGATGCTCTCTGAGTTTGGTTGTTTTCTTGCAGATATTTCATTACCCAAACTAGCTAACAAACTAGCTAACTCCTCTAATGACAAGGAGTTTGGAAGGGTAGCAGCAGCACAGCTGTGAATGATCTCAGGTGATTAAACCCATTTCAGTTTAGCATTTGAGCCTTAGCTTTGAGACAGAATTCACTATGATAGCAAATCTTAATTTGGAGCAAGAGATGACAAAAAAACCATAGGTTTGGAAGGAATTTTAGAAGCTCATCTCAGCTATGGCAAATCTAGACAGCATACTAAAAAGCAGAGACATCACCCTGCCAACAAAAGTTTGTATAGTCAAGCTATGGTTTTCCCAGTTGCAATGTATGGCTATGAAAGTTGGACCATAAGAAAGGCTGAGCGCCAAATAATTGAGGCCTTTAAACTATGGTGTTGGAGAAGACTCCTGCGAGTCCCTTGGACTGCAAGGCGATCAAACCGGTCCGTCCTAGAGGAGATCAACCCTGACTGCTCTTTAGAAGGCCAGGTCCTAAAGATGAAACTGAAATACTTTGGCCACCTAATGAGAGGGAAAGACTCACTGGAGAAGAGCCTAATGCTGGAGAAGATCGAGGGCAAAAGAAGAAAGGGATGACAGAGAATGAGGTGGCTGGATGGAGTCACTGAAGCAGTCAATATGAGCTTAAATGGTCTCCAGGGGATGGTAGAGGACAGGAAGGCCTGGAGGAACATTGTCCATGGGGTTGTGAGGGGTCGGACACAACTTTGCAACTAACAACAAAGCCCATCTCACTGCTTAATGAAGGATTCACTAAATCATTTTTGACAGATGACCTCTGGATGAAGATCTCAGTGAAGGGAAATGTATTATTTCATGTGTATTCCATTGACTGACAGCTAATATAACCAAGAAGTTCCTCCTGACGTCAACTTCTTTGCTTATAATTTCAGTTCAATGCTTCTAATCCTCCTCTGGGGCAATAGAAAATAACCCCCCTCCCTCTTCTTTGTAACAGCCCTTTAGATAATTATAATTGAACGTTTCTATCTCATTTCTTCTCAATTGTGTTAATCTCTACCTAAACTCTTTGAGTTGAATGAAACTCAAGTAAGCTCTATCTAAACTTTTTGAACAATTCTTTCTGGGTTTATTAAGAAGAAAGGGCTGAAGCTATAAGGATTGCAGCAACTGAAATATTTCCAAACATATGGCCAATATATCTAAACATTCATTAGAGATTTTTTTTCTTTTCTGTTCTCTGAACCAGCAAAATGATAGGTCCTTTCACTGATAACAAAGATACGTGCATATGGCTATTTATAAAACAATCTCCTGGGACCTCCTCATTCTGGAAATGGACTAAAAGATCTGCACTTGGTCAGTATAATAGGAAGCATGTTATTTCCAATATCTCCAATGCTATTCAATACTGGAATGAATAGCTCCAGCAATACAGGTTGTGATTTATTAATATGCTTCAGAAGTTTTAATGCTCTCCTAACTACTAGATACTGAGTTTAAAGGTTAAATTATGTATTTATACATTTATGTATTCTATGTCTTTTATTAGGTTTGTTTTTACTTGTTGTGAGCCGCCCTGAGTCCCATGGAGATAGGGCGGCATACAAATTATAATACATAAATAAATAAATGAATGAATGAATGAATGAATGAATGAACGAACAAACAAACAAACAAACAAACAAACAAACAAACAAAGTGTCTTTGGGTTCCTCAGGATGGGAGGCATTTTTGCTTGCTTAGCCTTGTTCTTATAACCTGATTTTTTTTTTGAGGGTGGGGGGGAGAAGATAGTGACAGCAAAAACTAGCTCAAATTCTCTTTGGGTGAGGCAAACCAATGTAGCTATGTAAAGCCTTTATGTGCTCTTTGGAAAAGATGGAAGAATTGCTCACAATGCACTGATGGAACCCAGCTCACTCAGGTATGATCAGTGCCAAAAACAGTAGCACACTGAATGAAGATAGTTACATTGAAGTGGAACATTGGTCAAGACTACAGTTCTGAAGACTACAATTCCTGGAATCTGGGAATCAGATAACAGCATTCTACATGTGTTATGAATAAGTGTGCAACCTGGAGATATTGACAAGACACATTACTAGATGTCTAAATGACCTTTGGAGGTTAGAATAGAATGATAGAGTGGGATTGGTGGTCTTCTAGTCCAACATTCTGCTCGAGCAAGAGACCCTATATCTTTTCAGACAAATGGTTGTCCAGTCTCTTTTTGAAAGCCTTCAGTGATGGAGCACCCACAACTTCTGAAAGCAAATTATCCCACTGGTTAATTACTCTCACCATTAGGAAATTTCTCCTTAGTTCTAGGTTGCTTCTCTCCATCATTGGTTTCCATTGTTTCTTGACTTGCCTGTTGGTACTTTGGAAAATAGTTTGACCCCCTTATCTTTATAGGAGCCCCTCAAATATTGAAATTGTGCTATCATGTTCCAATATTTGAGGGGCTCCTACAAAGTCGAGGGGGTCAAACTATTTTTGAAAACAGGTTAGGATAGGTACAGTAATTATTTTAAATGGGGATTGCCTTTCCAGAATGATCTATGTATTGGAAACCTAAAGGCTGGTAACTATAGGATGATTTGAACACTGCTGCTTTACAGAGTAACTCAGATATTATAATTATCAAAAGATGAAGCATTTGGATTGCTCAGTGATGCACATACAATACCTATGTTACAATGTCTAATTAGCTACTGAACCATGTTCAAGATATTATGGTTGGTTTATGAAGCTATAAGCAGTATGGGACACATTTTTCTGAGAAAATGTAATTTTTTCTATACAGATCTATTGAATCTTAGTGGAGAGGACCAGCTTGCTTCTCATGCCAGGAGCTTCTGATGTTTTGTGTATTACACAAAAGTAACACAGAGTGGGGACCTTTCCATTATGACATCTACACTTTCAATGGGATGATTTTGTTTCAGATTACTGTATTAATTCCTACTGTGCAGCGTTGCCACAAAGAATTAAAGAGTTGATCATTTGCTAATTCTCTGGCTGTTATATAGCCAACTACCTCCAAAATGCTCTTTTCTTAAAAAAAAAGTTTGATTAAAAAAATATTTTTTAAAAAACAATTATACTCTTATACAGTTGGCAGTTTTATTGTAAGCAATTTAACAATGGGGAAAGCACTAAATCAATGTTTTAATAAATAAGCTACGCTCATAAACATACAGCGAAGTACATTTTGTACGGCCCATTGTGATCTGTTTCCAAGAAACATGCAATGGATTGTGCTAAGTGTCTCATTGAAATTAGAAGACTTTAGTTTTCAGTAAACATAATTACACTGCAATTTCCTACTCTGCAGAGTCTTCAACAGGCTGTGGTTTCTTTATTGGTTTGAAGGGCAGATTCAGAAGATCTTTCACTTATGAGTGTGAAGCACCTTTTAAAATAATTTATGCAATCCTAATCTCCAATCACTGAAAGGGTCAATTTACAGTCCCGTGCTAAGAAATATTCATCTATCCATCCATCCATCCATCCATCCATCCATCCATCCATCCATCCATCCATTTAAATGATTTAAGGTCACTTCATTCTAGATTGAGTCTGAACAGTTTAGAGGAAAACATAATGCATTTTTAAAAAGAGAGGACAATAATTATATTTTATAATAATAATTATAAAAAATTGCTCAATTTCAAACACACTGTACATTTTAAGCAAAATTAAATGGTGTTTGCTGGGAAGATTGAGTACTTTGATTTGATAATAATACATTTCAATTAGTTAAATGTTTGTAATCCAAATATAGATTTTAGCTCAACATGGCTTTCAAGTTTGTAAAATGGGGAGGTAATACTTTGAAAATAAAATTGCACGTGAATTATAGTGATGTGAAAAGATCTTATTCTTTCATTTAAGAGACTGTCATGATGACCATTTCAAATAACCAAGCTATCGTGTGCTTTCTACACTCAGTGTAGTCTCCTCTGTGTTTCCAGATATGGTCATTTGTATGATTCAGAGCAATATGTTTCAAATAGTTGAGCTTGCTTGGATTATATTGCTAATCCCTTTGAGTTGTACTCATTCAGCATGTCGTCACAACTAACTTGAACTCCATGATTTATTTTTATGATCTGTGTTTGTACATGATTGTTGTGTTCTACAGCTTCCAAAAATGAATAAAATACGGAACTGGGATCTTTATAAGTATGTCTTATGAAGGGCTGTAGTGGCATTTAGATATTTGTGTTTTTGGGGGAGTAAAATTTAGACTATAAAAATGAATAACTTCATAATTTCAAACATAGGCAAACTGTAGGATTACTTCGGTTTTTATTTTTCTCAGAAGGGTAATGTACTTCTTTTTTGCCTTTTGTTAAATTTAACTCCCCTGCCCCCCCCCTCAGAAATAAGATTAAAATCAGACTTAGTAAAGAACAGTGAAAGAAAGACCAAAGTTATATTTTTAGGGCTATCATATTTTGGCTGCAAAAATCTGCCTATGTGAACCAAGCAATACAGCTTTCTGTGTCTGTCTGCTGCCATCTGGGAATGGCCTGTATTTTTGCAATCCAGATCTGATAGCCATAATATCGTCCAACCGTACAGTAGTTGAACACCAAAAAGCAAAGCAATGACAGCACCTAGTCAAAAATTAACATAAAAATTTAAACTGGAAATTCTGAAGTCATTAACCTAGAAGAAATTCAAATATTCAATCTGAGTATGTTTTATGTTTTTTTTTTCTGCTGACCTCTGACTAATGCATTTATACTGTATGTGATTCGGCTTACAGTACCTATTATTCAGGATTCACATTATTATTTTATTATATCAGATCTATTTCTGCACCAGACATATTTTGCAACCTTCCTGGGGAAGTCTGATGAAGGGTGAAAGGATCTTAATTTTTGGAAAATCAGGGAGATCACTTCCTGTATATGTCACCAATCCACTGAGTATTCATGAGTATTTGTGAATCAGGAAAGCATATTTAAGTCTCCTATAACAAGGAAAGATTGGTAAATCAGTAGTAAAAACTTGGAATTAGCAGTCATCATAACTAAACAGAATTCCTTTCTTACAATGACAACATTCTTAGGAAAGAAAATCCTAGACTTCATGTCTCTTTCATGTCCTTTTATAGTTCTTTGCAATGAATTGCTGAAGTAAAAGATGCAGAACGTTGCTCAATGCCATTCAGATATCTGAGTCTGTTTCATAGAAAATGAGCCTGTACAGAGTTAGGCAGGCACTCATCACTTGATCACATTTTAGTAACTCCATGGCTCTTGAGTCACTGGAGTTTGAATGTGGCCAGAAGAAACTTTTTTTACCATTTGAGATCTCTCTCCCTTTTAGAAATTTGATAATCCCTGGATAGAATTGATAGAAATTCAGTCCCAGCATGTGGATAACAAGGGTCGAACTTGAATAAGAAGAATGATTATTAAGTAAATGAAAAAAGGCAGGTTCCTGTATTTTTTAAAAAATAATCCACATTTACTTTGATCAAGTTCTGAAATGGAAAACACATTTCTTAGGCTGCAATAATATGTGGCCTTTCAAAATAGGGTGCTGAGGATCACACCTCAAATCATGGACTGGGCTAGGAACGCAGGTGAATTTAATTTACCCTGATGATTATTAAATTATCATTTTACTGCATTCAATTAGAAGTAGCAACAAAGGATTTCCATATCATATGTAACACTTTCCCGTCTTTAAAATTATGTTTTGGAGGCTACTTCTGGATGTGCTCCAGAGACTGCATCCAAGGCAGAATAATAATATTAAGAAGTGTTGTGAGAGTATCAGTACAGACGAAGTAATTGTGTAGTCTTAGAAAACATGACACTAAATGAGAGGAATGGCTACAACATAATAATGAAATGGTGTATCTCTCTGTATGTACAGCATTTAATTAAATTCAGATGTCAGTTCTAGTAATGGCTGTCAGTAAGGCAAAGAGAGATTTCTTCATTTGTCAATTTTAGTTGCAATTATTTGTTCATAGTTATATTTCCTTGGTAGAAAGGCAGTATGACTGCAACTGCTAGTGTGTTACATGCATTCTAGGTTTTGTTTTTTTTTCCCCCTCAGGGTCACTGGACGCTACTGAGTCACTGAGTGAAAATGTGTCTTATAATTTAGTCAAAAAGGGAGTATGTAAAGGCTGTGATAATTCCTTTAACATCTTTCCATATTTGGTTACCTCACACCTTGAATGTAAGAGGAGTGGAATGTCTATTCACAAAGGTAATTCTTAGTCAACAAAAATCATTACACAATGTAAAATTGAAGATTTATGGGTGGGTACCTGTTTCTGCATAATAATGTCTTGTGCAACAATTAGCAAGTAAACATTAGGGATGTCTAAAATTGAAAGCATTGGGTAGACTTGAATGTTAAAGAACTTATCTCCAATATGTCTATATTGAGCAATTATAGGCCTTGGAATTTATGCATTTCCTTGATTTTCTTCTGTTCTTACTTTCTTATAGACACCAAATAATATACCATAGCCCTGCCCACCAACAGACAGCTTCTATTGTATTTACAAATACAGCCATGTTTTTTTCTGTATGAATGGGATATCATTTGTGATTACAAACAGGAATACGTGGTGTGTTTGATCGTATTCCTGGCTGTGAAGACATAACACTGCTAGTATGTCTACTTCAAGTTGCTTTGGGATTTACCCACCATCCAGTCAGAGCTGAAGAAGCTTCTTGGATGAGAAGCGAAACAACTTCAAAGAAAAACCAGAAAGTCCAGTTGCCTCTTGAAAAAGCATCTTTGGGACAACCACGACCTGGATGATTAAGAATCTCCATACGGGGCATGAAGAAGTGAAAGTTAAAAGTAATTATTGACAAGCCCCTGTTTGAAACATAAAACTCCTTTTTGAAAAGTGGATGAAACAAGAAAGGATGTAATAATAATAATTGAAGCAGCAATACAAATTACAAATTGTAAAGGGTCCTTTTTTCCTTCTTGATACTTTTTTTCCCTTTTTTTCCTGTCCTTCTGGAAGGGAAGGAAGAAGGGGGGCAAGATGGCTGGTCTTTTTGAAAGCAAAGAAAGCAAAGGAGGGTTAATTAACCCTCAATGGTCTGATTTCGAGGAAGCTTTGAGCTCAATTACCTCTGCTTTATTGAAAAGAATTGATACTATATTTCAAGCTTCTCAAGCTGGAAACAATGAAATACATGGAAATACTGAGTTGCAATCTAGCAGTGGGGGATTGAATGAAGAGTTGGGAGATGTAAAAAACAACAACAGATCATAGCAGTTTTTACTGAGGAGAGAAAGATGAATGCTGTGCAGAATAAGGAGCAAGAAATTTTGGAAGTTGATGAGATTTTGGTTACACGAATTTTTTTTTATAAAACTCAATCTGCATTTAAAGAGCTGTTTCCAGAAGAAGTTACATTTCTGCAAAAATTTTATAATATGCAATCCCAAAAACCGCAAAATCTTACTGGAGTTAAAAAAGGCAGAGGGATCAAAGTTAAGAAGAAAGTTCGTAAAAAGGAAAAGAAGAAAGACTGGAAAAATGGAAAATAACCCTGCTTGATGAGATGATGGTCCTTAAAAAGTATTGTTTAACTGTTTAAAGATTTTGAATTTTTGGAAAAAAAAAAAACAGCAGTCTAATGCCAGTTAACTAAGTGATGAGCGACGATGAGGAGGCAACCTACAGCTGTATTGGAATATTTTGAGAAGAATAAACAGATCACAGCAATGCTGGTGTGTTGGGCTGTGAAATATGCCCTGACTTGAATGATTTGGAATATTTTATTAAGGACTGTAATAAATTTGGACTTAATTGCAATCGCAGAAGTTTTATTGAATATAGTAAATTGGAGTTTCCTGTTTGATGGTAATAAATATAAGGCAAAAGGACTATGGATCTAGGGCAATTGCAGGTGATCTGGTGGTTTCCCTAATACGTTTGATGAATTTATTAATCTAATTTTTGACTGGATTTGATGGATACTATTTCAAATATAATTATAAAGTCACTCGGGGGTGTTTTTTTATAAAGAAGCAATTTTTTATTTAGGTGGGTAGACGCAAATGAAGATATTCTATATTGTGTTGGAAGATGTGAAGACAAGAAGATTAGCAACCAGTTTAATCTAGTATGAAGAATTTAAATGTTTGATATAGTTATTAAATGATGTTTCTAGTTGATTTGTTAATATGTATTGATAAATTAATAAGAGGTTTGATTGTTATTTTTTAATTAAAATATTATTTTTTTTATTAAGTGTTTTAATCATAATTGGACATTGATGGTTTAAAAGTGGAGGACGGAAAACTTTATATAGTATTTTATTTTAAATTTGGGTTTTTTTGAATGAGGGTTTCTTTTTTGGGGGGGGGTTGTTTTAAATGAAAGAAGTTATAAAATATCTTGTTAAATTGTATAGACCTAATAATTTGTTAAGTATTAATTAGCTAAATTGAGTAATGATAGGTTTGATTAGGTAATACTTAATTGTTTTATTAACTGCTGTAATTATAAATGGAGATTAATTTTTTTGAATTAGATGGAATAAGAAGAAAGAAGACTTGCTTTCCTTTTATCTATTTGTTTAATGATTATGATTATGATAAGTGTGAAATGGAGTTTAATTTAGAGAATTTGAGCTGTATCTTATTTTGTATTTGCTCTGGGAAGTCGGGGGGGTGGTTGGGGAGGGGGGAGAAAATGTATGTAAAACTTTTAAAACTTTTTTAATAAAAAAAAAAGAATCTCCATAGACATTCGGGGTAAATGCTACTTCTGCTACAGTTGAACCTCTAGTCACATCTGTTGCATCTTTTCCTTTCTGTACTTCTGTTCTTTTCCATTGGTATCACATCAGGAGCAATCTCTACAATATAATAAAAAGGTCTAGTTCTTTTTCTGATGTTTCTACTTATCCATCTGTGCTTCCTAATGCAGACTTTTGCTAATAGTTTGTCCAATAAACTATTAGCAAAATAGTTTAAGTATAAAGTATTACAGCCAGGGGTGGGTTCTAATTTTTTTTACTACCGGTTCTGTGGGTGTGGCTTATTTTGTGGGCGTGGCTTGATGGTCATGTGACAATTCTTTAGGATTTAGCAGAGGTACTGGTCTACCAGGCTTTTAACTGCTTGCAGAGCTGTACCGGTCTACCCATTTGTTTTTAGAGGCATCGGTCTACTCATTCATTTTTGGAGGCACCAGTCTATTCATTTGTTTTTGGAGGCACCGGTCTACCACCACACTGCCTTTTAACACTGATCAGCTGTAGGGTGGCCCTTTGAAGCCCCGTGGCAAGAGTTTAAGGACTTTTTTTCCTTCTAACCAATCAGCTGGGACTCGGGAGGCAGCAATAGATTGGGGGTGGGACCAAATAAAAGGTAAGAATAATGCAGAGGGAAGGGGGGAGGGCCCAGCTCCTGAACAAAGAGAACCAGTTCGGTGACATCATATCGCCACCGCTACCAGCTCGGCCGAACTGGGCTGAACCAGGAGGAACCCACCACTGATTACAGCCTGAGAAGACTGATCAACACGTTTCAGCTATCTGCTCTGAAATTAAGTTTGGAAAGGTTGAAACTCATTTCAAGCTGTTCAAATTGTATTGGTGTATTCCTGGTCATCAAACAAAACTTTATAGTTTCTAATTGCATACATCAAGTTTAATGAAAAGAAGGACTGGGGTGACATGATAGCAATGTCCCAATATCTAAGGGGCTGCCACAAAGAAGGGGGGAGGGGTTGTCAACCTATTCTCCAAAGCACCTAAGGGCAGAACAAGAAATAATGGATGGAAACTAATTAAGGACCAACCTAAAAACATTTCCTGACAGCTAGAACAATTAAAGAGTGGAATCGCATGGCTTCAGTAGTTGTAGATGCTCCATCACTGGAGGTTTTTAAAAAAGAGATTGGACAACTTGTCTAAAATGCTATAGAGCAGGGATGGCTAACCTTTTTGCCGTCGTGTGCCAAAAGCGGGGGGAGTGGGGGGATTGCGTGTGCGCGTGCCCACACCCACAATTCAATGTGCCCCGTCCCCCCATGCATGCACGCATGACCTCCCCACTTTTGGCACGCAATGGCATGGTGGGCCCAGTAGGCCCATTTTATGCCCTCCCCAGGCTCCAGAGGCTTTCTAGGAGCCTGGGGAGAGCAAAAATGGCCTTCCCCACCCTCCCAGAGCCCTTCCAGAGGTCTGGAAACAGCCTGTTTCCCGACTTCCGGGGGCTTGGAAGGCCCGAAAATCAGCTAGCCATCACGCACATGCGTGCTGGACTGAGTTAGGGCAATGCTCGCGTGCCCACAGATATGGCTCCGTGTGCCACCTGTGGCACCCGTGCCATAGGTTCACCATCATGGCTATAGAGTCTCCTGCCAAAGCAGGGGTTGGACTGGAAGACCTCCAAGGCCATTTCCCAACTCTTATTCTGTTAACATGTAGCTCCCTCAAAACTCAAGCTCTCTGCTTGGATGACATGATGACTCGAAGTCTTAATAAAATATGACTGCTCCAATGGCAATAAACTTTCTCAAGCACTCTGACTCAAAAACTCTTTAGTTTGGCATCTCCCAATTGCTGCTGAAATTCATGCAATGATACTATGGAAATGCAAATGGCCAGTTTGGTATATTGGTTAAGGCTAAGGCTTTACCAATGTTAAGGCTTAACATTGGTAAAGAGGGACACCATTGACTGCGGGGGGGGGGGGGGGTTGATTAAAAATTTGGTCTATATGGAGCAACAAAAATTTTCATAGAACGCAAAAATAGTATTGTAATATATTTTTTTAAATTTCAACATAAGTACAATTTACAAATATAATAAAAAAATTATGTATAGTATTATTTTATTCTATAGAGACTACTCAGAGGGCTGAAAAAAGTCATTTCTGACAGGTTCTCGCACTTTTGACTGGTCCTCACACTTATGACCATCCTCACATTTATGCCGGTGCAGCGTTCTTAACAACCATGTCACTCATTTCATAACTGCTTCTCTTCACCATGGTGACAAGATAGGGCAAAAACGTAAAATGTGAGGACAGTCGTAAGTTCGAGGACTGCTCAAAAGTGCGAGCACCAGTCAAAAATAACTTTTTCAGCCCTCTGAGTAGTCTATGTGCATAAAAGGAAGAGGAAGTAGGGAGGAGAAGAAGGGGGGGGAAGAGAAAGTAAGAAGAAAAGAAAAGAAAAGAAAAGAAAAGAAAAGAAAAGAAAAGAAAAGA
>WNWU01000011.1:23165901-23191368 GCA_012654045.1 Ptyas mucosa | reverse complement strand
GAAAAGAAAAGAAAAGAAAAGAAAAGAAAAGAAAAGAAAAGAAAAGAGAGAGGTGGTAGGTTTGAGGAGAAAGATTGCTGTACAATAAAAAAGATGAAAGGAAAGAAAACCAACCCCAAACAAATATAAAGTTATTAAGATAAAGAATGAATTGTTAAACTTTAAAGAATAAAACAGAGTATTGAACAGAGTATTTGGCCGGGTTCACAAATTTAAACAGTGTTTAGTCATTTCAATTAAATTTACAATTTCTATATTTCTTTTTTGCCATATTTATTCCTCATCTATTTTTTTAAAAAACCAATATTACCCTTCATCCTCATCTCTAATCTTAATCAAATTCAATTTTTCACTTCTATTCTATATTATACCCCTTCCCATTATCATCTATTTTTATATCCATCCTCACATTGGTTAATTATATAATATTACAGTTGTTTAATACAAATTCAGCATTTTAATATAAATCAATTAGTTATATAACTATCTTTTTTGTATATTAATCAATATGAACATGAATATTCCAATTATTTCCATGCAATCCAATTTCTTACAAATCAATTAATATTTACCAATAATAATAAACCAAATAATTTCCCCATATATTCTTCCAAACCACAACTTAACCATTTCTACTTTCAACACAATATACAATTAATAGTATCTCAATTATTACAATTCCCTAGTTAAATAGAGCTTTTTTTTCTTTTGTGTTTTAAAATCTTGAACTCTCCTCTTTTGCCATTTGCCATAAATTTCCCATTGTTTGCACCTACCTTTTTTGATGAGGAAAAAGAAAAGAAATCTGCCTTTCCAACGTTGCAAGCAAACAACAAAGCCAACAACCTGCTTTAGTTTCGTTTTCGTTTTCAGCTTGAATTGCACAAGGAGAAAAAAATTGTGCTCCAGCAGCACTCTTTGCAGCTAGCAAGACCCCTGCCAAAAACAGCTGAGAGTAAATCAGCTGAGAGTCGGGAGGCCGATCTAATTAACCTATACTGAAGCTGAAAGGGGCTGTTTTTTCTATTTTTGCAGACATGGGTCTACTCATTTGTTTTCTTTTAACACTGATCAGCTGTAGGGCGACCCTTTGAAGCCCAGCGGCAAGAATTTAAACAGTTTTTTTTCCCTCTAGCCATCAGCTGGGACTCAGGAGGCAGCAATAGATTGGGAGTGGGCGGGGCAAGCCGTTCCCTAGCTTGTCCTGCATTCTTTCCAAAAATCGGGACTTTTTAAAAATGCCGCGGGAGGCGGGACAAATTGTTGAAAATCGGGACTGTCCCGCCAAAAGTGGGACGTCTGGTCACCTTAGTTAAGGCATCAGGCTGGAAACTGGGTAAGTGTGAGTTCTGGTCCTGCCTTGGGGATGAAACCAGCCACGTGACTTTTGTCCACTTACTTTCTCTCAGCCCTACAAAGGAGGCAATGGCAATGGCAAAGTTTTTCACTTCTGAAAAACTTTGCCAAGAAAATAGGGATTCATCCAGGCAATTTCCAAGAATTGAACATGATTGAATAGAAAAAAAAATGGATACAGTAGAGCCAGTCTCCAATTATACTGGTATGGTTTTGCCATTTTATTTTGATAGGAGTCAAGACTACTGATCTCATTTTACTTCTTATATTACAGATTTCCTGGTAAATAATCCTATGCTCCTAACCCCACTTGTACTTTTCCTAAAAAACGAAGAGAATATACCTGAATCAGGAGTAAGTATCTTTCAGTTGCTGGATTTATTGAAAATTCTAGAAGAATTAAGGCCAATGAATATGCAGTGAATAGTGGCAGCCCAAGATAAATGAGGGATGATATAATATCACAGACTTGCTTAATTAACCAATTGCAAGAAGAATCCAATACATTAAAATTTGTGCACAAATTCAATTTATATATCAGGAACTGATCATTTTCCTGTCCAGAAAATAATGTGTCCATATTTTTTACTCAGTTCATAATTTTTCATATTGCAAATATGTTGTAGTAGAACTGTTAACATAATTGATAGAATAAAATCATATTATCTTGACCACTCACAATCTGAGTTTGCTTTAGCTGTCAGTAAGTGTACTTTTAATTTAATTTCTAAGTGCCACACTTATTTGTGCATGATAAATATTAATCATCAAATTTTATGAAAAGTGAATTTGTTGATAATGTAAGCAAATCTGGCATTACCTAAAGTTCATTTTGCTTCTTCACAGACATAAGAATAAATGGTGTTTACATGCTACGGTATTTCAGAAGATAAATACTCTAAGGTCTTGCAGTAAACCTTTCTCATTTAATTGTTAGATCAGGAAAACAATTACAGGTTTACACAAAAGTGGCTTCCTTCACATGGCTTGTTAACAAAATGATCTTTGTTAAGATTAAAATATGCCTCACTCTGGCTATGAAACGTTATACTCTGTTTATCTTTGAGATTGGAGAAAGCTGTGTCCGCATTCTCATTTTTGCATGCAGAAAAGCAGGAAAAATATTTTTTTTGTAGGGAGACAGAACTAAAACTACATCCAGGTGCCATTCAATAAAATCACAAATTGCAAGAAAAGCAACGTTTACAGCAAGAGCATTGACAGGCCTGACCAGGTGGGAATGATACTATTATAAACTTGTTTAAACTGATTCAAGCTTTCAGACTCTTGTTGCTATCCTTTTTTCTTATTTACAATGTATGCAAACAATATTCCATGTAAACAGCATAGACTGAGCTAGGCAAATGGTTTACTAATATGAAAGAACATCAGTGCAGAATACCCCACAGCATTCTTTCTGCGGGGATCATATTATGCAGAGAGGAAGAAGAAAGTAAAGAAAATAAAACATTTTAAAAGTAAAAGAACTACTACTAAGTATAATTTATATCGGCACCATTCAATATATTGTTGCATGCTTTTCTATGGTTGCAAATCATCCTTGTTTTCACCATATCCATATGTCAGTTTATACATTGCATTTTCTGTTTAAAGCTCTCACCTTTCTCATTTTCTGGTTTCCAACCACAACTTTCTCTTCCTCTTGACCCATTCACTTTTCCTTCACATATTCGTTTTGCAATTTACTCACTTATTTTCTCTGTATGTCCAAATGACTCGATGTATTTGTTTTGTCTTTGTCATTCACTTTGGATCAATTCTATATGTATTCATCCCCCATTAATTCTTGATCCTATTTCTTTTTGTTTCATATTTCATATACTTTGTAAGTACCTTTTCCCACTGAATTCAAATTTCATTTATCTTTCTCTACTTGGTTCCCTATAATAAAGGAGAACCATAGTCTTGCACAAAGCCATTTCACCTGCTTTGACAAATATTTTAATCCCATGTTTCCACTGTGCTCCTTCACTTCTGCTACTAGAGTTTGCAGATTTGTTGCATTTTCAGCTGTCAAAACAGTGTCATCAGCCTAGCACAGGTTATTGATGTTTCTTCCTTTAATTTTAAAGCAACACTAACCTTCTTCCAATCTAGCTTTCCTCAATGTATATTCAGCGTATAAAATGAATAAACAAGTAACGATCATATAGCTGTATTTCATTCCTTTGTAAACCGAAAACCTTTCTGTTTTATCAGATTTGTATTGTAGCATCTTGACATGAATATATGCTTCACATGGAGAAATGAGATGTTTCTAAGTATATCCCACAGCCTGCATTATCAAAACAAAGGCCTTTTCCTGCGGTAATCAATGAAACACATGTTGGTTTCTTTCTTTTTTTGGTATGCTTTGACTTTCTCAACTATTCAGTGTACATCAACAACAATATCTCGTGATTCTCTGCCTTTTTAATAGTCATCTTCAACATCTGGAACTTGGAACTTACACATGAGCAATTTATGATCTGTCCCACAGTCAGCATCTGGCTAGTCTTTGATGCC
Source organism: Ptyas mucosa (assembly GCA_012654045.1). NCBI lineage: Eukaryota > Metazoa > Chordata > Lepidosauria > Squamata > Colubridae > Ptyas > Ptyas mucosa. Next base: position 23,187,486 of record WNWU01000011.1, on the reverse strand, counting down.
ATAATTGAGTTCCTCCATCTCCTTTTTGCAATAATAAATTCAATTTGATTTCTATGTACTCCATCTGTTGATGTCCATATATACAGGCATCAATTTGGTTGTTGGAAGACAAAGTTAGCAATAAAAAAAATGACTGCAGTAGTAGAAATTTACAAGTCATTCTCCTGCTTTAATTCAGATTCCTAAGCCAGTTTGGTGGTGTAGTTAAAGAGAACAGACTAAGAACCCGGAGATTGAGAGTTCTAGTCCTCCCTCATATATAAAATTGGATGGGTGACCTAAGACCAGTCATTCGCTCTCAGACTTAGGAAGAGGACAATGGCAACCACTTCCAAAATCTTGCCAAGAAAACTACAGGAATTAATCCAGGCAATTGCCTGGAATCAACATTGACTTGAAGGCACCCAAAAAGAGAAAAATTGCATGACATTTTCATCTTTAAGGTTTCCAAGTTTAGCATTCTAGTCTCCAACCACAAATGACACTTGTATGTTCTGTTAATTTTAGATTGAACTTGATCATAAAACACATCAATCTTCTCCTGCATCTCTGGATGGAGCATAAATCTGAACAGTTGTCATAGTAAAGGTTTGTCCACAAAGTTTATTTTATATTATTTGGTCATTGATTGCACTGTAGTCAAGTATGTTCTTGTCACACTATAAAAGCAACATTGCTTCTTCTTTATTTTACATATCCTGAGTAGTGAACAAATTCTGACTGGAGATGACTGATCCTAGGCCATCTCAATTCGCTAATGCCCAAAATGTCAATATGTAGTCATTTCATTTCATCTTTCACTGTGTTAAGCATTCCCATGCTCATGCTTCTTATGTTCCATATTCCCACTGTAATTTTGTTTTGGCAGCTTCAGATTTTCTTTTTCTTTATAACAACATCAGCAACAAGATATCCCGAAGGCTTTAATCTAGTCACATCATAAACATCAATAATATTCTGAAAGATTCTTAGCTCTTCCTCAGTAGCATGTTGAGTGCCATCTGACCTGAGGGGCCTATCATCTGGCACTCTATCATCAATCATTTTATATTTTCTATCCATGTGATTTTCTTGATAAAAATACAGAAGTGGTTTTCCATTGCCTTCTCTCATGCAGTATGACTTTCTTGCCTTTGCTATCGTTACTAAAGGGATCGTCTGCTTCTGGCAGTTTCCTATATCTCTACTGCCCAATGTAGATGCCTGCTTGCTTTAATTGGGCAGCTGGGATGACCTTCACACTTTGGGTAACCCTGCTTATGCCATACACTCTCACCATTCTTTGTCCATTCCTCCCAGGAACAGCTGCTCTCCCACCACAATATGGCAGCGCAGCAGGACTTGTGTGGTGGACACAAGATATGTTAATTGATCAAAACCACTCATGCAACTTCAAGGTTCAAATGGGGATTTGAGCCTAGAATTTTCTGTTCTCAGCTCAGGACCTTAACTGTTATACTACTTTGATTCTGTGGTTCTACGTAGTAAATAAAACAAAGTATACCCAGTTGCAAGATACTTTAGCTTAACCTGGTCTGATGTGAAATGTTTTAGTGTGAAGGTTTATTTTGTTATTAGTTCACATGTTACAAGCCAACTACTAAGAGCTGTGGCAGTTGAGTCTAAAATGCATTATTTCACATAATAAGGTGACCATCCTGGGTAATATGGTGAAGATTAACTTGCTTGTTTTGTATCTTCCTGTGTATAAATTATCCATAATGGCCTATGGCTATATATTTAATAAACGTACTCATCTTAATCCCAGAACATCCAAATTGTATTTTTATAGCCTGTGTTTTAAAGTTTGTTTACTTACAGACATCTGGTTAATGCATACCTACATATAAATTTTAGGCTCACTGGTCTGAACTGAACATCTGCACTGCAAGAACTAGTGAACAGACATGAATGCATACTTTTCAATCTACATAGTCAAAATTTTATAGGCTTGAACTTTGTCACTGGAAACTCAATCTTTCATATTTCTTTTAATGCTGTCTGGGACTTTGTTAATAATAATTTAATCCCAACTGTGTCGTATTGTATTTCTTGCTAACATTTTTTTGCAGAAATCTGCTTTAAAAGAACCATCTGTAGGGTTAGTATATATGAAACACTCGGTTGTTATCAGTGGCAAGTACCCTGCAGATTTCAATGAGCCCTAAATTTCACCTTGTGGGTTTATCTCTATTCATCCATTTAGGTTAATGCTAGACTTGTTCATTACCTTGTTGATACTTTTTTTTTCTTTTAAAGACAACCCATTCATCTTACAAAGTCTCCCACTCAGGAGCTGTCTGCTAATTTGATTTAAGACCCCACAACTCTTTAATTCTGTCACTTTAAAATATATCCTCTCTCAGTTCAGCAACAGTTAGAGAAGCACTTTGTCTGATCTGACATCAGGATAGAGGGATTATTACAACACATCTTTTGGAAAGGAGTGCCTGCTTGGAAAGCATTTGAAAACCACAGGCTTCTGACTTGCCTATACTTGTTATGTTGGTTTTAAATAAATACATTAGGACTGAACCAGCTGAATTGTGGATAGACAAAGAACTCAATGTCTTCCATAATATCTTCATCTTAGACATAGTCTTAGGACAGCAAGTCTCAAGGCACAATCAGAATGTGCTTTGCTTCGAGACTGTGAAACTGACTAATGATATAGTGAGCATGTAGTAATCCAGTGCAGTGGGCAACCTATTGTTGTGGTTATTATTTTAAAATGACAACTGTGCTTAGATCCTGTAGCAGTTTCCTGGGATTTCTTACAGGTGTCTTCAAGATGATATAGGAGGTCACAATATATATTAGCACCATCATAAAAGGTAAACAGAATGGATGATCCCTGCTTTGACAAAAACAGGAAGGCGAGGTAATTCCTAGGAATGTAGTGTATACTAGTTTGTGTTCTACAGAATGGCAATATTATTCTATCAAAAAATTGGGAGAAAATTAGTAATTTTTGGCAACACATTTTTCCCCTTCCCTTCCCTTCCCTTCCCTTCCCTACTTTACCTTTCCCTCCCCTACCGTACCTTACAAAAATAAGGGTAGGAATTGAGCAGCAGATATCTTGAAGGAAATCTACTCCTGTTTCTCCTCTTCTTATTTCATAGGTGATGGCTTCAGTCTTGACAGCCATCATGGCTTTGTGAGAGTGAAATAGGTAAATAACAGGAAGAACTAACCAGTTTCATATTTGCTGGGATATTGACCAGAAAGTGATAAATTTTAGTATGTCTGGCTCCATTTGCGGTGCTGTCTGAAACTTATTCACTGAATGAATGTCCTAACTGTGGTTGGAATGAGATCATGCTTACCACTCTGTGGGAACAAGTTCAGAACCACAATGCTGCTGAATACCACAACTTCAGTTGAACTCGATGGGAGTTAAACAGGCTGTTTAGGAACGCAGCCAATATTTGCAGTCTTTAATGATAAACTGTTTGAAGACAACAAAACATGCTGTGTGTTAAGTTAGAGCTGCCTAGGGGTTGTAGCCTATAATGTTATTATTTTCTTCTAGCAATCCATAAACTTAGCAGTTCCTGTAGAAGCTTCTTCTTCATTACTTATAAAGACATAATGTATATTTTACAGGCAGTATTGTCAATTAGTACTGATTTTTTTCCTCCAAAGATTCCCATTTTATCACAGTCATCTTTTGATAAGCTTTCTATTAAACATAGGATATGAGACGCAGATTCTAATCTGTAGGGCCAGTTTATTTCATGTTTTTAAAGTTATTGTGCTTCCTCTCAGTCCCTTCCCCTCTTTATCATTATCAGGAATACTTATGAGGCTATTCTATCTTCATTGAATCATTAAATTTTTTTAAAAAATCAGTAGGCTCCTATTTTCTGAGGTAGGGGAAAAGGGAGTGGAAGAAAACAAACCATAAATTCATAATGTCTCTGAAGATATTAGGAAAAGAAATAATATTAGAACATGCCGGAACAGGAGGATGAGAGTTTTAACTAACAATTTTATGTTTTGGTTGAGTTTGTGACAGAACTTGATGGAATAATATCAACTAAGTGGCAATTTGTTTTCAGGGTAAAAATTGCCAGGAGATCTTAAAAGCACACCTGTCTGATTATGTTTTTGTAAATTATTATCGTTTAGGGCAAGTTGCCAAAAAAGACAAGAAACCAATTTAACTATTCTCTGCACCAGTCCCCCCAGTACCTGCCCCAGGCTATATAATCCAGGCAAATAATTTTTTTAGACCACAAAGAGCTGCCTTATTTTGTCTATCCAGTCCAGGAGTGTCAACTGCCAAGGTCAGAGGAAAAGATCTTTTATGTCACGACTTACTACCTGATCCTTTGTTTTCTTAACTAGAAAAGCCAAAAATTAAACATTAAATTATGTCTGCAAAGGCTGTACTCTGTTTATTTAATATGTTTTTGTACTGGCCACTATAAAATTGGGACAGCCTAAAATGCATTATTTAAAAAGAAATCTATATTAGAAAAACCCCGTGCCATGAAGAAGTTGACTGCTGTTACCGTTTTATACCACTGTCATGCGAAAGACAATTTGTTTCTGAAATTCCTTTCAGAGAGCAGCAGATATGAGGGCAGCATGATATAATGGTATTATTTGGTAAAAAGATCTTTCTCTGTATAATAATCTTAGTTTCCTTGGCTTTAGCTAAATCCCAAGGGAACATATCATAGACATAATCTTCCCCTTGCCTTTTTCAGATTAGAGAGTTTATATGATCAAGGCAGCTTCAAATAACAGAAGATGCATTAAAGAAAACCTCACAACAAAAGCATCAGTAAGCATCATCTCCAATAGTAAAAGAAACTAAAACATTCTTTAAAGAGAAATTTGAAAGAATTTTTCAGTCACCAGAGGACTAGGGATGACGAGGAAAGTTTCTTTTTGCAGGGATATTTCTGAAAAACTGCAAAGATTTTGGCATAGCAGTAAGACAAACAATATAAAAATGGGGGGAAATGTAAACAACTAAACCTTGGTCTTATTTTTAAATTATTTTTCTCCTTTCCCCTCTTGGAACTGACTTCTTAGTTCAGTATATCTTTTTTTTTTGTCCTTGTCCAAAACTATAAAACGATCCTGGAACTCTGTATGATACTGAACCAAAGGCCAAAAATAAAATAACAATTCTGTTTTTTTTTTAAAAAAAAATTTATCTAGGCCTCATGAAAAACTGAAGGTTTTGTATATTCGCATAAACTCTTTTCTCTAACTAGAATAATCACAGTGGCTGATTAAAGAACTCATCTGTTTTTTAAAAAAACAATCTGTTTTTAAAATAAGTTCTGTGTTAACTTTACATGTACAGTATTTGTTTTAATATAAAATATGATCTTTGGGTACATTCTGGTTTAATGGATCAGGTCTTTTACAGATCTTTGCAAAACCATCATAATGAAAGTCTAGTTAATTCTACTAAATTCTAGGATGAATTTAGCTTCCTTCTAAAATATTCATATGATTGCTTCTTTTCATTTTTTAAAAATGCAACTGTGCAATATTAGTTAATTATATTACATTCTATACAGCACAAATGCAGACTATGCTTTACAAATATTTTGAAAACAAGAAGTAAAAAATGAAGACGACCTGTCCTAAAATAGGGAATAATTAAAGGAATTACTAAACCAGTTGCCAGTTACCATTTTGCTTTTGGGTACAATACATAGTAGCGCTTGTCTTCATCTTCCAATCAATTATTCTTATCTACATGATCTTACCAGGTAGAACTGGCGGCCTAGGGGCTGGATGCGTCACATGCAGGCCACGCCCACCCCACGCCCCTTGCATCATGGCAATGTGATGCTGCGAGTGTGACACCAATGGGGTAGAATGTCCTCCCTCTGGCTCCTCTCTCTAATGTCATCTGCAAGGACTTCGGAGCTAGATCTTTTCAGATGCTGTCTCCCTTTCATAGAACAGCATCCCGATATCTGTATGGCCCCAATAAATAGCTATTAAGATTTGTTTTTTCCAATAGGGTCTGCATTATGAATTGTGTAGTTTGAGGTTTTATTTAAATAGTATTGGGCTATTGTTAGTAAAGTAGGGTTATTTGTATATGATTTGTATTTTGTGTAGCCTTATTTATGGGAAAGGATAGGTAAACCACTCAAAATCAGGTGTGACTGAAGTTGAACATTATCCCAAAGATGCTTTTTCAAGAGGCAACTGGACTTTCTGGTTTTTCTTTGAAGACATTTTGCTTCTCATTCAAGAAGCTTCTTCAGATTCGGCAGTGGTGCAAAAGGGTGTGAAGCCTTCTTTGAATTATTGAAAAAACAGTGTTGTAGACTGGAGATAGATGGTGTCATAGCACTCCCCCTCTGTTGAAAGAGGGCTGTTCAATTTTGACACAGATGGCCTCTATGATCCCTCTTTCAAACCAGTGGTCCTCTGTTCAAAATATGGACTTTGCTGTCTTCAAAAGAGTGGCCTTTGTCTTTTAAATGCAGATGGACTGCTGAATCTAGTTCTGATGGATTTGTTCTCCTATGTTCCAAGAAGACTCCACACCCATTTGCACCACTCAGGTGACCCTTATAATACAAACAAATCTCCAGGTGACCTTAATGATTCACTAAAAGAATGTAAATGACCAGCTTTCTGCAAGGAGTATAAATCCTTCCATTCCCCACCATCCAGTCAAGCTGAAGAAACAACTTGGATGAGAAGTGAAACGTCTTCAAAGAAAAAACAGAAAGTCCAGTAGCCTCTTGAAAAAGCACCTTTGGGACAGCCATGGCCATAATTGAGAATCTCCATAAACAAGTTGGACATTAGTCCAGTAAAATTAAAATGATAATAATAAAAAAAACAAATTTCCCACATTTAAATCAAACTCCTTTTAGTATCTATGCTTTTGTTGGACAATTCTGCAGCTGGATTTATTTTAATGGATCACATATTATGTTTTTCATTAGCTATTGTTCTGACCAAATCATGCATTATTGAATGCTGATCTTATAAGAGCATAGCATGTGAGAATGCACATGTAAACTCACCAAGGGAGTGAATGGGAGATGTTATGCTTCATTTTTCCACAACATCCTGGATGATGACATGAAGCTAACCCTCACATTACCAGGCCAAAGTTTATCACATTAATTTTGCCTTTTGCCTGTTTCCCTTTATTTTCACTTAGGTCTATTTGTCATCATGGGGATGAGAGAACTAAAGCTTTATCCTGCCAAGATAAATAAGCTAAGGGAGGGAGGAAAGCTGAACTCTCTTCCTTTATTCAAAAATGTCACTGATTTAAATATTGAAAATAAACTATTGAGAACTTTGCAAGTGTAAAATGAGATTGTTGATGGCAGTCTTCTAACCTGGGTTAAGAAGGGGCCATTCACTTGGAATAATATATATCTTTGTATAAATGAAGGTTTATTTTTTTTTAAAAAAATTCCTGTACTCTTCGTTCTCTGCTGAGGTGACTTTATTGAACTTATTATAGATAGTGTGTCAATAAACAAGACCTTGCATCTGTGAATCATGCTTAAAACATTTGTGGGCCTTTCGTAATTTCTCTTAGTCCAGCCCAGATGTATTCAGTGATCCGGTGAGAATCTGATCTCACCACCCAATAAATCTTAGAATAGTAATGCTCTTGTTTGCTGACAGCTAGCAGAAGACAACTGAAGCAGCATCTTCATCAGCTGTGGGACATCTGTCCCTGCTTTGAGCTGGATTGGCTCTTTAATCAAACTAGACTCTTGACAAATAAGAACACAAACTCTAATTATCTGGATGCTGGAAGAGGCAGTTTGTCTTTTAATTGGTACTATAGATTTAAAACTACAAGATGGCTTAAGCTACCCTCCCTCCCTGTTTTCTTGTTCAGTATTAAGTATCTGGGGGTGCAGATAACTAATGATCTGAACTGGTCTCTCCACACATCATCCTTAGTGAAGCATGCAAACCAGTGTCTGCATTTCCTGAGTCGGATGAGGAAAGCACATCTTTCTCCTTCTATCCTGCCCACTTTTTACAGAGGCACGACTGAGAGCATTTGAACAAATGGCATCACTGTTTGGTTTGGTAGCAGCAGTGCCTCAGAGAGAAAGTCCATTCAGAGAGTGGTAAGGACAGCCAAGAAGATTATAGGAAGCTCACTTCCTGTCATCCAGGATACTGCTTCTAAGCGCTATGTGCTTAGAGCTCAAAGCATTGTTAGAGACTCCGCACACCCACTTCACGGTCTGTTTCTGTTGCTCCCCTCTGGGAGGAGGTTTTGAAGTATTTCTAGCAGGACTTTCAGATTCTGTAACAGCTTTGTTCCCTATGCTATCTGTCCAGTAAACTTACCAGATTTGCTTCTCTCACTGTGTACATGTATACATACAAACAAACTAAACTGTGTTGTTTCTCTGTGTCATATAATATATGTGGGTATATGCATAATTATTTATTTTATCATGTTTATGTATATTACAGGTGGTGACCCTTTGAGAGCTCTATGCAATGAAATTTCATTTTAATGTATGCTGATTAGTGTACATTCAAAGTGACAATAAGGTTATTCTAAGTCTAAGTTCATCAGTTGTTGCGGTTTGAATTAGACCTGTGAGCAGAAATGGGAAATTTTGGCCCAGATGGTCCAAAAATCCTGATGGGAAATGCTTCAGAGAAATATATTGATGGGATTCTTTGCTTAAAAAGAGGTACATTTAGTGGAGCAATTTACAACAGTGGAAACAACTCACAATTGTGCTCATATTTAGAAACTGGAGGGAAAAAATGATTTTTTTTCCTACTCTTTCCTAAAATTTCCTTGTTAAATTTCCTTGTTAAATTCACCTTTGCTGAAATCCACTTGCAATACTGAAAGATTAGCAGTTTGGAATCAGTGTGTCACAGTCTTAAAATACTAATATTCTGTTCAGGATATTTTGTGGAGTGGTGACTTGTTAAAACGTGGTTAAAAGGTGCACTTTGATAAAGTGAGAAAGATAAGTCCAGTTACTACAGTACTTACAAAAGAAATACATTCTATGGTAGATTCTTTGAAAAAAAATGTGTAATTAGTAAGTGGTATACAGAACTGCTCTTACGGAGAAAAACACCCCTTCAAATCCCTGTAACTACAGATGTGTAATTTTTTTGGTAATGGATTTGCTGAATAATTGATGAAACTGAATAATATATGCGCCTATGAGGCACACTATCTGTGTAATTGCTAGGAATCAAAAATGACTTGATGGCATATAATCAATCAATCATATGAGTCTCATAGATTTAATTCACACAGATTTATTTTTATCCCTAGTCTCAACTCAATTTTCTTACTTTGTCTCCTATAAAGTGCATGATTTATCTAAGGCAACACCTCTAAACTTATTTCCTTTTGGATTAAGATGGAATTTAGAAGTGAGTATGTAGCCCTGCTCAGGCATTTAACACATGACAGCTCCAGTTAAACTCTATCTTGTATCAATGTTGCTGAGATGATACCTCCAGCAAACAGTTACATCTTGTACAAGTAGTCCTTGACTTACAACCACAATTCAGCCCAAAATTTCTGTTGTTAAGTGAGACATTTGTTAAGTGAGCTTTCCCAATTTTACAACCGTTCTTGCCATAGTTATTAAGTGAATCATTGCAGTTGATAAGTTAGTAACCCGGTTGTTAAGTGAATCTGGCTTCCCCATTGACTTTGCTTGTCAAAAGGTTGCAAAAGCAGGTCACATAAACCTGGGGACACAGCAGTGGTCACAAGTATGAACCAGTTGCCAAGCATCTGAATTTTGATCACAGGATTGCGGGAATGCTACAAAAGTTGTAAGTGTGAAAAATGGTCATAAGTCACTTTTTTCAGTGCTCTTGTAACTTTGAATGGTCACTAAACAAAACTGTGGTAAGTTGAGGACCTATACAACTCATGGCAGCATAAAATTGGAAGTGTCTTAGTGACATTTCGATGAAGTCTCATTCGTCATTTTCAGGCTGGTGTTTTTGGCTTTGTGCTTCTAGGAGCAATGTGTGATTGCAGCTGTTTCTTCCTTTTAACTGCCAGTGGGGGTGTGAACTGATTGGGTGGGAGCTTGGCTGTGCTCTGATTGGATGGGGGGGGGTTGGCTGTGCTCTGATTGGATGGGGGTGTGTTCTGTTTGGGTGGGGGCTTGATTGTGCTTGGGTTAGTCTGAGTTGCAGGGGGATTTGAGCTGATGAGCTGTGTTGCTGTTGTTTGGCTTCGTGTTCGTGTTCGTGCCACATCTTCATGGTGGGTGTCAGTCTGCTTCATGTATGGATTGGAGGGGTTTAAAGTGGCTAATGATGCAGCTGCGGTCTGGCTTCTGGTCCGTGGTCGTGCCTCATCATCGGTGTGGGTTTGAGTCTGCTTTCCGCATGGATGTGTGGTGGTGACATCCTGTGTGGCCCTCGTGAATGTGGGTCTGGTGTCATTCCTCGTGTTAGGGACTCGTTTGTCAATAAAGGTGGGTTTCCAAATGGCTGGTAGGCAGGAGGTATCATCTTGTTTATTCATGCTGTGTGGGCATTGTTCTATCTCGATGGCTTCTCTGATTATTCTGTTGTTAAAGTGTTCAGTTTTGGCAATAGTTCTAGTCTTTTTAAAGTCAATTTCATGTCCTGTGGCTTTAAGATGTTGGACCAGGGAAGAAGTTGGTACATCTTTTGTGACTGAGTTCTTGTGTTCTTCAATGCGTGCATTTATTCTTCTGTTGGTTTGTCCGATGTATGTGGTGGGGCAGGCGGTGCATGGAATTTCATATACTCCTTGACTTCTAACTTAATTTTGTCTTTGGGGTTTCTTAGGATGGTGGATATTTTTCGGTTTGTGCAGAATGCTGTCTTGATGTTGTGTTTGTAGAGGATCTTGCTGATCTTGCTGATATATATATATATATATATATATATATATATATATATATATATCTGAAAGGGGCACTGTCGCTAATATCTCAATTATATAAAAATATCAACTATAACTAATGGTTATTAAATTCTTTAATATTTGTGCAGTCACTCCCACCATCACATTGTTATGTACAGGTAAGTCCTTGATTTACAAACACAACTAAACTCAAAATCTCTGTTGCAAAGCTAAAAGGCTGCTAAGTGAGTTTTGCTCCATTTTACGACCTTTCTTGCCACAGTTGTTAAGTGAATCAACGCAGTGGTTAAGTGCATTGTTAAGTGAATCTAGCTTCCCCAGGGACTTTGCTTGTCAGAAGGTGATCACATGACTTCAGGATACCATGCTGGTTGCCAAGCATTCGAATTTTGATCATAGGGATGCAGCCACAGTTGTAAATGTACCCTTGTAAATTCAAATGGTCTCTAAACAAAAGGTTGTAAGTCCAGGACTGCCTGCAGTTGGTTCTGATAGTGTGCAAAGACTGGGGAAACAGAAGCGTAATGCTTATATTTGGGAGTTTTAGTTCCCGCCCCTCCAATTGAGTAGAATTCCATGAGGAAGGGGGGAGTAAGATCACTAGCTTTGCCCCTATATCACTATCCTTATCAGGGTTAGGGAGGATACATCACTAATCACATGGCTGATGCACGTCTCTAAACACCCTACACTATTTAGAGTTTTGAGAGAGCTGCGTGATGGGGGTGGGTGGATGGGTGGCAAATCACATTAGGAATTTGTGCATTTCATTCCCTATTCCTTTTCATGTAGACTCACAGCTAAGATTAGAGCAACATCTGACAGCTGTGGCTAGAGGGATCCTTGCACAAGTTCACCTGGTGCACCAATTGCGACCCTACTTGGATCTGGAGGCTCTCCTCAGAGTCACTCATGCCCTTGTCACCTCACTGTTAGATTATTGCAATGCGCTGTACATGGGGCTACCCTTGAAAAGTGTTCAGTGACTACAGTTGGTCCAGATGCAGCCGCGCAAGCTATCGTGGGTGCACCTAGATACACCCACACTACACCAATTCTCCGCGAGCTGCACTGGCTCCTTATTGGTCTCCGGGCACAATTCAAGGTGTTGGTTATTACCTTTAAAGCCCTACATGGCTCAGGGCCAGGTTATCTTCTAGACCGCCTTCTACCACATAGCTCCCAGCGACCGGTAAGATCCCACAGAGTTGGTCTCCTCCGGGTCCCGTCAACTAAACAATGTCGGCTGGCAGGCCCGCGGGGGAAGGCCTTCTCTGTGGCTGCCCCAGCTCTCTGGAACAAGTTACCTCCTGAGGTCTGGACTACTCCCACCCTATTGACCTTCCGAAAAGCAGTGAAGACCTGGCTTTTCTGGCAGGCCTGGGACCATTGATCTCGCTGTTGTGATCTTGTGAGATCCGGCCATGAATGGTGTGAATGGGTTTTAAGGTTTTAATTTTTAAATGTTTTTATAATGTTTTTTTAAAAAATGCATTGTAAGCCACCCTGAGTCTCTGGAGAATGGCGGCATATAAATTGAATTAATCATCATCATCATCATCATCATCATCATCATCATGTTGTGGAAAATTAGAAGGTTTGACTAGATAAGTGTTTCTATATCACTGGAAAGTGAAATAGTAGAATGAATTGTCAAAAGCATATTGGTGAAGAATATTGCTCTCATAATGATGAAGAACCAATAAGTGGCTCTTTCAGTTTAGAATAATATATAGATATTAGTGTATCTATATATAGAATAGTGTGGACAAAAATATGGGCAAAAAATATTTTAACTATCCATTCTTTATGTTAAGATAGTACTTGTCTCTCACGACCTTTAGTTATATTAAGGAATGCTGCCATCTAGAGAAATTAACAAGAATTTTCCAAACAGACATATGTGCCCACACACTCAGATACATAAATCATTCATAAGCCTCTATAGAGGATTTATTTAGTTCTGTTGTTTATAAAACTGTCCCCAACATAATTGCTAATGATGCTCTCTTCCTGTGTCTACAAAACTCCTTTTGATAACAGCTATCCCATACCAATTTTGAACTGAGTCATTTCATTTCACTTTTTAAGTGACTGATTGTTTCCTTACAATTAGCTATGGGAAAGTTGCAGGAATTTGAGAAGAATTTGCATCAGATTGTAAAAAAAAAAGTGCAGACATTATGATGTTGCAAGATTAATTGTTTTCTATGTCATACAGTTCTTCAGGATTAAGACAAGACTATTTTGAAGCAACAAAAGACATAATAGCTACACTTTGATTTATTAGACTGAAATATTCACTATCACCAAGACATGCACAATCTTCTGATTCTATTACTTTGCATTTATAGCGTATAACCTGCCTTCAAGGAGACAGGTCACCATTGAAATTACTAGCATTTTAGTAGGGCTGGATGTCTTTGATCTTTATCTGACTGTTCCTTATATGTCCTAGAACACCAGGGAGATATCGTTGATATATGATCCGTTAGCTCCTAGTTCCAGAACCTTGATCTGATTATAATGTCTTCAACTTTAGGGTTTCATTCCAGCCTTTTCTACTTCAAAGCTGTGTGTCTTTATGCCCAGGAAATACTAAAACATGCCTACTTGGCTTTATGGTACTGTACAGTACCATCTGGAATTTTAGGGGAAATTATGTCTATATTTAATATAGTACTAAATTATGATTTAGTACTAGAAATCTAGAAATGTGGTTAAACAATCCCATTGCATTAAACAGATGTGGCAACTGGTGTTACAGTGAAATACAGATGGTCTCAGACTGTGCTCAATGGCATCTTTTCTATGCCATTACTGTTAGGTTCTGGTAACGATTTCCGCCTTTTTTCCATTGTACCCCATTCCTCCAGATGGTCCTTCTGCTTTCATTCTCTCAAAGGCTGGATGTGATTGTCACTGAAAAAGGAAAGGAAGAATGTTGTTTAGGCAGAATTGAGATTTATCCCTGTTTTTGAACAAGTTCAACACAGTCACATTTGAAGAGGAAGAGAACCATGAGGAGAATAGTGAAAAGAAAGTTGAAAGAGAAAGTCAACCAGGTCAGTTCTCTTCACATACAGTATATCTCTTTGTGAATCTCTATATACCTAGGGTTAGAAAAGGTATCACAGATTCAAAGATGGCAGCAGGGTGTAAATGAGAAGGGTCATGTATGCTGTAAATTAGGGGGAAAAATTCTTTCTTCAAAACCCAGAAATCTTGTCAAAATAAGAAGACGAAATAGATGATTAGGGGACTGGAGGCTAAAATATATAAAGAACGGTTGCTGGGATTGAGTATGTCTAGTTTAATGAAAAGAAGCACTGGGGTGATATAATAGCAGTGTTCTGATATCTCAGGGGCTGCCATAAAGAAGAGGGAGTCAAGGCACCTGAAGGTATGACAAGAAGCAATGGGTGGAAACTAATCAAGGAGAGAAGCAACTTAGAACTAAGGAGAAATTTCCTGACAGTTAGAACAATTAATCAGTGGAACAACTTGCGTCCAGAAGTTGTGAATGCTCCAACACTGGAAGTTTTTAAGATGAGATTGGACAGCCATTTGTCTGAAATGGTATAGGGTTGCCTGCCTGAGCATGGGGTTGGACTAGAAGACCTCTAAGGTCCCTTCCAACTCTGTTATTCTATTCTAAACACAATAGACGTTCTGAGAAAAGAAATCCAAGCAGTCAAAATAAACATGCACAAATCCTTTAAAACTACGGTTTTAATATGACATTAAGACAAGCAACAAACAAGTCTTATATATAGTTGGAATAGAAAGCTGATCTTTCAGGATGTTGTAGGATTTGTGTGGTAGAGGAAGATGGAGAAATAATGGAACTGAATTAATCCTTTGCTTCTGTCTTCACTAGTGAAAATACAGAGGACACATGTTCATGTTTGAGGAAGATTAAACTGAAACATAAATGAGAGACAGGATTATAAGCTAAATTAACAACTTAAAATAAATAATTTCAAAGATCCAGAATTTATATATCATGAGTTCTTAAAGAACTGGAATATGAAATGGGAAACTGCTCATCTATTTACAAATATGTGCAGTTTCTCGGTACATCAGCAATTATTCCTAAGAATGACGATGTGGATCTAGATTTAAAAAGGGATGATAAAAGAAACAGCAGGGCAGTTAGCTTAAGATAATAAAATGGAGGGAATGGTTGTTAAAGAGAAAAACAATGAAACTCATAGAATGAGCCTTCTAAAGGAAACAACTTGGCTACTAGAATGGATTGTCAATTGGTGAGATAAGCTGAGAATCTTCACTCTAAGGTAGAGCTCCGAGTTATATCAATAATCAGCAACAACTCAGTGTCAAAACCACAAAGCAAACAGTCTGTTAAAACATGAGTAAAGGGGGAAACAGCAGTAATGATTTTAAACTGTTGTGGGTCTAAGAAGAGAATGTCACCATTATGCTGACAGAGAGCAATTAATAGTTCAATGAGACTTCATTCTGATTTACAATAAAGATATGTATCTAGTTAAGCAATGTTGTGTGCCTGATTGATTTCAGACAAGGCCAAGCCCTGCCTAATAAACCTAATAAAATTGATGGATTGGTGGATTGATGGACTTCAAGTCCTGGTCCAGGTAGTCTGGCAATTGGTTAAAAAACAGGAAATGGAGAGTAGGAATAAGTGGGCAAAAGTTATCTTGCTAAGATTTGCAAAAAAATCAGTGGGGTTCATTCACATTCATTCATCATTCTTCATTCATTCATTCATTCATTCATTCATTCATTCATTCATTCATTCATTCATTCATTCAATATGGCCATCCATGTCTCCAGAGGCATGCTAGGCAATGAACATACACATTTTCCAATGCTATCATCGTTAGTAGACAACTGTGTTTATGTTCAATTTATAGATACATGTCATTATTAAGAATAACAGAACACAATACTGTAGAATAACAGAATTGAAAGGGATCTTGGAGGTCTTCTAGTCCAACCTCTGCTCAGGGAAACAAATGCCATTTCAGACAAATGGTTGTCCTATCTTTTCTTAAAAACTTCTAGTGTTGGAACACCCACAATTTCTGGAGGCAAGTCATTCCACTGATTAAATAGTCTGTCAGGAAATTTCTCCTTAGTTCTAGGTGGCTTCTCTTCTTGTTTAGTTTCCATCCATTGTTTCTTGTCCTGCCTTCAGCTGCTTTGGAGAGTAGGATGATTCCCTCTTCTTTGTGGCAATCTTATTTGAAAAGAGCCAAATGGATGATAATATTCCTTCCAACATAATGCATGGATGTACAAAAATTCAGTCCAGATCTGTTTAATGAGGGGACATGATCTCCTCCCTCAACACATGTCCCCTAGATGTAAACACTGAATATATTTGAAAGAGTCTAATATGCAACATGAAAGTTTATATACTAAAAAGGAAAAAAAGAGGGGCAATTTTGTTTCAAATTAGAACATAATAAAATGTTATATATCACTTTGGTAGAGAACCCTATATACAAAATGTTGTGTACAAAACATACACAGATTTTCTTTAATTTTTATTTTTAAAAGTTGCATAAAATATAGATTGAAATAATAAATGAATAAATGTGTCATCGATATCTCCATGATAATCTTTCCAAGCACAGGATTGATATCTTCCAGAGATACACATTAGTAGAAAAAAAATAATCAGCCTGACATTAGTAAACTATTGCAGGTCACAGTAAATAAAAACGATCTAAAACTGTATAGTTTTTTTTATACACTAGTATCAGTACCTTAAACTAGCCCCGATAATAAATACCATTCTATTTTTAACAATTTCTTAATTTGTAATTAAGTTGTACCCTCATCTCTTTTTGATACATCAATAAATTTCATTGGCAAAATAGCCAGTAATATTATGGAGTCATAATATATGGTGGTACATGGCTCAATAGTAGCATTTTCAAAAAGGTTCTTGGAGTCCTAGTGAACAATCACCTTTAGCATAGTATTATTATTCTATTTTTAAATTATTTTTCCAGGTTTCAGTTTGTTTTTTGGTGGAATTGTAATTCTTATATACTATTTTAAACGTGGAAAAATTCTGAAGTGATTTATCTTGGTCTGAATTTTTTGCATTTCAGAAAAAATGCCAAGGGTGTTTAGATTTTCTATATCCACTGTATGTCCTAAGTTTCTGGATAAAAAAGAAGAATAAGAAAGAACACTGGATATGTTTTTTTCATGGTCTTATATATGAATCTAGAGTTGAGAGAAAAGAAAATCATGAAAATAATACATAGATGTAGCAAATTGTCTTATTTCTGAAATTCTAGAAATTTCTCTGATTAAGTGAAGAAAATTATTTTCATTAACGTTCATATCTATCCTTTCTAGTCATCAGAAATTCAAGCCAATATGTAACAGTCTAAAATGATATATAAACAATCAAAACTCATTCAAACAATTAAAATGACCTGTTCTCCAGTTCAGAATTAAACTTTCTGCTTAATGTTAGGATGATTAAGATGGTTAAGGAGTGATTGTTATATTCCTTTCATCTTTTCAGTGATAGCTATTAGAATACAGTATAGTCTCAATTATAAATCATAATGAGGATGGACAATAAGGTATCTGCTCAAACAGCAGATACTATGGCCGTGATGGCGAACCTATGGCACGGGTGCCACAGATGGCATGTGGAGCCATATCTATGGGCATGCGAGTGTTGCCCTAGCTCAGCTCCAGCACACATGCGCATGCAGGACAGCTGATTTTCGGGTCTTCCGGGCCCACTGGAAGTCGGGAAATGGGCCATTTCCAGCCTCTGGAGGGCCTCCAGGGGGGTTGGGGAAGACTGTTTTTGCCCTCCCCAGGCTCCTAGAAAGGCTCTGGAGCCTGGGGAGGGCAAAAAATGGGCCTTCCGGTCCCACTGTGCCATTGCGTGCCAATAGCTGGGAGAGCATGGGGGGTCTCACGCACATGCATGGTGGGGTGGGATGCACTGAATTATGGGTGTGGGCACATGCACACGTGACAGCCCTGCACTGGCATGGCATGCAATGGCAAAAAGGTTAGCCATCACTGTACTATGGGATTAGGAAAACTGCAACATGCATTAGAACAGGGGTGTCAAACTCAATTTCATTGAGAGCCACATCAGGGCTGTGGTTGACCTCGAGGGGCTGGGTTGGCATGGCCAACTGGGTGGGTGAGGCCAGCTTGACGCCACTCCCCCAAATACTGGCATGTTTCCTCTTTGCGCTGGCTAGACCCAGCTGAAGCCATGCTACCCCGATGTTTCCTCTTTGCATTGGGTAGACCGGGCTGAAGCTGTTGTGGTCTGCCTGCACCTGCAGAGCTGGCAGCAGAGTCGGACAGCGATGAGGCTGAGGAAGAACATGGGCCAGTCTTGGAGGCTGGGGAAGGCCTGGATGAGGGCTCTGCATTGGAGGCAGAGATGGGGCCAGGGCCATCAGGGAGTGATGTGCGGACTTCAGAGCCTCCAGAGGCTGACAGTAGAGAGATAGAGGAACAGGAGGAGCCTGTTCCTAGTGCACGTATGAGAAGAGCTGCCAGAAGGCAGGAGCAAATAAAGCAGAGAGGATGACTCAGGAGTAAGGCCAAGAGATGATTGGCCCCTCCCATAAGGCTTAAAAGATCAGCAACGGCTCTTGGCCTCTCTGCCGGAAAACAATGTTGAGAGATTTGCTTCTTGTTTCACTATATTCATTTCCTGTCGGTGTCTTCTGCTTCTGAACTTTTGCCAAGAAAAGCCTTTGGCAGTTTGCCTAATTATCCCAAGGTCAGTGATGAACTGAGGAATGGTGTTTTGAAGAATTTGCTTTAATTTAGTTTGGACTACGCTGAGAATGAATTTATTCTCAGCTGTTCTAATAAAGTCTGTTTGTTTTCAAACTGTTTGTATTTAATACTAACTACTTGGGCCTGGGTCAAAACAGAAGCCATACGGGCCGGCCTCTTACATTTTCCAGGCCGGCCCTGCAGGCCAGATCCAACCACATTGCGGGCCAGATTCGGCCCATGGGCCTTGTGTTTGACACCTTCATTAGAAGATCAGCTCTCTGTCACATCAATCCTGATAGTCTCTAGTTAGACTATTGTCCTCACTGTGATGGGGCACATTGTTCATCTTGCTATAATACATAGTAAGATTCAGTTGTCTATCTCGTAGCTTCCATATATGAAGTTTGCCATTTTTATTTATTGATTAAATTTCTATGCCACCCATCACACTGATACAGCAACTCTGGGATGCATTTTGTTCTTTACCGCATATAACAATGCATCCTGATCATAACAGTTACTTAATTTTTTAAAATTTAAAATACGGGTAGTGTATTGACTTACAAAAATTCATTTAGTGAAGGTTCGAAGTTACAAAACAGTGACTTATGGCTGTTTTTTTCACATTTACAACTGTTGCAGCATCCCTGGGGTCATGTGATCAAAATTCAGATGCTTGTCAACTGGCATGTATTCATGATGGTTGATGACAGTTGTTGTGTTCAGGTGTCATGTGATCACCTTCTGCAATCTTCTGACAAGCAAAGCCAATGGGGAAGCCAAATTCACTTAAGAACCATGTAGAGTAACTTAACAACTGCAGATTCACTGAGCAATTGTTGCAAGAAAGGTCATAAAGTGGGGCAAAACTCACTTAACAATTACCTGGCTTAGCAATGGAAATTTTGGGCTCAATTATGGTCATAAATTGAGGACTACCTCTATATGGAATGGAATGGAATGGAATGGAATGGAATGGAATGGAATAGAATAGAATAGAATAGAATAGAATAGAATAGAATAGAATAGAATAGAATAGAATAGAATAGAATAGAATAGAATAGAATAGAATAGAATAGAACAGTGATGGCTAACCTTTTTGCCGTCGTGTGCCAAAAGCGGGGGGAGCGGGGGGGTCACGGGTGCGGGTGCCCACATCCATAATTTAATGTGCCCCGCCCTCCCGTGCATGCGCATGTGACCCCCTCACACTTCCCCCTGCTTTTGGCACGCGATGGCACAGTGGGCCTGGTAGGCCCGTTTTCCCCCTCCCCAGGCTCCAGAGGCTTTCTAGGAGCCTGGGGAGGGCAAAAACAGCCTTCCCCATTCCCCCCGGAGACCTTCTGGAGGCCGGAAACAGCCAGTTTCCCGACTTCCGGTGGGACCAGAAGGCCTGAAAATCAGTTGGCCGGTGCGTGCATGCGTGCTGTAGCTGAGCTAGGGCAACACTCGCGTGCCCACCAATATGGCTCCGCGTGCCACCTGTGGCACCCGTGCCATAGGTTCGCCATCATGGGAATAGAATAACAGAGTTGGAAGGGACCTTGGAGGACTTCTAGTCCAACCTCCTGCTTAGGGAGGAAATCCTACACCCCTTCAGACAAATGGTTATCCAACATCTTCTTAAAAACTTCCAGTGTTGGAGCATTCACAACTTCTGAAGGCAAGTTGTTCCACTGATTAATTGTTCTAACTGTCAGGAAATTTCTCCTTAGTTCTAAATTGCTTCTCTCCTATTTATGTTCCACCTGTCCCGCAATTGGATTCAAAGTGGCACACAAAATAAAGGAGATTATTGAATACACAGCAGTAATATAAAAATAATTAAAACTCTGTAATAAATTACATAACTTTACAATCTGTATAATTTAATTGGCTATGTTATCATGGACTATGTTAGTATAGTTAATAATTAGGGGGCTATTCTGAACTCTGAACGGGGTAACATCATGGATTTTACTTTACTTAAAGAGATTAAATTTGCAATAGATTATTAGAGCAAGTACAATAAATTCTATGAAAGTAATTCATTCCCCGTTCATTTCCCTCAGTCTGTTTCTGGTCTCCCAAGTATATTAATTAATACAGGCCTTAAGCTCATTTAACATCTTGTCAAGCTTCATGCCAATTAACTGGCTCTTATTCTACGGATTTTTGTAAATGCAGAGCCAGAATTTACATTTGGGAATAAATCAATCTCAAGGAATAAAGAAACAGATCCAAGAGACAGAGGCCTTCCCTGACAATCAAAACAGAAGTAGAACTTTTTGGGTGTTTGGAGAGATTTATGCAATTTGGTACTAAAGCTTCAGTCCTCTTTTCTCTGCTTGTCATGGCCTAACTGGAACTCCAAATAATTAAATTGTCACTGCTTTACAAATTGCACCAATTATCCTTCCATTTCATTTTGCTGCTGCTGCTAAGACCGCCCATTATTAATGATATCCCAAACGTTTCATTTCTAAATGGAGTAAAGGATCTCTTTACAACTAAGGTCATTCCAATCTGTCAGATTTCATTAATTTTAATTAAATGCGCTTTGCTGGCAGACCATGGTATTCCGGGTTTGGGGAATTTCTGTTGCAGCTGGAGATGCTATGGCAGCATAATCAAGTTTTGATATGCTGTGATTGCACCAGATAGATCTCCTAAGAGACAATCCTAGATAGGATTGTGAATGGCCCAGTACCAATTATTCTTCTACACAACTATGCTTAGCAAAAGGAGGCATAAGATAGGGAGAGAGATATATGATTATACAGGTAGTCCTTGACTTACAATAGTTCCTTTAGTGACCGTTCGAAGTAACAACATCACTGAAAAAAGTGACATGACCATTTTTCACACTTATGACTCTTGCAGCATCCCCATGGACTTCTTCTTCTTCCTCTTCTTCTTCTTCTTCTTCTTCTTCTTCTTCTTCTTCTTCTTCTTCTTCTTCT
>WNWU01000011.1:23143106-23158111 GCA_012654045.1 Ptyas mucosa | reverse complement strand
AATAGAATAGAATAGAATAGAATAGAATAGAATAGAATAGAATAGAATAGAATAGAATAGAATAGAATAGAATAGAAGAGTTGGAAGGGACCTTGGAGGTCTTACATTTAAACATTCTGATTTATTGATTATGTGTCATCAAATTGGTGTTGATTTTTAGTGACCCACATAGATTTTCTTCAGGCGGATCAGCTCTTAACCAGGTTCTCCAGAACTTTCAACAGTGCACACATTGCCACTGTAACTAAATCTGTCCACCTGCTGCTTGTTCTTCTGTTCTCTTCTCACTTTCCCAGCATTAGAGCCTTCTTCAGAGACCCTAGTATAATGAATCTGAAACAGAATAAACTGAGCCTGATCATTTGTGCCATGAGAGAGAATTCTGAAATGATATATATCAGTGAAGACTCAATCATCAAGGCCAAAGATATCTGAAAAGGTTAAATCAAGGGAACTGGACCAAAGTTTGTTGGACAAACTTTGATTCAATTGCTCTGATTTAACTTTTTCAGATCTGAACTGATACATTTGACAACCCATTTATTTGTTTTCCTGACTGTCCTTGGCAGTCATCCACACCACCATAAGATTCTGAGAGATGGTTAAATCTTCCACTTCAGTTTTTTGTCAACACTTGCCTCCTCCCCCAGCCCTACTGGATGCTTTTTGAACTGGCAGAAGAATCTACCAAGTGCTCGGTAAACTGCCCTGCAATAAACTGTTAGGACAGTTCTACTAACTGGTATTATTACTGAAGTATTTTAGTGAGTGTCTACTAGACTAAACAAATTATGCCAGCATATCTTTGTGTCATCTTATGGGCTGGAAGAAAACAGTTTAACCCAACCGCTTATAAGGAGCGAAAATCTGATAATCTAGAGTAGCAAATTAAGCTGATGCACTTGTTTTGTGTTGTATTCAGTGGTGGGTTGCCCCCGGTTCGGACCAGTAGTAAAACTGGCGGGAGGCCCTGCCCACCACCCCAAATGTCATCATTGTCGATCTGCACATGCGCAGAAATGTGCGATGCCATTGCAAACTGGTAGTAAAGGTAAGTAGAATCCACCCCTGGTTGTATTGTGCTTTTATTGTATATTATATTGTGAACGGCTTCAAATTGGGTTGAGTTGGGTGACACCTGAATTGAATTGAATAAATACATGCTAGTGCTGGTAATAAGTCAATGATTAAGCATGCAGCTCTCTACAAAGCTGAAATGGAATTGTTAAATAAAAAAAAGACAGGAAGATTTGGCCCAAAATATGGAAACTCTGAGCAACATTTAGTTGTGTTTGTTATTTTACTTAGACAATAGCAAAACATCTTCCTTTAGTAATCTTGGACCATTCTTTACATATTTTTATTATCTCGTCTATGTCTTTTTGGAGGGAGGCTAAGTTTTATTATGGGTAGAAACGAAAAACTGAAAAACAGAAATATTTTCAAAACCGACAACCATGCTGGAAAATGGTTCCTAACATATTACACTGATCTCCAGAATTAAAAGGCAGACTTGCACTTGCACAGCCAATGCTGTGAGAATAATATTATCACCAATGAGTGTAAATACCTATAAGGTATCTATGAAAATGAAATGGGGGAAATGCGTGCATATGTTTTGCATTAGCAAGGTTTCGGTTTCATTCTCCTGTTGAAAAAGGTCACATATAATGGAGTTGGAAAGTTTTCTGTCCAAATTCACACAGAGTCCTTGCCAGTCATTGATGTGGTCCAGATGTTGGAACAATGGTATGACAAAATATAGTACAAAAGGTATATCTTCACGTTATACTTTTACAATCAAAGGGTCAGCTAAGTCAGTTGGAGTCTGACAAAAATTGCTTCTAATAGAATACGATTTTCCCCAAATTCTTGAACATATCTGAATAAATATTTTTTTTAAAAAAATTCCTTCTGTTACATATCAGGCAGAGAGCATGAGTGGAACTGTTCAGTTCCTTGCTTACTGTCCGTGCCAATATAAGCTTAGAAGAGGAGACAGCAAAAGATCCAAATGTCTTGTTTTACTACCCTCCCAAATGATTGGCTTGATGAGATGGCACTCTATGAAAAATAATCTTGGATGAGTCACATTTTAGAAATAACTATGATAATCCACCGAGCAGAGTATTCCAAGGAAACAGAACAATCCTATTATCCACTCTGAAAAATAAATCCATTTTTGAAGCAAAATCAACAATTCTCCATCCTGTTCACTGCTCATGAAACACTGAGCTAACAAAAGAAACGAAGAAAACAGTCCAAATCCAGGCAGTTTATTCGCAAAGGACCATATTTTTGTTTAGAATTTTGCTGGTATCTCTCCTGTTATAGTAATAGGAACATGCCATGGAAGTTCTGAAGCTTCTTACAGCTAGCATCTAACCATGACTGAGGCTGTTGGACAGGATTCTCTGAGGAGATGAATGCCACAGCATTTGGAGCAAGGATAAAATTCAAGTGAATAGAAGTAGAATGATTAATTAGAAAATTAGAAATCATACTAGGCAGGGCTGTTCAGTGAAAAAAATATTTTTGTTTGTCTTCTGGGAATATTTTAATTTCTTCTTGGAAAAATGACCACTTCTTGGAAAGTGACAAAATCCTAGTTCTGGATTGTCATGGAACATGCACAAACTGGGGATGCAGAAAGACTTTTGAAAAGACACCAATCTATTCATCAATTTGGGGGTATCCCAGGAAAGATGATTGCTTGTAGCCATCAATCTCATCTTAGGTTCCAGTCACACATTATTTTTAGAAGGATGGATTTAAAGAAGAATGTCACAATTTGCATATAATATAACACCATAATGATAGTTCAGAAGTCAAGCCGATTATACAAACCAAGCTATTGTTTATGAACCTAACCACTATGATTTCTAATTTTATGGTTAAATATCATTTGTTAACCTGCATGTTAACTGCATGTTATATAATAAGCATGTTTGTGATAAACCATAGTTAACAAACTACAGTATGTGAACCAAACCAATATCAAATAAAAGTGTGCAAGCAATGTACAGCTTGTTCAGATGGATTGTTTATGATTGTTTATGATGTGTATTACAGATGTACAGATGTAAGCTCCAGCAAACTGCTAAGCACAATTATTCCTGAGGTCTCAAGAGGGCCTGTTGCTGTTTGTGAAATATGTCATCTATAAGGTACCTAAAGTATAAATGGTCTTATAAACTGGGTCATGTCATGAGTGACTGAATGGGGTCAGAAAGATTCTAATGAGAAAGGAATTCACACTATTTCTACCTAAGAATTTCTTAATAGCAATTGACTATTATTACTTCTGTAATAAGGCAAATTTGCTTCTTATACAGCAAATGTGAGGAGGGTTTTATCCTTGCTTCCAAATTTGTGTAGAAGGAATCACACTGTACAAGATAAGTACTCCTTTGTGTAATGCAAATTTTGATTTGCTACTCTGGATATGAAGATGGCCATCATGTTTTAAAAGGGACCTGGACTAAATTGTAGAGACTATTAATCTTGATGAGTCATTCCAGCATCCTCCTTTATGTATTAGTTACACGGGGCAGCTGTAGTAGAGAGTCCATGTCTGGAAGCTTGTTAAATATACCTGGGTGGCTACTATATGTTAGAGGAGGCAAGAATAGATGGTCCAGTCAATACTGTTCTATTCAATTTTGGCAGAATTGACATTTTAGCTATGTTGTACAGGTTCCTTTTACATATCTAGGTATTTAGATGCTATTCATCTGATTTGACTCCTGTTGACTGTATGGACAAATATTCCATGTACATCTATCATAATAATAATCCACTGCCCCTTTTAGAACATCTCAGATCTCTTGCCTTCTACCTCTTCTACTTGTTTCATTTGTTATCTTCCTCCTCTTCTATTTCTTTCTCCTTCCTTTTCAATCCTGCAAGCATAATGGCTTTTTTCTAATCCATTATCTGCTTGTATTACATTTTTACTTGCTCATCATCACTTTAGGTGAGCAGTCAATCTTCTTTTGGTCCAAGACCATCTTGCTCAAGTCCACAGTACTCTTAAAACCTATTTCCAAATTCATAATTTGAAGTGTCTTCATACTTTCTCCTCCAGTGGCCAGTCTCATAAAGACATTATCATTACTTTAACTGTTCTCATCACTGCTATCATTGGAATGGCCTTATCCTTCATGATTTTTTCTCACTTATCATTGTCTTCTTCCTTAGCATTAATTTCTTCTCCCCGCCCTCCCCCCTACTGCATACAGTCCATCTTTATTTATTCCTGAACCTAAGGAAACAAAACTATCTACCAACTTCAGTTCCTTACTGACACTGTAAATTTCCTAAGCATGAAAACTGACATTATCTTGATTTCCTAATATTTAACATCAACGGTGATCTTTCACTTTCTATTTTACCTTTAAAATGACCCCTTCTGAGTCTTATTTATTTTCTGCTAATGAAGTCATCTATCTATTTCAAACGGTTAGTTTCAACTTCCAAGTTTGATACTAGCGGTTATCTCTTCCACTCCTGCCATTTTGGTAATATATTTGCTGTTAAACATATGTGAAGACAATGTATTTGCTATGTTAGATAAATAACTATGGGAACAATATGCTTCCAGTTTCACTCACTGTCCTATTCTGAACTATCCTATTTCTTCGCATCTGTTTCTTGCAGTAATTCTGGTTCTTGGTAAATATTCCTCAGCAGTGTAATCACTGGGTTCTGATATACCATTAGTAGCATGGTCTACATAATCAAAGGTAATGAAGCAAAGATAAACAATCTTTCGGTATTCTCTTGTGCTTTCCCTTATCCAGCTTACATTTGCTAACTGAATGTATGTCCCTCTCTCTTTTGTAAAACTTGCCTGTTCATTTGGCATTTCTTTCTCCACATCAGCTCTTTTCTAATATTATAATCAGAACCTGCTTGTACGAGGAGTTAGTGCCACAGTTTAGCAAGTTGCTCATTCCATTTTTAAATGTGTGTGTGTGTGTGTGTGTATGAATTTACATCTCTCTCTCTCATTTATGCATTGTGGCATCAAGTTGATGTTGACCCTCAGTGACCATATAGTTTTTCTGCTCCAGAACATACACACACACATATGCATATATGTATGTGTATACATATATGTATGTGTGTATACACACACACACATGTATAAACAAACATGTATATACAGTATATGTAAAATATTTTCTAAGTAGCATTTGAACAGTTTATATTCCTGTAGCAATAAAAAATTCAGTCCAATAAAAAACGCTGTTGTGGCCAAAGGCTCATTAAACAAACAAACACAAAAAGATTGGCAAATCATTAACATAGGAAGACTTTATTTTTCAGGATACATTATCCCTTCCATTTTTCAAGTAAATCTATAGCCAAATTTGGCAACATTATAAGTGACCTGATAATTCTTGGCAGTAATAGAAAGGCTATGTGACAATCATTTGTTTATTTAATTTATAGCTTGTGGCTCAGGTGACAACCTGGGATTGATGTTGTTAAAAAGACTTGTGCTCCCCATTGGCAACAGTAAGTAATGGCCAGATAGAAAGTTAGAAGCTTCTCTAGAGCCGATGATTTAGTGAGGGTAGATGCAAAGCTATTCAACTTTAGCATAGAGGGGAAGTTAAGATTTCAAAGTGACTAAAACTGGACTCTTGCTATGATATCCCTAAGGTAAGAAGGTGTTATAAGTGAGTTGCCATAATACTGGATAAGAAAGCTTGCTTGTGGCTAGAGGGGGCTGTAGTCTTTGAGACAAATCTCAATGCAGTTAGCTTTTGTAGATGGAAGACCTGTAGTAAAAGAAATGAGTTTAGTGGAAGATGGAGACTTCCATAAGACTAATTTAGTATAAGCAAGCTGGATTTTTGAATAGAGTTTTGAACTAACATTATCACAAAGAATTCTGATGAATCAATTCAATCAATTTATTCTTTCATAAAGGAGCATAGTGGCTCACAGGTTTAGAATTCTGGGCTGATAATCAGCAGGCTCGCGTTTGAGACCTGCCTGCTGCTGCAGGGTGGAGTGAGCTCCCATCATATGCTTCAGCTCCTGCTGATCCAGCAGTTCAAAAATGGGCAATTGCAACTCGATAAATTGGTATCACTTTGATGGGCAACTTCACAGGGACGCTAAAGAAGCCCCAACTGGGCATTCTACAGGCAATGGTGATGTCACTGGCATTTTCTCTCTTTGGTGCTTCCAACATGGAAGTATTAGTATTCGTACTCTTTCATACACTGGTAATCTAGATCTGGGTTACAAATTCTGTAATCTGTACATCAGCTACTAAGTGGACAACTTTAGAAAAAGTTGTCAGTTGTTCATGATATGACAGAATAGAGCAAGAACGTAAAGGCTCAGTTGAAGAGAATTCACAAAGCATATGATTTTAACATAAACCAGGAGGTGCAGATTAAAATTAGATCCTCTTGTATAAATTCTGTTGATGCTATATTATCCATTCCTAAAAGGCTCCCAGGGGCTAGCTTATGAAGACATTTAGCAGCAATTTGAGCATTGATCCAAGTATGTTCTATATTTGAAAGTCTTTATAGCTTCATGTACATTCTCTGTGTGCTATGAATACTTTAAAGGGACTTATTGTAACTGAGTGCAGGAAGGCAGAATCTTTGAAAGTATGCCAATTCTTTCTGGGCAATGAAAGCGGTTACCTTGGGATGGCAACCACCAGAAGGATGTTGATTTGTTTTCTTCTGTTCAAGGTCAGACTCAAAACAAACATTGCTTTCTAAAGGTTGGGTCTTTAAAAACAGGAGTGTCTTTAAAAACTGGTGCAATAAACAAAGATTTAAATCCAAAATCACCGTGCATACAATAAGTTAAAAGAAATATCCAACAATTGGAATGTAACAACTCATCTTTTATAAAAAAACAATGGAAGCCAGAGGAGAGAATAAATTTTGAGTTGAGTAAAATCACAGTGAAGAAGCTACTCTACTGAACCTTGGACTTCATCTCAACCATGTTACATGTTAAAATTTAGTCTAATTTGGAGATAGGTAAATTTATTCATTCCAATTGAAAAACATGTAATTTTTCAGATTACTAGGAAGATGGTACTAAAAACTATGTTAGACTTTACGAGGGCTCCACCAGAAGTAGAATTGTGGTAGAATTATCCCAAGAAATTAAATACTTAATTGAGATGGCCAGCCAGAGTGTCAGTTGCTTTTTTGGGGAAATCACACTCCAAGTCAAAATTGTCAAAAGTTTCTCAAATGAAATAGTTATCGTTGCTACAGTTTATGAAGGGTATTTGGATTGCATTTTTAAAGCATCTGTCCATAATTCATTTTGAAAGGTGGTTAGAAAGAGCCTTCTGACTCATCTAGATGGGAAGCTTTTGAAAAATGTGTTGTAAATACAGATCTTGCCTCTATATAGACTGACCAAGAGACAGAAGATCCAGCCTTGCAAATCTGTTAGTGGCTGGAAAAGTTGCCATGTGCATTTCCAATTCCTTGCTTGTTAAGAAATAATCTATTGGTAGTGATTTTCTATTGGTGTGAGGCTCTTTTCTTAGACCCCATTCAGAGTCCATTGGAGTAATGCCAACTTTGAGATATGAGTCCATTAAAATCCATGAGTGTAAAAGGTAACAGTCCAGTTAAATAAAGACAGAAGTAAATGGAATTTTTTAAAAAAGGGAAGCCTTAACAAGGAAAGGAAAAATATTCTGATACGGGTGTCACCGTGTTGCTATATTAGTTCCTCCCCTTGATGCAGTGGGTACTACTTCTCTATCAAGTGCTTTCTTATTTCACAGCTGTTCTATTATCTGCCATATCCCACATTCTAATTGAATTATTTCCTGAGTATATCCTCTTTCTACTAATATGTCTGTCACTTTATAATATCATTTGTAAAGAATCTCAATATAGTTTTCCCTTCTTTCTTTAACCTCATTTGTCTCTATCAGGTCTCTTCCGTGATTATTGAGTTAGTTGTAAATTCTCCTGTGAATTCTCCTGCTCCATTTTTTCCCTGCATTACTTTTCTCTGCTTGTTCCCATTCTTGCCTAATATATATATATATATATATATTCCTAATCCTTGTTCTTTGATCTTGGATGTCTTGTGTTCATTCAAATATTTGTTGTTGCTGTTGCCTATGGCTTGCATCACAAATCTTTCCCTACTATCACAATGTTTTCTTCAGAAATCCACTTGGATCTTTTCTTCTGTGAAATTTTGGAATTTCCTCCCAATAATGTTTTTAATTTTTTCCTTCATTTCATCAGTTCTCTTTCACCTAGCTAAGCATTCTAAATTATGCCTTTTATAGATCTTATATTTGGATTATATCAGGGGTGGGTTCTACTTACCTTTACTACCGGTTTGCATGCGCAGAAACTTCCTGATGATGTCCGGGTCAAT
Organism: Ptyas mucosa; assembly: GCA_012654045.1. Classification (NCBI taxonomy): domain Eukaryota; kingdom Metazoa; phylum Chordata; class Lepidosauria; order Squamata; family Colubridae; genus Ptyas; species Ptyas mucosa. The sequence continues at coordinate 23,149,711 of WNWU01000011.1, read as the reverse complement.
GGGCAGAGCCTCCTGCCGGTTTTATTACCGGTTCTTGTGAACCGGTCCAAACCAGGGGCAACCCACCACTGGATTATATATCTTCCAGGTCGTGTCTTTCAGGCACACCCACTTTCTTTCATTCTCTAAGTTTAACTTCTTTATTTGATATTAATAATTAAGAATCCACTCCATATTCTGCACCTGGAAGTGTCCTGGCTTCACTTCTCTATTTTTTGTTTTCGTTTCTTTTATGCAGTTTGTTTGATTCTAATGTTATCTAGGAAGGGGCACAGTGGCTCAGTGGCTAAGATGCTGAGCTTGTCGATCAAAAGGTCGGCAGTTCAGCAGTTTGAATACCTAGTGCTGCGTAATGGGGTGAGCTCCCGTTACTTGTCCCAGCTTCTGCCAACCTAGCAGTTCGAAAGCACATAAAAAATGCAAGTAGAACAATAGGGACCACCTTTGGTGGGAAGGTAACAGCATTCCGTGCACCTTTGGTGTTTAGTCATGCCTGCCACATGACCACGGAGACGTCTTCGGACAGTGCTGACTCTTTGGCTTTGAAACGGAGATGAGCATCGCCCCCTAGAGTCAGGAACGACTAGCACATATGTGCGAGGGGAACTTTTACCTTTACCTAATGTTATCTATTCAGTGCTATCCAGATTTAGAATCTGCATTTATGTCACATTGTAAAACTGATGTACATTGCTTGCAAAACTTAGTCACCCATGTCTCTTGATATTTCATCCAGCAGTTTGTTTGTTTTTTGCCACTTGCAAAGAACATCTTCATCTCTTCCTCCATTGTGTCGATAATAGGAGCATACATTTGGATATTTGGTAATTTTAATAAATACGATTCTATTGGTCTACAGTTAAGCGCATATTTACTGATATCCTTTTTGAATATCAATGCCACTGCAGTTCTTCACAGGGCCACATGCTCTGAATATATATCATGTAATTATCTGAATTAAAATGATGAGTTCCAGCAGAATTACCAGCAGGGCTTCTCAAAAACAATATCAACAACAACAATACGTCATGCTCAAATAAACCCAGATTCTATTTTTAAAAAAGCGCAATAAATCAGTTTAAAACTAAAAATATTCTTACCTATTTAATGCATACAAGTTAATGTAATGTATAGAAAAATGTGGACTTCATTAAAAAAACAAAAAACAAACTAGAAACCCAGGCAGGGATTGAAAAACCCAGATCTGGGTTTTAAAAGAGCCATGATGGTGAAGTTTCTGTGCAACTAGTGAAGTCTTTTCTGACCTTAGAGATTCATCTCATGGCTCCTTGTCTAAATAATAGAGCCAGGTCCATGTATTTTTTTAACAACAATACAAGTTTGTCATAGTCTTCTTCCAAGTTTCATACCAAAGTTCCTTCCACAAATAAGTTGGCTTCCCTTGTTACTGAACATTATTGCCAGTGTTCCTGCTCTCCTTTGACCTCACCAGCAAAGGTGAACTCACCAGATGCTCATTATTTTAGCAATATCACAGTCAGTAGTTTCACTGAGCCCATGCACTAGTTCAAGGTGAGAGTTCTCCAGGAAAACTTCTAAACCATTGTTTTAAAATATCCTATGTATGTCTCTGTCTAGGTAAGCCTTTGCTTTAACAATTATCAGACTCATTTTGAAGTACATCATTGACTTCAGGAGAAGATATAGCACTCTGAGATCTTCAGCTCACTGTATTTATCTTTAAATTTTTTATCGGAAGTAAAAGTTTTTATTTTTTTATTTTTTTTTTACTAAAACACAATTCTGGAAATAGTGGAAATGAGAATCATTTGCAAGGATAGAAAGGTATGGAACTGAAGAGTAAATAGTGTTAGAATAAACTAGTAATAAACTTCTTTTTCTTATTTTATGCTTCTAATTTCTTTAGCTTACTCCTTTTCTGCTTAGTGTATAATACGGCTTACCTTGAATGGTCTAGTGTGATATAAGTGTATGCATGTATGTCAAATTCTTCTATTGGTTAAAACAGGCCAAGTTTTCTTTTGAGTTCAAGGTTCTGGGTGTCACTTTAAACTCTTGAACCCCTTACACTTGGATATCTTTGGGATTTCCAGTTGCTAGTGCCTACCCAACCAGATCAAGTAGGACGGGCGTTCTCCAAGTTCTTTCTCTTACGGAATATTATCTCCAGGAACCATGGACACAAGACTTCCTACTCACTGCCATCCATCTTTCAGGTAGCGTTTCTCCTGAGATAAACTAGGCTCCTACTGTTCTGGTCTGCCAGCAACCTGTGGAGCTGGCAGCAGAGTCGGACAGTGAGGAGGCTGGGGAGGAACATGGGCCAGTCCTGGAGTCTGGGGAAGGCTCGGACAAGGGCTTTGCATCAGAGATGGGTCCAGGGCCATCTGGGAGTTATGTGCGGACTCCGAAGCCTCCAGAGTTGGACATCAGAGAGACAGAGGAACAGGAGGAGCCTGTTCCTAGTGCGCACATGTGCAGAGCTGCCAGAAAACAAGAATAGCTAAAACAAAAGGGACGACTCGGGAGTAAGGTTTGGAGATGATTGGCCCCTCCCATAAGGCTTAAAAGAGGAGTAAAGGCACATGAGCCCTTTGCAGGAAAGCAACCTTGTTAATTCTGTTCCCAGTCGGCATCTCTGTTTGATTCTGGACTCTGTGTGGCTTTGCCCAGTAGGTCTTTGGCAGTCTGTCAAGGGAGATAAAGGTTGGTGATTATCCCGAAAGACTTCTCCTGAAGGATTTTTTGCAACTAATTGGGACTCAGCTATGAATGAACATAATTCACAGTTGTTGCAATAAAAGAGGTTTTGGGGACTACTCGTCTGTTTTAATGATTCAGGAAGCCTAGATCAGAACACCCACCTTGGTTTTTTTATGGTTGCAGTTCCTCAGCAGTGGACAATTGAGTTGTTCTTTTTAGTTTCTGATGGTTCCTATTTGAATATTGCATTTTGTTTTCTTTGTAAGTCATATTGAGTTGGTTTATAAACCATACTAAATAAATAACGATTGTATAAAATGATTACAAGCAAAAGCACTTAGCAATAGCACTTAGTCTTATATACTGCTTCACAGTGCTTTTATAGCTCTCTCTAAGTGGTTTCCAGAGTAAGCATATTGGCCCCAGCAATCTGGGGCCTCATTTTACCCACCTCGGAAGGATGGGAGGCTGAGTCAACCTTGAGCCAGTGAGATTTGAATCGCTGAACTGCAGCTAGCAGTCAGCTGAAGTAGCCTGCAGTGCTGCAATCTAACCACTGTGCCACCTCGGCTCTTACAAGGTTAGTTTAGTGTTGTTACAGCATTCACACAATCCACTAAGGAACACATTTATATTTCAAAACTTAAGGAACTATTGTTTAATAGGTCAATCAAAATCATATGCAAGAAGGAAGTGAGAGAATTGTTCATTTTAAATAGCTCCAGGTAACTCTTTTTGTACTCATCCTAATTTACTATTCACTTAAGTATTCATATTCCATATTTACATATATTTATGGGTTGATAACCTAAGGTATCACTATCTTCTTTCCCAAACCTTAGAATAATTGTATGTCAAATATTTTTATTGATGTAATTTTCCTGAGATAAAATTACAAAGATGAAATCATGCCCCTTATTATCTAAAATATTTGCCACATTTTTTTTCATTTTGTGGAAGCCTTCCTTTTTATGATCAAATGTATGTTTAACTCCTTCATTTTATGTTCTTAGGTACCAGGGGTAGACTAAGGTAAGGAATGTTGATTGTTTTCTGACACATTATATGTTTTTTTTCCTTTCCAGAAGAAAATGGACACAAGTAGGGACTGTCTAGATTGTGAACTTGCTAGCGACTGATTGTTAAATCAAAAGACAACTGCTCCTCCATCCCCCCCCGCTAATGTTTACCGAAACAATGGTCAATTGTAACTTTGATCATAATATCACAGCTGTGCCAATCCCTTAAGGATAAAGACTGCAATTGTATAAACATTTACATATGACAAAATATCAACAAATAGGATTGGGTTTTGTTCTTTCTATCAATTCAAAAGACTTGGAATACATTCTGAGAACTAGAAGTCACCCAGCAAGATGTGTTGTCTGAGTGCAGAATTGAACCAGAGTTTTCCTAACCCTGATCCAGCACCTTAAATTATATATTATGCTGCGTTGGATTGCACCTTTATTTTTCTTCATTAAGATAACCAACATTTTCCTCTACCTGCAGGTACATTGATATGCACTAAGATGGTTCCTCCCCATACAGGCATGGGAACAAGATTTTGAAAGTCTGACTTACTGTGGATCAAAATATGCAATTGTGTAACCAAATCTGAAACCCCATCCAGCAGGTTCATGTAGAATTTGAATAGTAAATGAGAGAACACTACACCCTGAGGAAAGGTTGAGGGAATGACTTCTTCCCCCACCAACCAACATCAGCTTAGAGTCATCCCCTGTTGGAAGGAATAAAACTAGTACTTTCCTCCAATTCTCAGTTCCTGGAACCAATCCAGAAGGAAGCTATACTTATGGTATTGAAAGCCTCTGAGAGATCAAGAATCACAAGAATGGACACACTATCTCCATTCTGACTTTACCACAGGTTATTAACAAGCATGACCAAGGCTGTCTCCATACTGAGCTGTGGCATTCAACCAAACAAAAACGTTCTTCACCTTTCTCAGATGGGTTCCTCCATCATCTCAACAACATTCCTTAAAAGGGTAGGTCGGCGATAGGGTAATTGTTATCCAAAATATTGAATTCAAGAATGGCCTTTTGGGAAAGAGATGTACCACTGCATCTTCTAAGTCTGGAGGCACTAACCCCTCAAAGAGGCTGACATCACAGCATAAACCCTATCAACCATTTCTCTGGTTGTCTTCACAACATAGGAAGGATTGGGTCAACAAACAGGTGACTGAATTTATGGCAGCATCCTGTCTACTTCCTCAAAAGACATCAGTTCACACTCATCCCAGATCAACACTGAACCAAAGTACCTCAGCCAAACCTGCCCAGTTGGAGTCCAACCTGGAGCTGATTTAAGTGACTATTCACCAGATAGCCAGAATATTCTTGATAGCAGATGGTCATGTGGCCTGTCCCTTCCAATTAGTGAGTAGGTCACCTAAAATACTACAGTTGGACAGCTGTCAGAAAATACACTAAACCTGGAGAAAGACTGAAGCTCTACAGCATTTATCACTATAAGGTTATCTTTAATATGGCTTCCAACGTATTAAACATATAGTTTAAGGACTGCAACAGCCAGTTTGTAGGACAAACAGGTAGAGGATTAGCATCCTGCATTTATACAACCAGCTAGCAGTCAGAAGACATAATGAAAACTCATTTATCTCGCAATACATTGACAGATGCAACCATAATCTCAACTGGAAATTTTGAGCAGCCTAAACCAAGCTAAATAAAAATAAAATGCCAGGAATTCCTGAAAATTTGGAACACAGAAAAATCACCCGCAGTAAACATGTAAAGATAAACCCAATTTACACCACATCCAAGATAGACAATAAGAGCTAAATAAAGTCAATAAAGAGCTAAAGAGACCATAACACAACCTCTCCTATAGCCAGATAAGCAGGGAATAACACCAGACAATCATGCATAACATTTTCATCCATTATTATAAATGTGGTGGTAAAAGCAAAATGCCATAAATGTCTTACGAGTCCAATTTTATCCATGTCTGTTCAGAACTCAGACCCATTTACTGAGTCTTGCAGCCTTTAAAAGAGCCCAAGAATCTGCGATTAAAAAAAATAATAATAAAAAAACCTTATTCCAATTTGCTTTGTTTCAGAGATTTTAAAAAAGAGAAAAACCCTATTATTTTTGTAATAACATTTTGAAGGATGCTGAGTCAGCCTCAGCCATATGGGAAATGCCAACATTAAAAAATGTTTTATGTCCACAAAACTGTGAGATTGTAACCAGCACCAAATCAGTTTAGGCATCTAAATATTTTCAGTCTTGTCGGTGTAAAGTAATTATGATAATTGCTTCCCTCTTTCTACACATTTATTTTCATTATTTGCTCAGTAATGATTACAGTATTTATTTGCTTCAGACGTGACTTCTTAGGTCAGGAACAAAGATAGCTAATTAAGCACTCAAGACATAAATCCAAACAAGCAGACTTCCAATTTTCTTGCTTAGTGTCAGAATAACTGACAAATGCCAACAAGAAACAGGTTGGGCAAAAATAGCAAAGAACTCTCTCTCCCTTTGGGTGTATTTCCACCAAATTGCCTTGAAAAACAAAACATGAATAAAAAGGAAATCATTGGCTAGTGGGCTGTTTAAGAACTCATAAATAGTTAGATGTAGCATATATTGGGCCTTTCAGTTGCTATTTGAGAATAATATAGTGTAATTGTTAAGGAACTCTCCTAAGGATCAGAAATATGGAAGACCATTTGGGACTTTCAACCCAGTCTCTCCGATTTTCTCTCAATCCAATCTAGGTTTAACATTATAGAATGTAGAAAGAGAAGAAATTCTTATGTGGGTCTCCTTGAATAGATAGGACATGAATAGAATAGAATAGAATAGAATAGAATAGAATAGAATAGAATAGAATAGAATAGAATAGAATAGAATAGAATAGAA
>WNWU01000011.1:23107013-23143096 GCA_012654045.1 Ptyas mucosa | reverse complement strand
AATAGAATAGAATAGAATAGAATAGAATAGAATAGAATAGAATAGAACAGAACAGAACAGAACAGAACAGAACAGAACAGAATTCTTTATTGGCCAAGTATGATTGGACACACAAGGAATTTGTCTTGGGTGCACACCCTCTGAGTGCACATAAAAAGACAAGATACACTCATCAAGAATCATAAGGTACAACACTTAATGATAGTCATAGGGAACAAATAAGCAATCAAATCATATTAGGAAACAGTCAATATAAATCGTAAGGATACCTGCAACAAGGTTACAGTCATACTGTCATAAGTGGGAGGAGACGGGTGATATAATGTGTGTTGCTTTCAGCAATGCTTAGGATAAATGTATATGGAAATCTAGATGTACTATAAAATAAAATAAATAAAAATAAACTTTATTGTCATTGTACGTGTATACACAGTATACCCATACAACGAAATTCACTTAACACCCAAAGACCAGGTCCAACACACATAACAATCCCCAAACACCCCCCATCCACCACAATTCTCCACCCCTAAACCACCCAAACATCCACACAACAAACCAAGTAATGCTGTCCAACAGCTCACCGATGGTGGCCCTTTAGTTCATTGTTGAGTGCAATTATAGCTCTGGGATAAAAACTATTCAAAAAACGTGTGGTCCAAGTTTTAATTGTTCTGTATCTTCTACCAGAAGGCAACAGTCCAAAAAGATTGTAACTATAACTTACATAGCCTATATTTTCAAGCTTATTTTATATGGGGAAAAGGGATCTTTGTGTCTTGGTGGATCACAAGCTGAACCATCAATGAACCAACCATTTGATGCATCTGAAAGAACATCCCAAAGGTTCTTTTTTCAAAAGGCAACGGGACTTTCTTAGCTTTTTTCTTTGAAAATGTTTAGCTTCTCATCCAGGAAGCTTCTTCAGTTGGATGAGAAGTGAAACATTTTCAAAGAAAACAACAATAAAGTCCAGCTGCCTTTTGAAAAAAGCACCTTTGGGATAACCACGGCTTGGATGATTGAGAACCTCCATAGATATCTGCAAGAACAAAAACCAAAAAGAAACAACAATAGCAATAAAGGGAAATAAAATCAAGGCTGTCTAGAATATGATGTCAAATTCAAGGGAAGTCATCGTTCCTCTCTATGTCTTGGTCAGACCTTGTAGAGAATATAGTATTGTGTTCTGGATCTCACATTTAAGAAAGGACATGGATAAACTGGAGCATGTCCAGAATATATCAACCAAGACAACAAAGACTGTAGAAGGAAAATTATATGACAAACAGTTGGGAGGTATTCATCCAGCAACTGATCCTATGAGACTGGTGATTTTCTTTTCTTTCAAATTCTTCTATCTTCTCTCCCACAAGATCACCTTTTCCTTTCTCTAACTGTCCATTAGGTGGCACCCTAGTAATAACTTTCTTTTAAACCATGAACTAAATTGGCTATACATGTTTTCAATGTCAATCATAAACCTTTTTATTATTATTATTATTAATAATAATAATAATAATGTGCAATGAACCATAATAATAATGCATTTAAGACCCCTGCCAGCTAAAGAACTGGCTTCTATGATTTCACATGGTTCTGTATATAATAATAATTGTGAATTTATAGGAAGGGATTTGAACTTTAGGAAACCCTTGTCTCTTACAAATGACATTTCTACCAATGATCGTTACATAGATGGTTTCTATCAATAGAAGCCAAGTGGCTTTATTTTCTAACTAAAGGATCAGCCAGAAGCAACCTAGCAAGCATTCCTTTCAGTCGTTTTCTTTCAGAGCTATCAAAATTTTTGCATTGACCTTTTGAGGTCATCTTCCTCACCATGTAGTCCCAGATTAAATTGGATCTCTCTGCAGGAAAAAAATCTGAACTAACTTAAGAGGGGGAACTGTCACCGAAGGAGCCATTTGGGGAAATGATACCTTCCCCCAAGGCAACATTTTAAAAATGAAAATCTCATCTGTTTGGGACTTTTCTCAGAAAATATCTCACAGGCTCTCAAAGGGATGCTTTCTCATAGTAATAGCCATATGTTTTACTTTTTTTCTCAATCCTAAAACCCATTCATGTTCCAGAAGCACTACTCAGGTGACCCCGAGGACACAGATAAACCTCCAAGTGCTTCAACGACCCTCTAAAAGGATGCAAATGACCAGCTGTCTGCAAGGAATATAAATCCTTCCAGTCCCTACTATTTCACAAGAAGAGTCCTCCACTCCTCTGCTCACAACAAAATACCTTATGCCACCAGACTTGAAATTCTGGGTTTAGAAAACACCGACTTCGGTATGACCTAAGCGTAGCTCATCAAATGATCTGCTACAATGTCCTACCTGTCAATGATTACTTCAGCTTCAACCACAACAATATACGAGTGCACAATAGATACAAACTTAAAGTGAACTGCTCCAAACTCGATTGCAGAAAATAAGATTTCCGTAACAGAGTGGTCAATGCCTGGAATGCACTACCAGATTCTGTGGTTTCATCCCAATCCCAACCCCCAAAATTTTAACCCAATACTGTCTACTGTTGACCTCACCCCATTCCTAAGAGGTGTGTGCATAAAAACACCAGCGTGCCTACCGTCCCTGTCCTAATGTTTCCTCTATTTGTATCTATTTTATGTATTCAATCCATGTTTATACTTATTACCTAATACGTTCTTGACAAATAAATAAATAAATAAAATCCTGCCAGAGATAAAAGCTTCTTGGATGAGAAGTGAAACATCTTCAAAGAAAAAACAAGAAAGTCCAGTTGCCTCCTGAAAAAGCACCTTTGGGACAACCATGACCTGGATGACTGAGAATCTCTACAGATTCTCAGCCCTTTACCTTTTAAAATAGAAGAGTGGTTGCTCAGATAGAAGTATTGAATTGACTGGCAGAGTTTTAAGCCAAGGGTCTCTAATCCTACGGTTCTTCTGCATTTCCTCCTCTAATATGTATTTATTCTTTCTTCTTCGGAAACAACCTAAAAAAGATCTGACAGGGAATAAATTTATCAATAAAAGAGAGGCAGAGAGCGGGGAGGGGGGCTGTTGGGAAGAGAGAGAAAGAGAGACTAAAGTCAAGCAGGGAGTGTATTTGTTTGGTGTGTTGATACGGTTCTGCGAGTTAATTCTTCACCTTCAGCATTCTTGTTCTCTTGGTTGAGTGTCTAGCAATAAATCAGCTGTGCCCTGAAACAGAGATTATCTTTGTAAACCAATTCTCATTCATTGCCACATGATGCTTGGGGCTTATTGCATTGCACTTTGTTTAACAACAGTGGAGTAGTTTATTATAAAGGAAAGACAGACTCTTTGCAAAATATCACTTATCTGCCAGTTTTGGGGGAGTGGGTAGAGGATTGAGAAAGTTCTTACCTAAGATTTCCTCAGGCTGGTCCTTCTCTCCTTTTCATCATTTGTAAGATTCCTTGAATCATGTCTAGAATTTTTTAAAAAATAATGTTTTGCTGGTAAGGAACAGCACAGAATAATCATCAAATGGCCGGGGTGAAAACAGCTTTAAGATCGGAGTGTGTCTATTATGAATAATTAGCTATTTTTCTATTCATGCTTGTTCATTATATAAGCATTGGCGGAATTTGTGAAAATTGTAGAAGGGCTTGACATGTTGAATTCACATTAGAAGTCAGTCTTAGACTATGAGAGCTAAACATGATGTTATGAAAATTGAGTGTCATTTTCTCCAAGTTTCTGATTTTATACTAGCTGTAACCACATGGTGGCCCATCAGGACCATTATGTATGGAGAAGTCTAATAATCACTCATTTTATTTTATTATTAAAAAGAAAAAAAAGATAAACTCTCTCTATGCACAACAATGGAGTTACAAAAATATTCCACCCAAAACAATGCAATAAAGAAGGGAAAATAAACCAGATTTATGTTGTGTATATGAAAGTTTGGGCAAAAAAATACAAGGCTTACTTTACCTGTGTATATTGGCCCTAAATCATAATAAGTAACTGTAGTTTATAGAAATATATGGCTTGAAGGGACCTTGGAGGTCTTCTAGTCCAACTCCCTGTTGAAGGCAGGAAACTTATACCATTGCGGCCAAATAGTTGTCCATCATCCATTTATATTAAGTAAATAAAGTTAGAAACTGAAACAAAAAGGTGCAGTCTGTGTATCATCAGAAACCGCTGAATATAAAGCAAATGTTATATTGGTAGCATAACCTGATATCCTGGTTTTTGGAAGGAAACTGCAAATGTCTAGCTCAAATCTGCAAATAGCTTTCTATTTAATTTCTGAACATTAATTTTTCTCTCATACTCACTGCTCGTGATATGTGTATCCATAGAAGCCTTCATTGGATAATGAAGGATAAAGCTGGAAAGATCAGAATATCAGAAGCAGACTCATCTTTCTTTCTTTCTTTCTTTCTTTCTTTCTTTCTTTCTTTCTTTCTTTCTTTCTTTCTTTCCTTCCTTCCTTCCTTCCTTCCTTCCTTCCTTCCTTCCTTCCTTCCTTCCTTCCTTCCTTCCTTGTATTAGGGAGAAGAGAATTTTTAAAAAAACTTCTAAAAGGGCTTATTTATTTATTTATTTATTTATTTATTTATTTATTTATTTATTTATTAGTTTGATTTATATGCCGCCCTTCTCTGGAGACTCAGGGCGATTTACAATGCTTTTAAGCAATAGCCTTCATACTTTTGTATATACCTGCTTTGCCCCCCCCCCCAAGCGGTGTTCTATTTTATACAAAGTCAGCTTATTGCCCCCACAAATAAGGGGGCAATAATAGGGTCCTCATTTTACCTACCTCGGAAGGATGGAAGGCTGAATCAACCTTGAGCCTGGTGAGAATTGAACTCGCAGTAATTGCAGGCAGCTGGCAGTTAAATACTACTCTAACAGTAGTTTAGTCCACTGCACCACCAGGCTCTTGTTCTCCCGAAGGACTCAGGATGGGTCACAACAATAAGAAACAGAGAATACAAAAGTTAAAAGACAAATTAAAACAGAATATCCAATAAATAAGGCTAAAGGTGGGGATACCAATCCAAATTTAAGATTTAAGAATTTAAAAGGCTACAAATCAGTTTAGAGTCAACCCAGGCCTGCCTGTTGGAAGAGCCAGGTCTTCAAGGCCCGGCGGAAGGTTTGGAGATCGGGGTTTATCCAGAGCTTCAGGGGTAACATATTCCAGAGGGTAAGGGCTCCCACAGAGAAGGCTCTCTCCCTAGGGGTCACCAGTCAACATTGTCTAGCTGAAGGTACCCTGAGGAGGCCCACTCTGTGGGAGCAAACTGGGCGATGGAAGGCTACCGGTGGCAGGAGGTGATCTTGCAAGTACTCTGGTCCTAGGCCATGTAGGGCTTTAAATTGATCACCTTGAATTGCACTCGGAAGACAACTGGGAGCCAATGCAGACCGTGAAGGAGTGGTGTAACATGGGAGTACTGAGGCACCCCCATGACAACCTGCGCAGCCGCATTCTGTATCAGTTGAAGTCTCCGAGTACTCAGGGAAAAAATCCAGCCCATTCAAGAAGTATGGTTTTGACTAGTCTAGTTTAGTTCAGTGATAAAGCAAAGTGACAAGAAACAGGAAATGATGGATAAATTAAGTTATAATTTTCCCATCACCAGTCACACATGCTCACCTACTTAGCAATAGCAATAGCACTTAGATTTATATACCACTTTATAGTGCTTTACAGCACACTCTAAGTGGTTTACAGAGTCAGCATATTCCCCTCAGCAATCTGGGTCCTCATTTTACTGACCTCGGAAAGATGGAAAGCTGAGTCAACCTTGAGCCAGTCAGGATCGAACTGCTGGCAGTCAGCAGAATTAGCCTGCGATACTGCATTCTAACCACTGCACCACTAGATCTCTTTGAGAGACACAATCTCTCATCCATTTTGGCACGGCTTAGAATGGACCTTGACGTTACCTGCATATTTTGCTTAGCATGAAAAATAAGAGTAAATTGTTGTCATTTTTTAAGATACACCATCTGAAGATTTCTGATATTTGCCTCTAAGTTTCAATGATTTCTGCAGAAATAATTAAGCTAGTAAGGTCATTTGTCCTTTTTTCAAAAGTATGCAGAAGAGGTTTATATATCCACACTTAAGAAACACCAGAGGTGTTTGTGTGTGTGTGTGTGCGTGCATGTGCATAGAAGATACAGAAACTATTTTGTAATGATGATTCATCAGAGAGGTTAAGGCATTTAAACTGCAAACCTGTATGCATTTACTGGATAATCTGGAAATATGTACTATAATAAATAGGTGCGATTAATTTTATCAACAATACTTTGACCCGTAAGATCTTTGTAGGATCAAACTAAAGGCCTGTCTAGTCCAAAATGCTGCCTCCTGCATTAAATACGAAGTGGAACCTCAGAAGAATGGACTGAATCAGTGGTGGGTTGCTACTGATTCTTCCCAGATTGGGCGAAGCAGTAGCGGTGGCGGGAAGCTCCGCCCACCCGCCCGGATGCTTCTGCACATGCGCAGAAGTGTGTGCTCACGCGACCCCGAGCGAACTGGTAGCGACGGGATTGGAAACCCACTACTGGACTGAATGTAATACCTCTTCCTCACATCACACAAACTGATTGGTGTACTATTGGTCTCTGTATGATCCACAACATGTATAATGTTGTAAACATTTTGTGTCCTCCTTAATTCATTCTGTGTCTAAGCTTAAAAATAGTCAAGATAATTTGACCTTAACTTATCTTTGAATCCATTAAAAAAATTGCTTTTTTCTACATTTTACAACACATCCCCTTTAGGGAAGAGGTACTTACTGTATTATATTATGAATCTATTTCCACATCAAGGTAGCATAATAGTATATTCTGGTGTTCTTGGTCATATGCTTATTAAATTGCTTGTAGAGAGAATAACTTTTAGCCCCCACCCCCATATTTGGGTGCAATCTGACTGATGACCACTAGAGGGAACCAAAGAGATGCGAATTTATCTGTGAGTTTATCGGAAACCCAGAATTAATTATCCCAATGCAGTTTCAAATTCTGTATTCTCAGGGTTCTACGTATAGAAATGGCTGACTCTTCTGATATAATGAACTGGGATATATGGACATGTTAGATATGGATCTTGGGTCAATAATAATATAAAGGATCAGAAACCTGAAAATTGCATAGAGTAGCGTTGCGTTGCATTGCGTGGCATGGCGTGGCGTGGAATAGAATAGAATAGAATAGAATAGAATAGAATAGAATAGAATAGAATAGAATAGAATAGAATAGAATAGAATAGAATAGAATAGAATAGAATAGAATAGAATTTGGCACATTTGGCCAAATGTGATTGGACACATAAGAAATTTGTCTCCAGTGCAGAAGGTCACAGTGTACATATAAACAGCAAGTAATAGGTCACAGTAAAATGACAGGGATCATAATCCCTGTCGATATAGAACTACTACAGTATTTGATCATTGGATAATGTGCAAACAATTCACATGAGAAACTCCGCTTGTAAAATAGTATTTATACAGTAAGAACAATAAAAAGGCAACTGATTTTTGTCATAGATTCATTTTCTCAGATTCTTTCTCTGAGTCAAAACAGACCCATACTATGATCAAACTCATATTTCTTGAATGGGCTGGATTTTTTCCCCAAGTCCCTTTTAGAGATTTTTTTAAAAAAAATGCCTGCTAATTTTTCTCTTCTCCCTAGTATAAGGAAGATTTCTAAAAGCTTACTGAACTAAGCCTGCTAGAGAAAATCATGTTAGAAATCAAAAGAATTGAACCCACCTAAGCCAATGAGAAGTCAGGCTTTCCAGATTCAGGCAACTGAGAGCAAAAAAAATTTAAAAAAATGGAGTCATAAGGAAAATCTTTTTGGGAATTAAATGTCTTTTCTGGTGGAAGACTTTCTTTATGAATTGATTCTCTGATCTGATAAATACTGGGTGGGGGTTGTAGAAGTTATGGCTAACAATTATTGTATGCCATTGTAATGCTGAATACTTACGAATGTATGATGGTGAGAAATAAAAGGCATCAGATGAAAGCAGGCTCTGTTGCAATGATGTTCAGCCTGATGTAAACCTTTCTTGCTAATATCTATTACCTATCTTTTACCCATCCAATTTCTACATGCTTGACTCCCTGAACTTATTGATATTGTCTGAGTCATTTCTTATTTCTCCTGCTGGCTGGATTTCACCTCCCTCTTGCCCTCCCTTGTTTGAGCTACAGAACAAGACAGTTTCTTGGAGAACTCTTCCTTTCCTACTCATGGAATTGGAATTATGGCTATTTTTCTGTGCCTTTGGTGTGCCAGATGCAGCACTGTTCAAGCAAATGGACCACTAACAAAAGCAGGCATTATTTGCATGGGTTTAACTGGCTCAAAGAACAGGAGGGTCAGCATCAATGCGGAGCCTGAGTGGGGTAGGGGGCTAATGCCTCCTACTAAGGCAGCATTTAACATCCAGCTGCCTGCAATTACTATGAGTTCAATTCTCACCAGGCTCAAGGTTGACTCAGCCTTCCATCCTTTCTAAGGTGGGTAAAATGAGGACCCAGTTTGTGGGGGCAATAAGCTGACTTTGTATAAAATATACAAAAGTATGAAGGCTATTGCTTAACGCAGAGGTTCCCAATCTTTTTCGGTTCGCGGCTCCCATAGCAATCCGACTTGCAACTGCGCATGCGCACTAGACGTTTCAGAAATGGCGCATCAGCGTTAGACCCAGCGGGCGGAATATTTCGCGGCGCCCTTACGACGATAGCGCGGCTCCCCAGGGAGCCGCGGCGCACACTTTGGGAACCACTGGCTTAACGCATTGTAAGCCGCCCTGAGTCTCCAGAGAAGGGCGGCATATAAATAAATTTTTTTAAAAAAATTAATCAATGACTAACCTAGAATCAGAAGAGCTTCCGAGCCTCTTTTGAAATGGAAGATTCTGAAATATAGATGTCGTGAGAGTGAATAGTTGACAACTGTGGCTTTTAGATAGAACGGTTCCTACACTTCTTGTATGAAAGCATTAGTAAACCACTGGGGAATTTTCTGACAGCAAATGCCACTTCAGTTCGTTTTCCTCTGCTGGCAACATAGCTAAGATAACCCAGCATTCATCTTCCGGTGCCCTTTTACATATCTTAGATTGTGACTCTCCAAAGTCCATTAATTCAATAGAGCTTTTTATAGTTTGCCTCCTGTCAATGATGGAGTTCACCTTTATCTTAGACAGTTCCCTACATTGTGACAAAGACTTACTAAAGAAAAACATGTAGATTTTTTTAAATACTTCATTTGGAGTATAAAGAGCAACCAGTCCAGCACATGATTTATAAGACAGCATAATAATCATTAGACTAGTTTGATGACTGTCTGTTGTCTCCCGGCTTGTCGTGGTCTCTGTCTCTCTCTCTTGAATTCATTAAATGCTATCTACAAAGTGAATGTGATTTTTTTTCTTCCAAAGAGACTTCCATGGAAAAGATGTGAATCTTTATAGCCCACTCAGTCTGTCTGTAGACGGAAGGAAAGCCAGCTAAATTCATTTGGAATTAATTCAAGCAAGCATGTGTAGGGAAGGATGAATAATAAGCCAGACTGAAACTCCATATCTAGAAGCAAGCAGTAGAATTCTGGTTACAAGATGCTGGGTGCACATAATGGAAGAGGTTACTTATCAACCTGCCTTACTTGTTAGCAAACCTACAGCATCGCTTGAGTAACACTGTTGGAACCAGACAAGGCTATTCATTTAGCTTAATATATTCTGTCATGCTTAGCAATTTAGCTTGCATAGTTAGACCACTCAGGTACCTCAGCCAAGACCACAAGCAGAAAACAAGAAAGGTTTTTCAGCTGGATGAAATGTGCAAGTCTTAGATGAGGAGACAAAAAGAGTTCATACGTTCATGCTTTCGATATAATGGCAACATTATGGTTGAAGACTTACCTTCCTCTTATTTTCTATTTAATGAACACTTCAAGTACTGTAGGCAAACTCTATATGTTCTACAATGTGCTATACAAAGATTTCGGTCAGTGCCCAACTTAGGTGGCCACTAAGATTTTCAAGGAAAAAATGGACATCCATTTGTTGGGAGATGGTATAAGGTCTCCTGCCTTGGGCACAGTGTTGGATTAGAAAACCTCCAAGGTGATTAAGGGACTGGAGGCTAAAACATACGATCAACAGTTGCAGGAAGTGGGTGTGGCTAGTCTAGTGAAGAGAAGGACCAGGGGAGACATGACAGCAGTGTTCCAATATTTGAGGGGCTGCCACAGAGAGGAAGAGGTCAAGCTATTTTCCAAGGCACCTGAAGGCCAGGCAAGGAATAATGGATGGAAACTGAACAAGGAGAAATTCAACCTGGAAATAAGGAGAAATTTTCTGACAGTGAGAGCAATCAACCAATTGAACAGCTTGTCTGTGGGAGCTTCATCACTGGAGGCTTTCAAGAAGAGACTTGAGTGCCATCTGTCAAAAATGGTGTGGGGTCTGCTTAGGTGGGGGGTTGGACTAGATGACCTACAAGGTCCCTTCCAACTCTGTTAATCTGTACCTGTATCTAATCTGTCCCTTCCAGCCCTATGTTTCTATGGTGTTTTTTTGTTTGTTTGTTTCTAAAATCAGCAAACAACCAGAAACAACCAGTCAGTAATATTACAATATACAAAAATCCACACACAACAGGCACCATATAAATACCACACACAGAATACCCCAAATCACATTTTCTGTTAGAGAGAAGTTCCCTGAGGATGGGTTCCCACATGAGTTTGAAAGCTGGAAAGACAAAATTTCTGGTCCTGATGACTGACCCAGATTGGATCCTGCAACATTATCCTGGGACTAGTATATTAGCTTTCATTCATGAATATTACAACATGTTTGATGTTATATAGCTAATAGGATTATACAGTTAGTCCTCAACATACAATCAGCATCCTGCAGCATGATCAAAATTTGGGCATTTGTCAACTGGCATGAATTTACAATGGTTGCAACATCCATGGTCATATGATTTGTGACCTTCCCAGATGGCTTCCAAAAGCAAAGTCATTTGGGAAGCCAGATTCACTTAACAACCACACGATTCACTTAATAACTGCAGTCATTCACTTAAGAACCATGGCCAACCTCCCCCCCCCCCTTTGTAATATCAGGTACCTTTCTTGGCAACAGAAATGCTGACCTCAAATTTGGATGCAAGTCAAAGAGTATCTGAACTCTTTGCAAACAAAGACTTTGTCCTCTAGAATGGATGTAATATGCATGTGCACTAGAGCAAGGGAATGTAGAGAGAGAGAGATTGGAAGAAAAAAAGAATCCAATATTCAAATGCCATTTGGGAAAGATTGCCTGCTAAAGAGCGGTATCTGCATTTGAGAACTCAGAAACAGATTTTTGACAGCGATACTGCAATAGAGAGGAGAACCATTCAACATTCATGAAGTTGCAGACCAATCCCAACACAAAGCTGCTTTGCCCTCAAGGGAACATATCAATTCAAGGATGAAAATGCTGCTTTTGATTTTTTTTTAAAGGAACCCAAGAAGGAACTGCACTCGTTAGTATTTCTATTGCTATAGGCAATGATTTTGCATTATATTTTTATTTGTAATATCAAGGTTTTTGATTGCTCTATTACCCCCCCCCCCCATTGCCTTTACTGGATATGCACATCAATATTCACATGAGCGATAAAGTCAGTGGACAAAATGTGATAACAGGTCAATCTACAAGTGAGGCTGGCATTATACATAAATACTGTACACAAGCTGTACTTGCAGTTTCCTCTTCAGTACATATCTAATATTTGTGTGGTAGTGAGAACCTGGTCATAAATTTAGAAAGGAAGCAGGAGGGGGAAAATCTAACATCCAGGATGTTCATTATTTTCCCCTGCAGATGCAGAACGAGTCTTTGATTTAGCTGCCTCTATTATCATTATCCTATCCCTCCTTTTCCCAACACTTGTTTGTTTTAGGTAGAAAAAAAGATTCTCTTAATATCCCTTGAAATTTGGCTCCCAGGTCCGTCAAAAGAATGTAAGTATGCTTCGGATTTGCATGCTCTGTTCATCACTCTTTCATCTTTCTACATTGTCTTCTTTGTCATGTA
Source organism: Ptyas mucosa (assembly GCA_012654045.1). Classification (NCBI taxonomy): domain Eukaryota; kingdom Metazoa; phylum Chordata; class Lepidosauria; order Squamata; family Colubridae; genus Ptyas; species Ptyas mucosa. Next base: position 23,130,971 of record WNWU01000011.1, on the reverse strand, counting down.
CACTGGAAAAACAGATGATTAAACTTGGAATATTCCCCCCTTTTAACTTCATGATGAGAACAGGACAGGACAGGACAGGACAGGACAGGACAGGACAGGACAGGACAGGACAGGACAGGACAGGACAGAACAGAACAGAACAGAACAGAACAGAACAACAGAGTTGGAAGGGACCTTGGAGGTCTTCTAGTCCAACTCCTTGCTCAGGCAGGAAGCCCTATACCATTACAAATGATTGTTCAATCTCTACTTAAAAACTTCCAGTATTGGAGCATTCACAACTTCTGGAGGCAAGTTTTTCCACTGATTAATTGTTCTAATTGTCAGGAAATTTCTCCTTAGTTCTAGATTGCTTATTCTCTTGATTGGTTTCCGTACATTGCTTCTTTTCCTACCCCAGGTGCTTTGGAAAATAGCTTGACTCCCTCTTCTTTGTGGCAACCCTTTAGATATTGGAACACTGCTATCATGTCACCCCTAGTCCTTCGTTTCATTAAACTAGACATACCCAATTCCAGCAACTGTTCTTTATATGTGTTAGCCTCCAGCCGCCTAATCATCTTTGTTCTGATGTTCTGATATTCGGTGTTATAAATTTAGGACAGCCAAAGGAGAGCTGATATATCACAGTGAAGGGAAAAAGTATATCACAGTGAAGGGGCTTCATAAAAAAGTATATGAGCCAGTCAGCTTTCTACTTTAATTTTACTTCATAACTTGTGATTCTCTATTGCTCTTCCAAAACCATGTATCTTCCATAATATTTTACATGCCTGAGACTTGTAATCAAGACTAACCAATTCTGGGACAAATTTTGGAGTATTTGTGGGGATTAATGTTTGCAGATGTAACACCTGTTAGCAGTTTCCTTAAAATTGCTGGGTCTTTTCCTGGAAGCATGTAGTTGCCCTCTGATGTTTTGGTTAAGGAGCTGCAGACAGGTGTTAATCTGAACATCTGGATCTGCACCTGCTTTGCTGCTCTGTGGGAAGACCCAGACTGTCAGCACATCATGAGTCTTCACATTTTCATTTCAAAGATACATAACTCCACTTTTCTTGAAAATCTTTTCTCCCTTGATGGTATATGGCTTCCTGGCAGATATTCTCAATCAGGAAAGCCCCTTTCATTCCTTTGCAAGCTGCAGTCTAAGAAAGGCATGAAAAGGGTCTTCTTGGCTGAACACAAGCAGCTGACTGCAGTCAGGCTAATGTTAAAATAGTATTGGGATGTGGATTTAAAATGGTTAGGGATTTTCGTTTTGTCTTTTCACTGAGCAGCTGACTCCTCACACATTTTGAGTCATTTACTGTGAGTCTCAAGAGGTGGATCAGAGTTCATTCAACACTTTCAGCCAAACTGGTTCAGACAATAGAAGATCTCTCAGTTGAGACAGAAATACGTTGGCGTTCCTAAATTGTAATGGTCCAACCCTGGAGGCCGCCCAAATTCAGCAGCTGAGGTCACTTAAAAAGCCAGATCCTTCAGTTGACAGCAGATTTTGTCCAGAACCTAGAAAGTTAAAGAAAAGAGAGTTAGAAAATTTGACAGGGTGATATTGATGTCAAAGTGAAAAAATATAGGCGCTCATATTTTGGGGAAATATTTTACCTACATATTATATTGATTGGAATAGCTATTTCCATATGATTACCTTACTGTATCTTTTCATCTTATTAACTTTTAGGAGGAGCAGATATACTAAATATAGTAGAGGGATTCCTTTTCACCCAAAAGTATTTTTTTTCCAAAGGCAACGACTTTGTTTTTCCTTGAAGACATTTTGTTTCTCATTCAAGAAGCTTCTTCAGTTCTGAAAAACTGAACTGAACTGAAATGAAATGAAGAAGAAGCTTCTTGGATGAGAAGCTAAATGTCTTCAAGGAAAAACAAAGTCCAGTTGCCTTTTGAAAAAGTATCTTTGGGACAACCATGACCTGAATGACTTAAGAATCTTCATAGATATTTGCTTTTACATTCCCTCTTTTTTACTAACATATCTATAATTGATTAGTCAGATATTCATAGATCTCTTCCAATTTTTTATCGCTCTCTCCTTTTCCTTTCAAATGGAATAAGCAAGCCTCTATGTGGTTTGACAAATCCCAGGGCCATTCATGCTATCTTAGGTATTTAGGCTTTCTAATTATATCTAATCCCTCAGTTCACTTCTTTTTTTAAAGAAAGAAAAGTGTCATCATCAAGCTTTTTATGAATTGCTCTATTATTTTTATTTCTCTCTGCATACATGTTCTTCTCCATAAACCTACTTCCCCAGCATTAGTGACATTTGAATTGCACAGAAGAAGAATGTTGTCATTTTGAAAAACTGATATACAGATCCTTTAAATTAGAATTATTTGAGGGATTCCCCTCTCTCTGTAGATAAATTCTAGATAAATTCGGCACATTTTGATTTTCCTAACATATATATTTTTTCCTCCAAAAGTATTGTATGCAACAAGATTCTGCGTGCACAGTTAAGGTGGATAATGTGAAAGATATAAAGATGTATTATATTTGTCTGCAGGACAGTGCTTTGAACTTGGGACTTCAGGCTTTGAATGTAGATTTTGATATGAAAAGGGCAGGAAATGGCATCTTTGTAACTGGTCTCTCATTTCTATATAAAAAGAAGATAGCCGTCAATGTCTGACCTAAGATAGTACATAAAATTATCTGCCACAATATCTTACCTGTCAATGACTACTTCAGCTTCAACCACAACAATACACGAGCAAATAATAGATACAAACTTAAGGTAAACCGCACCAAACTCGATTGTAGAAAATACGACTTCAACAACAGAGTGGTCAATGCCTGGAATGCACTACCAGACTCTGTGGTTTCTTCCCCAAACCTCCACAACTTTAACCTTAGACTGTTTACTGTTGACCTCACCTCATTCCTAAGAGGTCTTTATTGGGTGTGCTTAAGCGCATCAGCGTACCTACCATCCCTGTCCTACTGTCCCCATTTATTCGTATCCATTTCATGTATTCATAATCATGTTTAAACTTATATCTGTTACCAAATAAATAAATAAATAAATAAATAAATAAATAAATAAATAAGTAAGTAAGTAAGTAAGTAAGTAAGTAAGTTGGGCTAGATGCATATACTTTTGCTTTGCAAATCTTCTTAGGTAGAACTGAAAATAGGAGTTCTGGTAAAGATACAAAACATGTAACCCAAGGGTCATAAGTATTCCTGTCACATCAAGCATGTCTTGAGATACTTCTCCAAAGCTCATTAGCAGGATCTCTTAAATGAGAAGAAGGGAAAATTATCAAATACAAGGGGCGGAATCACATTAGTAATGGGATCCGTAGCAGGCCTCTTCTTCTGGCATGAGTGGGGCAGGCTTTTCCCATCAGGGAGAGATGGCTCCTCCCATATCCTGGACATTCAGTCCTCCCTCCCTTGGGCAACATATAATCTGAAGCACATAGTGTCAACCTGCAAAACAACTTCAGCTGAAGCTATTCTTTCTCATGCTTACTCCTGTTTTGTTTCTTGGTTGCCATTCATGGGGGGGGGGGGAAGGATGGGGGAGCTTAGGAATGTGGTGCCTCAGCTGCTAGTCAAAACATCTGCCAGCTGGCATGTGAACAAAGGTCATGTCAACAGACACCTGTCAGAGCTGAGCGGGAACCTGTGGCTGAATCGATTGCCCCATGTGATCTAAAAGACACCGGGGGGGGGGGGATTTCTATTCTTTTAACTATCCCTAAGCATGGGATGCGGTAGCTCAGTGGCTAAGACACTGAGCTTGTTGATCGAAAGGTCGGCAGTTCAGTGGTTCAAACCCCTAGTACCGTGTAACAGGGTGAGCTCCCGTTACTTGGCTCAGCTTTTGCCAACCTAGCAGTTCAAAAGCACCTAAAAATGCAAGTAGAAAAATAGGGACCACATTTGGTGGGAAGGTAACAGCATTCTGTGCGCCTTTGGTGTTTAGTCATGCCAGCCACATGACCATGGAGATGTCTTCAGACAGTGCTGGCTCTTCGGCTTTGAAACGGAGATGAGCACCACCCCCTAGAGTCGGGAATGACTAGCACGTATGTGCGAGGGGAACCTTTACCTTTAAGCATGGGAACCCTTTAGAGCTAGCTTCACTTACCCAAAATAGCCAACATGATGTACTCAATAAAGAGCATCTTGAACCTGAGCAAACTGTCAGAGTCTTGACTGCCTTGAGTTCATTACTCAGAACGATAACACATAGTCTAATGCTTTTCTGGTTTCCTTGGTTTTTACCTCCACTTGTGTCTGCCCAGCTACTTTTGCATTTTCTGCTTGTCTTTACCACATTTAAGCCACCCAGAGTTGCTCTATCGGGGAGATGGGCAGCATGTACATTTAATAAATAGATAAATGAATAAAAGCTTTCAACTCAAATTCTGCTTTTCTTCCTCCATCTCCTATCCTCTTTTTTCCTCTTCTTTCCACGTTCCTGTCTCCTTTCTTCTGTGCCTTCCTGCTATCTCTCTGTCTCCCTGACTTTGTCTTTGGTTTTTCTACTGTTTCAAGCACTGCCTCTCTCCAATCCTTCCAGGATTATTACAAGAAGCTGTTCTCCTTGTGACTTTTCCTAACTTCTGCTCACAACTTTACCAACCTGCTGAAAAGTTATTATTATTATTATTTTCCTTTTGAAGAAGTCACTATGACATTGAGTCTCAGTTTCATTGCCTCCTCTGCTAATGGAAGGAAAATGTAGCCTCTATCTCTTGTCTGCCTCTGGAACAGATGGAAGAAATAACTTCTGTCTGGAATAGACAGGGAAAAAAAATAACAAAAATGTTTTGATGTGTTTTGTTTTGTTTCATTAGAAGAGGAGACCGTGAAACACTCTCAGGGTCATAGCATCATTTATTGCTGAAGGGGAAAAAAAAGTTGCAGTTTCTTTTTCTTTTTAAGGTTGCTATTCTACTCCCACGCAACACATAAAATTAAATTAAAAGTAACAATAGTAAATATAAAGAAATGAGTCTTTTTTCAAGAGTTCCCTTTCCCACTTCTACAGTGGGGCAATCAACAATGAAACATGCAATACAGTTCTAGTATTGATGGAAGTTGGGCACTACTGATTAATGGCACTGAAGCCTGTAGTATGTTTGCTACTTATGAATGATGTTGGAATGCTGTCTTAAGCTGAGAAATGTCATATGATTAGAAGGAATATTGTAGAAAATTATTCTGAAAGGGGTCTCTTTACATTTTTAAAATCTTTACACTTTCCATTTATTTTCAAAGCAAGACAAATGTTTGTCTTCATATTAAATAATGCGTCACTTTGTCAGGGACACACGAGTTTCAGTTTTAAGGTGAAAGAGTGCGGTCAAAAGATGCAAGTCAGTTGTGTTTTCCTGCACTGAGGTGTTCTGGGCCACGAGCCTCAGATAGGATAGGAGTGAATGTGGTTCCACAAAGCCTTAGAGAATTCTAAGAATTTATGATTAAAGAAATTTCTGGACTGAGACAAAGGCTAGATACATACTATGGTAAGCAATAATGTGGTATCGTTACTTTCAGGTTCTTTATATATTATCAAATGATGTAGGTACAAGACAACAGGCAACATAAAGATAATGGCAGGGTTTGTAAACCCAGGCATTGTAGTTGGTCAACTCTGGCCAGATGTGTCAACCCAACCAATGTGGCTTGCTCGGTTCAATTTTTTTTTTGAGAAAAGTATTTTTTATTTTATTTCTTGTAAACATATTATAAATGTACATTCTCTTATCCATAGTTAATCATACATATACATATATTTTCTAAACAAAAAAAGATTTTTAAATTATATTCGGGATTGCTCTTCTATCTTTTCTTCTCCCTTATTTTACAACAATCCTTCTTCTCCTTCTTTTCTCTTTCCCTTCCCTCCCTTCTCCTATCCTTTTCTACTTTCTTCTTTCCTCCTCTCCTTCCTCTTCTCTCCTTCCCTTTCCTTTCCCCCACTCCTCCCTTCTTTCCCCCCTTCTAACCTTCTCCTACTCTTTTTCCCCTCCCTTTCTTCCTCTCCTTTTCCCTTCAGTTCCTCTCTCTCCTTCTCCCCTCTTCTTACCCTCTTCTTCTCTTTCCATTCTCTCTCCATTGTTGTATTTATTTTCAGTCCAAATATTTTCCTTATTGGTGTCTGAGCAGCCCCAATTTTCTATTAACATACACTTTCTTTTCAATTCTTTTTCATTTTACCAATTATACATATATCATCGTGGTTGTACATTTATATAGTAACCAAAAAAAATTGCTCTGTTCAAAATTATTATGCAGGTGAACTCAGCCAGTGTGGTTTCTGGGTTCTAAACTAAATTCAGATGCACTATTTATTTACAATCTTCTTACTCCTACGTCTGATGGTGGTTTGGGGTTGAATGATTCAGCTAATCAGTTGATGGAAGTAACTGTTCTAATTAGTAACTTATAATAAGAATAAAGGAAGAAGGACAGCAAAAAAAAAATATTAGAAAATAGGGAAAGCATATTTTAGATCAATAGAGACAGAGAGAGTGCAGAGTCTGTAAATACACTGAAAACATGCTACATATTTTACTTTCTAATTGGTCCCCTTGAGAAAACATTTTGCCACTGAGGTTCTTGTCCTGGATAGACGTTTGAATTAGACCTTGTCAACAGCCTTCTGACTGCCTTCAGTTCTCCATATGCTAATTACGGAGTTGGGCAGTTCCTTCTGAGTGGCTAGATGTTCAGAAATGTACTTAATTGCTCCATCTTTTATGTACAAGTAGGAAAGAAAGCCATCCAAATATTCTGAAGAGGCAAAAACTGGCTAGTGGATTTAAAGATGCAAATGATTCTCCTGTTAGTATTTGTAAATTCAATTTGCCATTCATTGTCTCTTCCTCATATGACAACTCTTAAGAATATTATTTTCTCATTAAATATGAATGTCCCTTCTCCCCTTTGCTCATGGGCTTTAGAATAATAAAAACTGCATCACTACTTTTCTTGTTGTTAATCATACTCTTATTTTTTTTTCCTGATAATATGCTTAGCAATCTGTTACTTCAAATCTTTCCCTACTCTCGTCTAATCACAGAACAAATATACAACTGGCATTTCTTTCTTTCTTTCTTTCTTTCTTTCTTTCTTTCTTTCTTTCTTTCTTTCTTTCTTTCTTTCTTTCTTTCTTTCTTTTTCCTTCCTTCCTTCCTTCCTTCCTTCCTTCCTTCCTTCCTTCCTTCCTTCCTTCCTTCCTTCCTTCCCCCCCTCTCTCTCTGCCTGGGAGCAGCATGATGGTCTAGTGGTGAAGATGCTCACCACCCAATTGGAAGCTTGAGAATTCAATCTTAGGTAACAGCAGATGTTTCTCTATAAGGGCACAAAGAGAAAATATCTGCTGTGAACTCCACATAGGCATCAGGAAGGGCATCCAGCCAGTAAATACTCAGCTCCATCCAGTTTCCCCGACTTCACTCTGAATAAAGGGATTGAAGGGTTGTAAAAAGAAAAAAAAAATCTCTGCCCTGTCCTCATGGTATTGCCTTCCTGTATATTTGGATCTTAAAAGTCATCTTTTGGTCTTGTATTAATTGGTGTTTTTTGTTCCCTTTAAGCAAGCAACAAGCTACAGCAATTCTATCATCAAGGCAGTCTGTTATGCTTCACTGGCAATGTAGCATCACAGTTCTTAAGGAGCAGGATCAATCAGCATCAATTGATCATTTTAGGTTTGTGCTGGTGGGCCTCATCATCCCGATCTCTGGGCCATTTTGCTTAAGCAGAAGAAAAGATGTTTGAAACCAGACATTTTCATTGTACCCCAGGCTACTAAATCAATCTCTGGCTTGGCAACCCAGATTAGCTGACTAGCATAGCTACTGATGGTAGTAGAATTGTACAATGAATCATGAAAGATACCCAGCTGTTCTACTGCAGTTTTATAGCATAACTGGGTTGATCGATATTGCTTAGGCTGCTAATGAATGTCGGTTTAATGTTCTTTTGGAATAGCACTAAACCTGTTCCCACTGATGGGATGCTGCCGGTTTAACAACTGGTTTAGTGTACAGTTTTACAAATACTAACCTACTGTATTACCACTTGGGAGTAACACAGCTGAGGCATGGCAATCCGCTCTGCCACACCAATCAGCTGAGAAGATAAAGTAAGTAAAACACAGGGGTGGGTATGCAGGCTGACCTGATCGTCGGAGCGAACCGGTTCGCTCCCAGCTGATCGTCGGAGCTACTAGTTCACCCAAACTGGTCCGAACCGGTAGAATCTCACCCCTGCCTATTCCCAAAAGGAACCCAGCTCTCAGTTAATAGAATGGCTCACTTTGAACTCTCTTTCATAAAAGGCAAAATCAGAGCAAGTATTGACAGGTAGCTAAACTAACTGGTTTAGCCATGTATTACTTCCATCTTCCACATCCCCTTCTAATGCTAAGAAGGTAGTGTTAGGGATTGGTAGGTATTTTCCAACTCATTGGCATTGTTTGCTGGAAGTGGATGGAAACAAAACTGAGGGAATCCAACAATCTCTGTTCTTAATATACAATTACAGTATACAATTATCTTGTATACTGTAGGAACAGTCCAATGTGCTGGCATTGTATTTCTAGCAGGGTAGGCATCAGTGGGGTGAGAGAGTAAATATTACAGCAAGCTAAATATTGATGGATAGTATTTTAAGGAAGACCATTTAGTTTATTTGCAGATGAGCCTTTGGTTAGGTGATTCATATTCTGGCTCAAGTAAAACCCTACTTACAGTTCAATGCTGTCAGAGAGCATTAAAGGCAAATTTACGCATCTGACTTTGGAAATGTGTTTTGACTACAGCTCCCAAAATTGAAAAGTGGCATGGACAGTGACTAAGAAGATTGGGAATTTGGGGAACCCAGAACATTTTGAAAGCACCAGGCTGTGAAAAGCTAAGGTTACTATTTAGCAGACCTGGAAAAGATCTTTGTGCAAGATTGGCAGGGGACACCTTACTCAGACAGATGAAATATTGTCTTCTTAGTGTTTAGTTACAGGGTTTAAAACTCATTGCCTAAAGAAGTCAGGAAAACTACCTTTATGTTATTATGTAATATATTGCTTTTTTATGTGTGCATCTTGGTAAGTTGGACTCCTGAATTGGGGACTTGTTTGTCATTACATTTTGTATTTTTAAAATCAAATTGGAGTTTGCTTTGTATTTTACTTTACTTTTTTATTATTAATTAACTACCTTGTAATCAGTTTTTTTGGAGAAAAGTTCAATGAATATCTTGACTTATTCAATATAAGACAACATTACATATTGGTTATTGGAAGTACTGTAGTCTAGGATGCCCTGTAATATTCTATTTAGTTTTCAATCATTCTTCAAAAGTCATACCTCTGCCATATAATAAAGATTGGAGAGAGCTGGGTTGCTGCTCATTTCATCATAGCACAGAATAAAGGTAAAAATCTGCCCTGTGGAGGAGTCAAATGACGAATATACTGGTAGTCCGTTTTATTAAAGTAAACGTCATCAATCTGAACTTTCAACTTGTCTTTCAGAGTTCTGTAAGGACAATTATAATCTCAAATCTGTCCTAGTTAGTATTAGATAATAGGTACAAAACCCTGCTACCTATGTCATAGATAACGAAGTCCACCAATCACTTTCCTGATCAATCCACATAGTCTATAATGCACTGACACAAAACGAGAGAACCACCCAATGTATCAAAATGTATAAGTAGGAGAAATATCTTTTATCTCACTCTCCTAGCCCTGATAACTAGCTACTTTAATCGTGAGGGACACGGTGAATAGTGAAGTAGCATTAACTTTAATCAACTAATAATTCACTCAAATTATTGAAGAAGGGTTGCAGGAGGCCATCACAGCCAAAAACGGAGCTCAGGAGCCCATTTTCACTGGCAGAGTGCTTGGGCCTCCACAGGCACTCCCGACATCAGGCTGGCCACACCCACACTGGCCCCTTGAGGTCAAACACAACCCTGATGAGGCCCTCAATGAAATTGAGTTTGACAGCCCTGCCTTAGAGACATTGGGATGGAGGATTAAAAAAAGGCAAGATAGCTTCACTGTTCACTTAATTAGAATCCTGCCCCTTTTATAAGAGTCCTGTGTATGACACATCTAATAAAAAGATAGACCTTCTATCATACAGTTACAGCTACCATTCTGACTTTTTTTCACTCCTCCTAGAGATACTGCCGTTGAGGCCTTCAAAAAAATCCCATACTTTGTTGTTGTTTTTCTTGCTCACTAATCTCTTCTGTGATTGTAGCAGGGAGGCCACAACTTTGTTGTTCTTTAAATAAATGTCTCAGCCTAGCATATCTGAAGACCGATAACCCTTGATTCAGCTCATCATCAAACGTTGCCAGAAAGATGATTATAAAAGTACGCTGTTTTGCAAGAGGCTGTAAGAGTCAAACCCTAAGGGTACTATCTGGCCTGTTGAGTTCCATTGTGGGATGAAATGTAACATCTGGCAAGCTTAATGAGATGCCAGCCCCTCTGTTTCCATGTATGAATGGCAGCTGGCAATACCTTCAGCACAACACATAGTTTTGAATTCATTAAATAAACTTCCTGGCCTGTATTTTTATGATAGTAAGCAACTATGCCGTACTGATTCTCATTCCATTTGTCTCATTCAGCAATACTTGCCTGGATTTATGTCACCATACTATGCCCAGATGGCCTATACATATCTCAGAAACAAAAACTTACTTGATTTTTTTTTCATGATGCTATGCAAATAAATAAACGGCATTCTATATTAGGGCCATCTGATCACAAATCTTAAACACAATCTCACAATAATTAGGAATGTGGTTTGGAAAGAGATGTTTCAAAATATCAAACAATTAGACCATGAATCCCTTTATAGTGTAATATTTAAACTTCAGCAAGCTGAGACTCATTTCTTTTTCTAAATATTTGTGATTGCATTTACTAACTAAAGTTGCAATGGACAGAAACTAATCAAGGAGAGAAGCAGCCTAGAACTAAGAAGAAATTTCTTGATAGTTAGAACAAATTAATCAGTGAAACAACTTGCCTCCAGAAGTTGTGGGTATCCCAACACTGGAAATTTTTAAAAAGAGACTGGATAACCATCTGTCTGAAATGCTATCGGGTTTCCGGCCTAAGCATGAAGTTGAACTAGAAGATCCCCAATGTCCCTTCCAACTCCTCTCCTCTCCTCTCCTCTCCTCTCCTCTCCTCTCCTCTCCTCTCCTCTCCTCTCCTCTCCCCTCCCCTCCCCTCCATTCCATTCCATTCCATTCCATTCCATTCCATTCCATTCCATTCCACAGACTATGAAATAGGACAAAAGGCATACAAAAGCAGAAAGAGACAAGAATGAACAACAGGCAAGAGTTTGCATTGTTTATATATCTATTGTATCTACTCTGTGTTGAAAGGCATAGACGTTGCCTAAGTTGGAAGCACCACTGTGTGTGGTTAGCACTGGTAGCCTTTGGCTGTTCCAGCTTTAATCTTTTCATATACATAACAGCTGCAGAAAAAAGTGGAAAGGTGGACACCAAGCGATCCACCGTGGTAGATGGGGTAATGCATCCCACAGCATTAGTTAATTACATCCTTCCCGGCACACATGTCTGCAGAAAGCAGCACTATGCTATTTTGATGCAATTCACTTTTTGTACAGGTATGATGTTATGATACATTTTAAAGCTTCTCATCCTGTGACACTCTATTTTATTGTTAGCTAGGAAACATATCCCCACAAACTTTATTCATTTTTATTGGGCAGCTCTGAGATTTCAGGACATGCACTGTACTTGAGGGCATGCAAAGTGCCCTTAACATTAAGTGAAGTCTTGCTTTTTACATAAGAGTAAAATTGAAGTTTCCAGGGTGAGTATGGATATCAGTGGCGTTGATGAAGACAAGATCTATTTAATAATATGCTTTAATACAATTTACTATATAAATTAACATTTGCCAAATGAAACTAAAGTCGAAAGAACAATTTCATTTCTCTCCTTACACCTGAGAATCTTTGTCTTAACTGTAGAAAAATGGCAAACGGCTTCACAATGAACAACAAATCAGTATCAATGTGTTCCAAATCAAGGAAATATTGATTCAAGAACTCAACTTGAGAGTCAATCATTTTACTACAGACAGCATCAATACCTTTTCTCTCAGATGCAGACCAGTTGTGCTCTTCGCTTCATTTAGTGTATTTCTTTCAGCCGAATTCCTGTTCCGCTATGTAATTGTTTTTTTTTTTCCCCTTAAAAGCCTTGATGCAGCTGCCAAACAAATGCTCCTCCTTTGGCACTGAGAGCTTTGATTTTAGTGATGTAGATTGCTTTTCTGTACCACAGAGACTGATTCCATTTCCTTGTAGCTGTATTTGACACCCACTGCACTTAAGACCACAACTTTATCAGGTGGAAAGGCCAGAAATAAGAGCTTATCCTCAATAAGGAATGCAAGAACCTGGTGTTCTACTCATAGTCCTCAATTTACAATCACTTGTTAGAAGAAATATCTATCTGCTTCAGTTGAAAAGGAGGCAATCCCTTAGTTTACTGCAGATTGGGATTTGGAAGGACCAAGCCCAGAATGGCTTGGATTAGGTGGATTAGGTGGTTCCTTGGCTAATGATTGGTGTAACAATGGTAACAGGATGTGCCAGGATTTCCATCACTAAGCAATGTAGTCATGTGACAACCCACTTTATGAACACTTTATCATTTAGCGTCAAGATCAAGTCAAGATCTACCTATATCTTGGAATTCTTTAACAGGTGGTTTAAGGAATGCCAGGACATAACTGTTGACTTCACAGACAAGAAGGGAATCTTGATCCACCTGACCAAAGTAAACTTGGGAGTTACTGATGTCAGCAATGTCCTGAAAGTCTCTGCTGAGAAAATATCTGCTGAGTTTAGAAATTTTTTGATCTTGGCCTTCATGCAAAATTAGATCCACACTACAGCTTCAGCAGAAAGAAAGGATATCCATTTGGAACAGGAATAGAAGTCATGCCAGATTTTTGATATATATTAAGGAATCTTTCATTTGAGACTTCCATGAAGATTTGTCTAGAGGTGAGAGATTCAATGATTTTGCTGCAACTATTTCCAGTTGCACGTCTTATACATACCACAGTTTCAGGGATCACTAGAACTTAGGAAATAGAGTTCTTTATCAGATACTGTTGTGTGTTGTCTTTTGCAATTACAGTATATAAATGTTGTTGATTCTAATTTCTTTATTGGGCCTTCATACCTCCAAGGTAATTCCATTGTGTCAGTTGTCAGTTTCTCGATGAAATTATTCCTTCCTATGAAACATACCAAAAATATTTCTTTTACTTAATCTCTGCATTTATTAGTGGGCTAGAGACTAGTATTCTCACTATATTGTGCCAGTCTACACTTTTTGCCCTTTAAAATTCTGACAAGCCACAGTTGGGATGTATCAAGATCTCGAATTACAAATAACGTTGTATATAAATACAAACTAATTTTGCAACCCGCAGTTAGAGTCAGTAAATTGCCTTCATTGAGTGTATATGTTTAATGTATTATATAATCTCCAGTGGGATTTGAAATCCTCTCTATCCTCTTTCTAAAACTTCTGACAGAGCAACTGTAAGGAAAATAAATGTGAGAAAGCATTATAGAAATTGAAGACATGACTCGGGGAATTCACTTTGGGGGCAATACATACCATTTCATTGTAACTGTGTCTTGTATTATGTTTTAGGGATTACAAGTCTTTCTGAAATAAGTACTCTAAACACAACTGTGATGCTATATGCCAACATCACTCAAGGGTCACAGAGCCTGGCTACAGATTCTTTAGGAAAATATCACCTGTTCTGATGGGATTTCTGTAACTTTTCCATACAGATTGTTGCATGAATAACTGCTTTTAGCTCATACAACAAGTGAGATACAAGAGGTTTGTAAGGATAAACCTTGGATTGCAAGGATAAACCAGTCCCTTGGACTGCAAGGTAATCAAAATGGTCAGTCCTAGAGGAGATCAACCCTGACTGCTCTTTAGCAGGACAGATCCTGAAGATGAAACTCAAATACTTTGGCCGCCTAATGAGAAGGATGGACTCACTGGAGAAGAGCCTAATGCTGGAAACAATTGAGGGCAAAAAAGAAGGGGACGACAGAGAACGAGATGGCTGGATGGAGTCAGTGAAGCAGTAGGCGTGAGCTTAAATGGTCTCCGGGGGATGGTAGAGGACAGGGAGGCCTGGAGGAACATTGTCCATGGGGTCACAATTGGTCAGACATGACTTCACCACTAACAAGCAAACAAAAGGATATATTGATTGGAGTGGTGTATAAATAAATATAGATTCCTAGGTGACCTAGTTGACTGTTTTAACATCTTATGAGAATTATTGCTGCATTATTGTTATGAATAATTATAACATGCAGTGTGTGCACTATAACTATAATGACATAATAAGCTCTCATATAGAGGCACCGTTGTGCCCTCAAGCATTTTTTCGGGACCACTAGATTCCTGTCCTATCTGATATCTTGGTAGTCAGTCTTGTAAGGAAGGAGAACACATGAAGTAAAGCAACAGCCTCTAGCAAGCTTCCATGGCTGAGGGTGGACTTGTACCTAAGTCTCCCTGATCTTATTTGAACACCTGAATTCATACACTTTGGGTCATTGCTTCAGAGACATTTCCTTTTCTAAACAGAAAAACAGTTTGCCCACAGTAGTGGGAATAGAAGTGACTTCTGGCTTTCTGCCAGCTTCCCAATTGTGTTTCCTTGTGGGAAACTGGCAGGGTGCATTGGAAATCTTCTTTCCTTCCTTCCCATTCCCCGATGATCCCTCCTTCCAAACAGAACTAAAGCCCTGCCCTCCCGTCTGTCACTCAAGAGTGACAAATGAATCAAGCAACTTTCAAACCAGTCCAAGCACTCCAGTCTCAAATCTCTTTTGCATTTTCAACAGACGGTAAGTTATTTAAGGCTTGAAGATTGCTTGATAGCTCTGTAGTTCACAGAACTAGATACTGTCCTTCTTCTTTTCAGTAAAGTCTTTTGAAAGTCTAGCTTGGGTTGTAAAAAATTGTTATCCAGTTCAAACTATTGTTAGTATTTTGCGGCTGTTTACTAAGATAGACCATCCTTTTAAATAATGGCTTCACTATTATCTCATTAAAAACTCATATGAGCTGATTTATAAATATTAATGTGATGCAAAAAATTCATGGGGAGCAATCTTATTAACTGTATATAATTGAATAGATTTAATTAAATTTTACTTTTAATGTTAATTTGATTAATTTTTCATCCTGGCATCAGCCATTTTTAAAATATAGTTGGATTGAATGCTGTATATTTGCGTATGTTCTTTTGGGTTATATCCAGTGGTGGGATTCAGCCAGTTCACACCACTTCAGGAGAACCGGTTGTTAATTTTCTAAGCAGTTTGGAAGAAATCATTAGGGCAGAAAACCGATTGTTAAATTATTTGAATCCCACCACTGGTTATATCCATAATACTTGGAATCTGTTAAGGGATCACAATTAGTTTTTTCAGCCATGGAGGTCTGGATAAAGACATTATTATATAATACTGGAAGAAAACAATATCTGTCCCAGCTGTAAATTGTTCAGATAACCTTTGTATTATTGTTGAGCCATGCCCATAAAGTGTTGATGTGTTGTTTGACAGGATTTGAATTAGCTATTTTGTTTTGCTTTTCTTTTTCCTTTTTCCTTCCCCTAACAATCAGGGTCCTCATTTTACCAACCTCGGAAGGATGGAAGGTTGAGTCAACCTTGAGCCCATCAGGATCAAACTCTTGGCAGTGGGCAGAGTTAGCCTGCAATACTGCATTCTAACCACTGCTCCATCACAGCTCTTATACTGTCATGTTCCAGGCTTTCCACCACCTTCCTCCTCCCCTTCTTTCTTTATTATTGTTGTCATAAGTATACATCAGTATATTGTCTTCTTTGTCCTTTCCTTTGTTGATATGATATACCAATAAGTAGATAAAACCACTCATTCATTTCTCCTGACTTTATCTACCTGATGGCATTGGGATCCTAGCAATGGATGATGAGACCAAACAAACTGAAACAAGGTTGCATACTTACCTGTTGGGTTCAGTTAGATTCAACTGGAATTAGTTTGTATACAATTGCAGTCTAAACCAGCGGTCACCAACTGGTGGTCCATGGACTACAGTGGTCCATGAGAAAATTTATGTGGTCTGCAGAAGAATTATTTGCATTTTTTATATTGCACTAAATCAAGGGTCCTCAAACTACAGCCCCTGGGCCGGATAAATCCAATGAACATTTGTGTTGCTGCAGAGAGTCTCTCCCTTTGGGGTCTTTGTGTGTGGGTCAGAGGGGCGCAGAAATTCAGACTTGGGGTCTGCTTCAGCCTCCTGGTGTGGGGCTTTGGTTGAAGGCTGGAGGGAAGTGCTGCTGGTGGTGAAGAGCTGGAGGGCCTTGTTCCAGTGGAACTACATCATGGCCTGGAACTGGCTGACCATCTCAGCCTGCTGAGCCTCCAGGTGCCAATACCTGGCCTTGCACTCCCGCAGGTCTTCCCTCTGCTTGGAAAGCCTATGCTTGTAGTCCTCAGCGAGGTGCTTCTGCTGAGCCTCTTTCTTGGTCAGATCCAATTTGAACTCAGCCAGCTGTTTTGCCAACTCTTTCTCATGGTGGCTGCTTAGCTCCAACAACTGCTTCATGTTGGGGTCCTAAGGAGCCTGGGTGGGCAGGCAAGGAGGGGCTGGGAGGGGAGGGGCTAGTAGAGGCTGGCGAGGCACCCCTTGACATGAATGACACCAAGTTGGCCACGTCCACCCAGGCACATGACACCTAGCCACGCCCACTCATCCAGTCATTAGGCAGAACTTATTAGCGATCCACGGGATTTAAAATTATGAATTTAGTGGTCCCTGAGGTCCAAAAGGTTGGTGACCCCTGGTCTAAACGAATGAAGCTCCATTGGATAGTTAATGATTGATAACTATCAGTTCTAACCAGCCAAGGACTGGAAGAAGAGCAGTGTCCAAAGAAAACTGAGCGAGAACATGGCTTCTGGTAGAAAAGGCTCCTAAAGTAAGATCCATCTGAGTGTTTGAAGGGAGGAAAAAAATCATCACTTTTTACCTCTTGTCAGGATTCCAAGTAACGCCCCCACTTCTAGATGGCCTGGAAGCCATCTTTTTCATTGGATCTTCAGACCTGCCACTTGTATTGCCACCAAAATTTCTCCATTCTGAATGTTTACATTTATGTTATAAAGAAAGTAAGACAGTCAGTTTTCCAGCATTTTTCTCTAAAAGATTTTTTAGCAATTTATCTGATCCCGTGTACTGCTAATGTATTTCAAACATTAGTTCTTTTAGTAAGTTTCCAAAGTCTGATTGTCAGCATACTGCATGGGATGATCTGTTTTATTAATTAAAGCACAGGTTCTTTGCCTATCAATCCATTTCTAAGTTGGGAGAATGTATTCTCATTTTTAAATTTTTTTCTATCCCCCCCCAGTTTCTTTACAGTTTCATGTTTCAGATATTTCACAAAACAGCTTTAGAATCTAATGAAAGGCATTAATGAATAAAAGGAAAATAAGCCTAAATGTATTTTTGGAAGAAAAAAAAAGGTGTAGCATAGATTGAAACGTAACTTCTTGTACTTATTATTCTAAAGCTCTCTGGAGGAGGAAATAAAAAAACCCAGACATTTCATGAGAGGTTTATCATTAGCAATAACTTTACGGCAAAGAGCTGAATATAAAGAAACTGAAGATGATGTTGAAAAAACAATCTCTGATTATCAGTAATAATCCTGAAAAAACTCTAGTTTCTTCAGAATCTCTCCCTCTTCCTTTTTGATTACAAACTTGGCAGCAAAACTGGGATGAATTTATGGATTTTATTTATTTTCCTTCAGCTTCGTTGCCATTCTCCTCAGATACAATGGATCTTGCAGAGCTCCTGTGGAAGAACTGACTTTGCAATTCTCCACATGATTTAGAAGCTTGGAAAATCAGGCTTTTAAATCCTGGGAAATGTAGTTAGAACTAGAAAGCTCTTTTTGACAGAAATCACTCTGGCAGCTGGAGGGATAGTTGACATGGTGGTAATATACTATACCCATTCTCCAACTGAGCTTCTAATCATATGGGAGAAGAATGTGAACATTTAAATATGGTTTCTGTAATGAGTTAGTTAAATTAATGGATAGCTAGACAGCTAGACAGACAGACAGATGATAGATGATAGATGATAGATGATAGATGATAGATGATAGATGATAGATGATAGATGATAGGTGATAGATAGATATAGACCATAAGAGGAATATTTAAACTTGTTTGAAGCCTGAGGGCTTCAGAATCAGCCTTTGATGGGTATTCCTCCAAAGTAAATCAGGTCAGAATAAATTCAGTGAATTGCATTTCAGTGAAATTCCATGTCATTCATTAAATGAAAACTTTTGTGCAAAGGAATATACTTAATTATGTTTGCTGAATGGTTGTATAAGAAGAGTTGCTGGAAGGCAACAATTGATTGGCTCTCTTGTGACTGGATAAGTCTATTTTGAGTGCTGTAAGGTTTTTGGAACCGTATCTGTCCTTGGGAAAACTTGGCCATCCTGTGGTGTAGTAGGAATAAAGTGCTCCATTTTTTTAAATGTTTCTTAGCAGGACAGAATTCTAATCCTATCAATTATGTTTTAGAATTGAAAATCCAGTCAGAATTTTTATTTATTCAGACCTACAGACATCAGGGTATTTGACTTCATGACATACAAGTTGAGTCCAATATTGAATTTTAATTTCTTTAAATGATTAAAAAAAACCCACGAAAAACAAAAAAAACACATACTTAGAGGAATTTTTTTTCAAGCATTTCCTGGAACCATCATGTGACACAGATTGACCAAGAAACAGTCACTCCAGGAAATGCTTGAGCAAATAATACTGGAGGCTGATGCTTTTCTAAGTTGGTAAGGAGTTTCTTAATCATCTCTTAAATCTTTTAAAGTAAGTCAAATTACAAATATCTAGCTTCTATTGTGTGAGTTTGAGTCAGCATTGATTCCTGGAAACTGCCTGGACAAGTCCCTGCAGTATTCTTGGAAAGTTTTTGGAACTGGTTTGCCATAACCTTCTTCCTAGGGCTGAGAAAAAGTCACTGGTCTAAGGCTATCCTACTGGTTCTATGCCTAAGGTGGGACTACAACTCCCAGCCTCCTGATTTCTAGCCTGATGCCCTAAGTAATACACTAAATTGGTTCAAGAAGAAAGGAAAGGAAAGGAAAGGAAGGGAAGGGAAAAGAAAAGGAAAGAAGAAAAGGAAGGGAAAGGAAAGGAAAGGAAAGGAAAGGAAAGGAAAGGAAAGGAAAGGAAAATAAATTAAAGCCTTTAAGTCAGAACTGACTCTTGGAAACTGCCTGAACAAGTCGATACAGTTTTGCTGGCTAGATTTCTGATATGATTTGCTATTGCCTCCTTTTTAGGGCTGAAGGTCATCCAACTGGTTTTGTGCCTAAGTCAGGATTAGAATTCACAATCTACCAGTTTCTAGACTTGTGCCTTAAATATTGCACCAAATTGGTTCTCATCTAGCCTCTACCACAGATTTTTATTTGGGAAAGGCAGACATTAATCAGATTTTATTCTTGCAAGCATTATTCTTACTGTGGGCAAGTAATATTCAATTTCTACTTTTGCCAAGATTACATTCTCTCTCTTTTTTAAACCTCTCTGCTGGAGTGGATTCAGTCCAACCCTTCACATACCAAATAGACCTTTTCTAGACACACCCATCCACCCACACCCACCCACTACACTACTGTACTTATTTTTGTGTTGCTACATACTCCTTATTTCCATGATTCCATATTTCCATTGGTCTCTCCACATCATTTACAATAAGAGAAATGTGGATATCAGTAATTTCAGGATGTGTGAAAGTTCCAACAGACATAATAGAACAAGGATGGGCAATTATGAGGATTTCAACTCCCAGAATTCCTGAGCCTGCCACAGGTTGTAAAGTTGCCCACCCTTGTAATAGACAATGAGTTATGTTTTTGCCAATTTCAACAGAAGACATGCACTCAGTATAAAACCTAATTCTGGCATCTCTAATGTGGCTCTTAGTATTTCCATTAATATTATATATTATTATATATAATATATTATTCCATATACAGTACATTGATAAAGATATGGAAAAGCCAGTGTGCTACAAAGCACCTGCTTCTACCAGCATCTATACTTCCAGGTATGCTTCTTTAGAATTTATCCACAATTTAATTTCAATAATAATAATAACCTTTATTGTCACTGCACAACATATGCACAATGAGATTGGTGGAACTCCCTCAGTGCACCACCCCCCAACACAATACAACTCACAGTAAAGACAGAAAATCCCTAACCCAATGAATCATATTAACAAACACCCAAAACACCCAAACTTGTGCCTTTTATTAGATTGAAAATATTTGGAATATTTGGATTAGTGCATCCCATTGATTTTGTCTTCCAGAGGTAACAACTGAGATTGAATTCTCCATTCTTCCAATCAGAAAATGTTTCCTATTGCAGGTTCATAGAGGAAGGGAAAAGATATAAAATTCTGCTGCTAAGCTAACGTGGGATAAGCTAATGTGAAGGAAAATGCAAAAGTAGAGGTATAAATCAAAAATGGGGGGGGATGTAAAAATAGGGGGATAAATAAAAAAAATAGGGGGGAAATGATTTCATCTGAGAATAGGAACAAGGATACACCATGCAATCATCAAGAAGTTAGCTGCTTCTTCTTTCAGTTCTTCCATTAATTTAAGCTGCCTTTCAAACTGTAGCATACATCCAAAAATTGCTTTACCTATGGCCATTTATCTGACAGAAAAGATACTGATTTTAATCTGAGGACAGATTAAAATGCCATCAGAACTGTTATAATGCTCACAAAAGGATAACACTTAAGGGCTTGGAGGCAGTGGTGGAATTCAACCAGTTCGCACCACTTCGGGATAACCGGTTGTTAACTTTCTGCACAGTTTGGCAAACTGGTTGTTGGAAGAAATCATTAGGGCACAGAACCGGTTGTTAAATTACTTGAATCCCACCACTGCTTGGAGGCAGTGTTGAGACAGGGTGAAAAAAGATATGCTTTCCAAAGGCTCAAGCCAAACATGGTCCACATTAATTTATCTGCATGTTGTCAGGAGCCTCTCTTATTACTGTCTGACATTTGACTTCAATGTGTTGTGTAATAATGGGATAATTAATAGATAATTACAGAATAGATGAATTTTAGCAGCTGGGAATACTGGGCTCATGAGCCTACTGCTATTATTGCATGAAGTCGAATATTCTGCAAGCCTTATTGGGGAAATTGAATTAAGTGGAGGTGCTACAACTAGAAGATCCCTTGCTTTAAGTAATAGTACCTTTTTCTAGGTAAGGTTGAAAGACTTCAGCTTTTGAATATATTTTTGAATATATTTTGATTGGCTGTATGAAGGTGTTCTCTTAAATGGCATGATTTGTTGTCAGGGAACATAACTGAAGATATGTAGGTCACAATGCAAATGCCAAAGGCAAAGCTTGCATTGTGGCACTGCAACACATTTCACACTT
Source organism: Ptyas mucosa (assembly GCA_012654045.1). Lineage (NCBI taxonomy): Eukaryota > Metazoa > Chordata > Lepidosauria > Squamata > Colubridae > Ptyas > Ptyas mucosa. Next base: position 23,109,339 of record WNWU01000011.1, on the reverse strand, counting down.
TTGGGATCATTGTGGCTACAAACAGACACTTGCGTTCCCATAGTTTGCATATTCAGTGTAAGAACATCATCTTTTAATTCAATTTTAGTAGTGATGTGTTACACATTTTCTTACATTAACCAACTATATTGTGCATATTATTATCATCACCATCATCATCATCACCATCTTCATTATCCTATGATGACAATGGTGATGATGATGATGATGATGATGATGATGATGATACTGCTCCTTCTGTCCCTCAACTCTGAAAACAACTGAGAAAAGATGGCTAAGGAGATGTTTTCAATATCAGGTTATTATGCGAGGCTCAGTTTTCCAATAATAGTACTTAAAGTTATAGATATCTTTGTGTGTTATTTTATAGACTTTAGAAATGAATCTTTATGAGAAGCAGCAATCCTATGGGCAAAATCTAAGAAAATATGACTCTTCTAACTTGGTTCCTTAAAAATGAATAGTATCTAACTGAACTAAAATGCGTGGCCAAGTACTTATTGTCTCTTTGAATGGACATTTTGATGTTGGGATTGTTTTCCTTCAAAGTAGATAGATTTACATCAGCCAGAAATTAAACCAATTGACACATTTTGATGATAGCACTAATTCTTACTGTTCTCCAGTTGTTACTAGCCTATAACTGATTTAGAATGCTATTAAAAGAAAGATATGAATATTTCTTCTACAATTGCCATTTACTGAATATTACTCTCTCTCTCTCTCTCTCTCTCTGTGTGTGTGTGTGTGTGTGTGTCTGTGCATCTGTGTCTGTGTGTGCCCACGTGTGAAGCCAATTTAGATATTTCATTTCAATTGTTGCTCTGGTTAAGTCATTAGTAAGTGAGTCCCCAGGGAGAAATATCTTATTGCAATGGAGGTGATATTTGACATTAACCAAATGCCATACTTTTTGATAGAAGAAGTCAAATTAATCTTAGAATGCAACATGAACAGAGTTAATTTCCTAGGAGGCAGAAAATACAAGAGTCATTCTGATGACATTTTGATTATAGCCTCAAGTCGCAGGGAACTTATTTAACCTCCTTTTTTGTGCATATAATTTATTGCTTTTATATTTGTTAGATTTTTCCAACCTTACCTGATGTTTCCAATTTCTTCTAGTTGCTAAGTTATCTTAAACAAAGAGGTGTTCTGTTAGATTTGTAATCTGATTTCATAAGATTATCACATCCATCCAATTTTACAAGAGGTTCTCTTTTGATATCGAATAGGTGCGTTTTAAAAAGCATGTTCAGATTAATGTGCCAAATAATGCCTTCAAAATCCATATTTTATTCAAATTGTTCTCAAATATAATGCTGAAGTTTGACTGATCTGGACATGGTGGAATGCGAAACATGGGCATCATCTAAGGGTTCTGAACAAAAGAACTGCCATGTGATAGATACGTTTGAAAGGCACTGTTTTGAATTTCAGACAAACCAAGGCCCCTTCAAATTGTGTGGTTTTCAATTATTATTCTTATCTAGATTCCCAAATCTAAGTCCCAGAAGGTTTGAATCCTGTGACTGCATTGCTGATTTTTAAGTCTTCAATCAGCTTGTATGTTGCTTTAGTGTGTTGAGCTTTGACAGCTGACATTGACACATTAAAAAAATGTGCCACCACTGCTGTTTATGGACTGAATTTGGATTGATTCTTGACTGGTGTTGCTGAAGTCAGATTCAGGATACAGAAATTGGAGAGTGCCCTTGTATCTCTCTCTCTCTCTCTCTCCATATGTGGGCATGTGTGAATACATATGTGTGTGTCTGTGTATCCTAATTATTTCCTAATATAGACAGATATAAAGAAAAATAGATATAGATGATATATGTATATAGATGGATGGATGGATAGATAGATGATAGATAGATAGATAAATAGATAGATAGATGATAGATAGATAGATAAATGGATAGATAGATTAATAGATAGATAAATAGATAGATAGGTAGACAGACACCCTGTTTCCCTGAAAATAAGATATCCCCTGATAATAAGCCCAATTGTACTTTTGAGTGCATGCGCTAAAATAAGCCATCCCCTGAAAATAAGACCTCCCCAAAAATATTTAAACGCATTTGCAGCCAGTCCCGGCCATTTCCTCTGGTTAGGGTTAGGGAGGCAGAGCTGGAAAGCAGGTAACAGGGCAAGAGGAGCCCCATCTTGCTCCATGTACCCCAAAATAATAAGACCTTCCTGAAAATAAGGCCAAGCACTTATTTCAGGGTTCAAAAAAAATATAAGATAGGGTCTTATTTTCGGGGAAACACGATAGATAGATAGATAGATAGATAGATAGATAGATAGATAGATAGAT
>WNWU01000011.1:23086334-23107003 GCA_012654045.1 Ptyas mucosa | reverse complement strand
AGATAGATAGATAGATAGATAGATAGATAGATAGATAGATAGATAGAGAGAGAGATAGATGAGAGAGACAGACAGACAGACAGACAGACAGACAGACAGACAGACAGACAGACAATGGGAGTGGCCCACCACTAGCCCCAAATGTCATTTATAGAATCAGGAATGAAACTCATGCAGGAGACTGAGACTTTTTTTCTCTGCTACTGCTTCCTCTTTAACTTTCAGAAAGAAATTAAGCGCTGAGGGACAGGGAGCGCCCTCAGACAAACCAATGCTTTACCCTTGCTCTAAAAGGTGATTGGCATATAAGCTGCACTCCAAAAAAGCCTCACAATCACCACAGCTCTGATGGAAATTGTTACAGGTCAAAGAATTGTTTGGACTAGATGATCATTCTCTTGCCCTACTCGCTCTATAGCACACAATTCAGATTATGTTCCATCAAAGGGTTCTTTTTCAAATGCTTCACTTTCCATCAAAGTGTTTTTTTTTAATGTGTTGCTATTTTCAAAATGCATTTCATTCCGCACAATATTTCAGATGCACTCTGCTTCCTTCCCTTCCTCATGACAGCACAGAGTAACCTAGGGACCTAAATAAGCACAGGATTCCAGATCTTCTGGTCTTTCTTTTTGTCGAAAGATGAATGCCTGTGGGTGTTGCTTTTCGATTATCACACCAAATGCATGGACTTTAAGGGGATATGTCAGCAAGAAGGACAAGGACAAATGCCAACAGCCCCGAGGATGTCCATTCCATGCATTTCACAGAATGAAATGCACAGAACTAACTTATGATTAGGATAATCGGTGGATGAAGAAAGGGCCTTGTACAGCCTGGCAAAGCAAAGGTATAGATCCGTGATGGTGAACCTATGGCACAGGTGCCACAGATGGCATGTGGAGCCATATCAGTGGGCATGCGAGCTCAGCTCTGGCACGCATGTGTGTGCTGGTCAGCTGATTTTTGGGCCTTCTGGGCCTACCAGAAGTCAGGAAAAACACTGTTTCCAGCCTCCAGAGGGCCTCTGGGGGGTGAGGAAGGCTGTTTTCATGCTCCCCAGGCTCCTAGAAAGGCTCCAGAGCCTGGGGAGAGTGAAAAATGGGCCTACCAGGCCCACCGTGCCACCATGTGCCAAAAGTGGGGGGAGCACGGGGGGGCACATAGAACTATGGATGTGGGCACAGGTGCGTGTGACTCTACCATAAAGATAGTATAGATTAAAATATTAAAATGACTACGGCAACATCTTTCAAGGAAAATACATATAAAATGTTGTATTCCACCAGCAAGAATTGCAAAAATGTTTCCGGGTGCATCAGAGTTATGTTGGAAATGTGGGAAAACCAGAGGTACGTATTTCCATCAATGGTGGACTTGTATAATGGCAAAGAGGTATTGGAGAAGGATTAGGAATTGGATTAAAGAAATTACTAATGTGGACCTCCAATGGAAACCTGAGATATATTTACTAGGTATTCGCCCAGAGGGGCTGAGTAAGAAAAAATGGTATCTCACTCTACATATTTTAGTCGCAGCTAGAATAGTGTTCGCCCAACAGTGGAAAGAAAAAGAGATACCAGCTAGTGCCCAAATTATAAATAAAGTATTAGAGTGCGCTGAAGTGGACAGAATGACATATAGGTTGAAAGAAAAACAGGATTCTGAATTTTTTCAAAGTTGGGACAGTTGGTATCGGTGGGTGAATAAAAGGATTGAGATGAAGTGGGAGCCTAAGTCAATATGAGAAGAGATATATTTATCTAGATTGAAAGATAATTGTATGAAAATCATATTTGGGGATTATTTACTTTATTCTGTGTTGTGGGCATAATTATTTATTAATGAGGGCAGGAATATTATCTGCCGGGATAGACGTGTTTGTATTATGTTTAGTGTTATGAATGGGGGAGGGAGGGAGGGGAATGTATGGTTTTTGTTTTTATGTATAATCAATGTTTTTGTCTTATGTTGATTTTAAGTTGGAAAACTTAATATTTTTTTTAAAAAGATTAATATAGACATTTTCCCTTTCATTCATGTTTTCCATATTTTTGGACAAAATGACAGTGTTGTCAACAATAATGCTGATGGTACACGGTGTCATTTGGCTCTAAACAAAACTGAATTTGAAAATTTTGGGAAAGAAATACATAGAAGTGTGCTATAATATATCTAAGACTGAAAGTAAAAGGGAAAATTAACATACAATTTGCAAACCAATCATAAGTGACAAATCAGACATTTTGGGCTCATTTTAGAATAAGTCATTCAGGAATAATTTATCTTCACAACTGAAAAGAGACAATGACTAGGGGGAAAAATGCTGGTACTAATATTTTCCTCCATTTTTTCCCAGTATCGGGGGAAAGGGGCATTATGTTAAAATACAAAATTCTTTTCCTGATACCCTAAACATGTGACAGATAAGAAAAAGCAGGCCTAAAAAAACACTGTAAAATTACACTGTATAGGATTATGCCTTCATGGAATATGCAGCAGCTGCCATACTGAATAAATGTATGTTTTTCATTATAGTTTTAGTGCACATTTAAGACACATTATAGGAGCAAAGAAGCATCAAAGAGAAAGGAGTATAGGGAAAGGGAAGCATATTAGATTTAGCAAGTAATCACATCAGCTGTTAATGTATGAGTGTATTTTGTGAAAAGAGAGAAAGATGTACCTCTGTTGCCATCATGGGCTTTCTGGAAAGCCATTTTTCCTTGGGAAAAAAAAGTATTAGTACATATTTTGCTAGGTTTGTTTTCCTAATGCAAGCATATTTTGTCTTTTTTATTATACATTTTTACAACTAGACTCATTTCCCTTCGCAGCAGTCTCATATAGTACAATGGCTGGGAAAATAATTTACTTCATTTGTCTTCTTAATGAATGGACATTGCTTTGTCTGTTGTGTGAGTTTTACACCGATGGTTACCTCTTTCAGGCATTGCCCAATAAAGGTCATATTATTTGCCACTAAGGGCCTTCCTGAGCAAGAACAAACCATGAGACCAAAATGTCACATTAGGAATAAAGGCTAAAATATTAAATTCAGCAGAAAGACAGGTATTGGCTCCTGTCAAAGTTCTCATAGCCCAGCACAAATGATAAGATGATTGGCAGTTATATTAATTTCTTAACTGTAGCATCAGATAAGGTGTTCAGAGACATCAGGATTTTTCCTCACCTTCAAACGCAGTCTCCACTGTCTTCCTTCCCCTCTATAATGTACTGCATGCAACGCCATTAATTGAGATTTTATTCACACACACACATGTATATATATATATGTGTGTGTGTGTGTATGTATGTGAATTTATTGTCATGAATAGTTTAAAAACATTCAGAAAGTTGCATATTCCCTGCTCACAACATGATTTGTATATTCCCTACTCACAATATGTCCTCTGTATCTTTACTATTGCTTTAGCCATTTCTCCAATAATCTGGGATCAATAGTTTATGTCAAATGCATTTTCAAGCATTTCTGTCATTGAAATTCTGATAAGCTGTTTACGAAGACCAAAGACAGGAGAAGTCAGTATTGCAAATTAGTTTGATTCTTAAGACATCCTTTCTTAGAAGGCCACAGAAATATCCCAAAATACTTACTTGGTGCAGAAGTATGATTTCTCAGCCAACCAAGTAATCCTGTCATCCTTTTATTCCTAAAATGAGTGGGGCTCAACAAATTGGAGGTGTTTTTTTTTAAAAAAAGATTTATGGGACATTTCAAAGGGGAAACGGACCAGCTTAAGTCTTGTAGAAGGTAGTAGATGATAGCCATGCCATCTTTAAAACATCTCAAGTCTTCAGTACATCTGGAGGATCCTAAGGGGCAATTTGTTTACCTTAAGCTTCTGTACTTTATTCTTGCCCACCCATGTAAATATCTCTTTCATCTGCATACTGCTTATTTAAAAGTAGCTGGTGTGTTACACCCTACCAGACTCATTCTGTGCACCTGGATGAATTCCACAGTGCTTTTATTAGGTTGAAAATTCTTTCCTTTTTAATGGATCCCAGCAACTGAATAAACTTTGCACATTCAGAACATTTAATCACAAGTGTCAGCCTATGATTCTGCCTATGAGCTGGAAAATGGTGGCTATACAAATTGCCTGCAACTACTGCAAGTTCGAATCTCACCAGGCTCAAGGTTGACTCAGCTTTCCATCCTTTCGAGGTAGGTAAAATGAGGACCCGGATTGTGGGGGCAATAAGCTGACTTTGTATAAAAAAGAACACCACTTAGGGGTGGGGGGCAAAAGCCCTACTAAGTATGAAGGCTATTGCTTAACGCATTGTAAGCCGCCCTGAGTCTCCGGAGAAGGGTGGCATATAAATTGAGCCAATAAATAAATAAATAATAAATAAATTTTCAAAGTAAGAGATGTAACATCTTTTACAGTTTCTCTACTAAGCAATGAACCAATATAGTCAAGGCAATGTATCTAGTTGAAAAATATGTTGACCTAAACTCGTACAATCTCCATTTTAAAAAAGAGTTAGAAAATATGGGATAGAAAATCCAGTGTCTAACGAGTGAAGGCTCATTGCAGTGAATGGATCAACATTAGATAAGAAGAGTGATCTATGCTGGATCTGTAAGATTTCTCTTTCATATGTCAGAGACAGTACACTTATCAAATTTTTAGGGGCTATAAAACCTGTATTCCTCTCATTGCTGAATGAGAGGAATAAGGCACCTGATGGATCATAAGCAACCAACTTGCTAGGAAACTTTTCTATTGGTGAATTATTTTTGTAGTTAAGAGGTTTTAGGAAGCCAGTGATTTTCTATCTCCATTTATCAACAGCTTAGTCTTGAATATCTTTCACTATGTGGAGAGTGAACATTTTATCTGTATATCTTTCCTCTTTTGAGGCATCCAAACATGAATCCTGAGAATGTCAGTGAATATTATTATATCTGTCTCATTCTCTGACAAAAACAAATCAAAATGAAAATACTGAGTTTATAAATCAACTTCAATTTAAGGATTTGCATAACCAAAATCAAGCAAGTATCTTTCTTAAAGCACATTTGCAACTATCTACTTATATCAAATTGAAAAAAACACAAATACTTCTAGGATGATCATTACAGTTTGTTAACAGCCTATAAAAGCAAGCATAAAAGCAGAATATTAGCTTTCTAGTAAAACTCAAATTTGATTTCTAGAGATTTTCCTTTACTTTTACTAAATAATTTATATTTCCTGAAATAAGCAAATGTTATCTTTTTAACTCATTTAAACATAATCCCAAGTGCTTTTTTTCACTTAGGGCTACAAATAAATACATTTCCTTTCTTAAAAACAAATTGATTTCTTCAAATTCTGTTTAAACAAATAATATTCTGGTCATCTGAGTCTAGGTCAGTAATCTGCTGCTTTTTCTTTCTAAATAGTGTTATGCTTTTGCAACAACATGCATTTATGGTTTTATGATTCCTAGTTTCTGTTTTTCCATACTTATAAAATTCCTAGTACAAATTCTCTTTGCAGAAAGATTTCTTAATTCTCAGAAAAAATCCTTCAGTTATGTATTAGATCAGTGGTGGGTTTCAAAAATTTGTATACTAATCTGCATACATTAAAATGAAATTACGTTGCATACAGCTCTCAAAGGGTCTCCACCTCTAATATAAACATAAACATGGCAAGATAAATAAATAAATGCAGAAGTATGCATGTACCCACATATATTATATGACATGGAGAAACAATAGTCTAGTTCAGATGTATACATTTATATGGCAAGAGAAACAAATATTGCAAGTTTACCAGACGGATGGCATAGGAACAACAGAATCTGGAAGTCCTGCTAGAAATACTTTGAAACCTCCTGTATGCTTTTCTGTACTTTTTTGGTATGTTTGCATACCACCTTCCTTATTTTTACAAATAAGTCAAGGTGGTAAACACACTTTTCCCCTCCTATTTTCTCCGCAATAACAACCCTTTTGTTGGGCTGAGAGAGAGAGTGATTGACCCAACAGGAAGACCAATATAGGAATATATAGGAAGACCAATTTGCTTTTTGTATATTGTCTAAATCTAAAATTAGCATACAATATTTTCAGGTGAAATGCTTTGTCTGTATGACAACTAAATGTGGGAAGGTTGGAAGCAAACAGTTTTCCTTGAATCCAGGCTAGATGGTTACCATAAGTGACAGGTAATAGGTCTTCCACCCACACTACAGAGATATTTTTTACCTATGGCACCATTTGGGCAGGAGAATAGGGTGTAAGAATTTGAATCTCAAGTTCAAATACAGCTTGCATTTGCTACACAGTAATCACTTGAGGCCTTTGAACAATGGTGGTGGAGAAGACTCCTGCGAGTCCCTTGGACTGCAAGGTGATCAAACCGGTCAGTCCTAGAGGAGATCAACCCTGACTGCTCTTTAGAAGGCCAGTTCCTGAAGATGAAACTCAAATACTTTGGCCACCTAATGAGAAGGAAGGACTCACTGGAGAAGAATCTAATGCTGGAAACAATTGAGGGCAAAAGAAGAATGGGATGGAAGAGAATGAAGTGGCTGGATGGAGTCCCTGAAGCAGTCAGCGTGAGCTTAAATGGTCTCCGGGGGATGGTAGAAGACAGGAAGGCCTGGAGGAAAGTTGTTCATGGGTTTGTGATGGGTCGGGTACGACTTCACAACTAACAACAACAATCACTGATTAATTTTATTACTTCTTCCATTAAATTTATCAGACTGAAATCTTGAGTCCCTGCTGACATCATTTCCATGTCTTCTGTCTGGCAAGAGAAATTTGACATTATGTTTTAACATTTATAGGTGGTTTTGTCACAGTTTGAAGATGATGGGAGAACTGTTTGAATATTAGAGGTGGGATAGAAATTAATTTGTATTCTTCTTTTCTAGAATAAAGGGCTGAATTTGCTTCAGGAAAATATGCAGACCAATAAAGCAATTATTCTGTGACAATTCAGAAGAAAGTACACAAATTTCTAGAAATAAACAAGATATTGTTCAGAGTTATTCAATTAAAACAAACTGGTTCAAAGTTAAATAATCTTTGTTTTTTGTTTAAAAAATAATTCAACTAATCATCTGACTGATTTTGTGGAAGTTCTGTAAGTTGTAGTCTTCTAACATATTCATACATTTTAAGAAATAGGATTAACTGTAATCAGCATGGTTTCTAATGGTTTCTAAATGAGTTAGTAAACAACAATAGTTTAGCATTAAGTGGTGTTAGATAAAGCTGTTGAAAAAAATCTATCCATATAAAAATGTTTTTTTTTTAAGATACAAGATGATGGAATTTTTCAAAATGACATTCTCAGTGGATTTTCAGTGGATATAATGGAAGTTTCTCAAAATGGTTGGCCTCAGAAGAGGACTTTTCTATTCACAAAATGCCTTTCATTTTATGGGTTATACCCAGGCACAAAATATTTATTTACTAGGTGATTTTTCCCTTCTATTACTCTTGTCTGTTGAGATTAATCTTGTTCCTTGTGATCTCAGTTTATCTTGTCCCTTTTCTGAGTAACTAAGCACACTTCCCAGCGAAGTGTGGGATTGCATCCATTTTCTTTCTTTCCTTTGTGATGCCCATTTGTGTATGCAAAGATGATGCTAGAGATTAGTTAGCAGTTCAGCATGACACCTTTTTAAACATTGAAATAATGTTTCTTTGAAGTCTTGTTGATTCCTGGTGACTGCCTGAATTAGTCCTTTCACTTTTGCTTGGCAAGATACTGGCAGTGGGGTTGCTATTGCCTCCTTCCTAGGGCTGAGAGTGAGTGAGGGCCAACTCATCCAGCTGGCTTTGCACCTAAGGCAGACTAGAACTCACAGTCTCCCAATTCCTAGCCCAGTGGTTTAACTATTGCACCAGATAGGCTCCTGTTGAAGGACTATAAACTCAGTATTAGACATCTGGTGTTCTTCAAATGAAACAAGCAGAAGTCAGGAACATTCAACTTTCTGGAGGATACATTTTTAAAACAGATGGTTCTTCAGGGCATTATTATTTTGTAATAATGCCTGCAGTAAAAAAAATGTTAGCCTAATTTAATAGGAAAAAAATAATGTCAGGGAAATCATGGGTAAAGCTACTTCTGCTTTTTACTGAAGACATCCTATATTAGACTTTTATTTACTTATATTTAAACATACCAGTATTATTGAAATCTACAACCTAAAAGGATTTATTGTTCACTTCTTTTTAAAGATACTATTGGAGATAGGAATGCAGTATTTGGTTTTTTAAACATTTCAGGGAGATCTCACCAAATTGTGAAGAAAAAGGAAGAACAAAAATGCTTTTAGTACTAATTACATAGATGTGAATTAAGCTGGAGAAAATTAATTTATGAAGACTAGCATTAAAATAGGGTGTCAAACTGAATAGTTAGGGAATAGGTGCTAAAAGAATTATTGGCACTTATTGTATTTCCTATTATTAATATAGTACAGTAACTTCCATTCCATCTGACAAAAATGTTATATATATATAATTTTCAAAAAGACAGGAGGAGGAGGAGGTGGAGGAAAAAGGGAGGGAAGATGGAAGAAAGGAAGGAAGGAAGGAAGGAAGGAGGGAGGGAGGGAGGAAGGGAGGAAGGAAGACTTGGTCTTTAATTGTGATGTCCGAAAAAGAGTTGCATCCTTGGAAAATAATGGGATGTTGACATTTGGCTAAACATACCAAAGAGAAGCTTCAGACAGTACCTACCAGTCAGCATGCACTCTATCCTTTATTTTAAAAATATTTTGCCTGGTTGCCAAAACAGTAATTCTATGCAAAGACTCATAAAACTTAGATTGCTCTCCAGACTGCAGTTATCATTAAAATTATTTCTCAGAAATTATTATTCCTATTTCTTCTATAATTATCAAGGAAATATGATTTGATTCAACATTGCTCCTCCAGTTATATTTATCTGGATTCCTCTGGGCAGGATAGAAAGAAGAAATTCAGAGCAGATTAATCCAATGCTAACTGGGAAGAGATTTGGTGACCAGTGCCACCCCTTTCCAAATCCTGCTGGCTTGTTATGGTGATTAAAGAAATCTTTAATTTCTAGAGAAAATTGTGTGAGTCTCAGGGAAATGTTAGGAAATGAGGAGTCTTAGAATTTGTGTAATTGATACCTATGAAATATTCCTCTTTACTTTCCCAAACTGGTTTCTCAGTGTAATATCAGAACTTGTTCCATATTTTCAAGTGAAACAGACAGCTGGGTCTGCTGTTTCTCCATTTTTGTCAGTTGCCTGCCTGCTTCTCCCATTCCAGTCCAAAGAAATGCCACTGCACCCAAAGATGCATTTATTTCACTTCCAACAATTCTGAATATAGTGTTTGTTCAGTTGTGGGGTATCATTAAAAAAAGAACAAGAAGAGCAAACAAGGCATCATTTTCCCTCCGTTTTTTAAAAAAAAGTTATTCTACATTGATTGATTGATTGATTGATTGATTATTTATTTATTGGTTTGATTTATATGCTGCCCTTCTCCAGAGACTCAGGGCAGCTTCCAATGCATTAAGCAATAGCCTTTATACTTTTGTATATACCTGCTTAATAGGGCTTTCGGCCCTATTTTTTTATATATACAAAGTCAGCTTATTGCCCCCACAATCCAAGTCCTCATTTTACCTACCTCGGAAGGATGGAAGGCTGAGTCAACCTTGAGCCTGATGAGAATTGAACTCGCAGTAATTGCAGGCAGCTGGCAACTAAGTGCTACTTAACAGCACTTTAGTTTGCTGCGCCACCAAGGCTCCTTGTTAATAATGTTATGTTAATATTCAGACTTTTTCAAAATGTTGAAGATCTATGTACTTTTGAAAAATAAATCCAGCAGATGTATTTCTGCAACAATTCTTATGTACGTCATCTTTCAAAAGAAAACTCTATATTTTAATATTTTTACATATAGTCTGATCATACTGGTTTTCTCAGATGCTAATTAATGTTAAGTTGGTCCACCACATACACAGTCAGCCAGATCTGTAGACTGGATTTGGCATTTTTATCCAACTTTGGAGTGCTTCCCAAGGACTTAGGATAGGCGGATGTTGTTGCTTGATGGTGTTAAAGGATGTAACCTATTCAGAGTAAAGGTGCCTTTTGCATTGACTGATGGTGATTTTGCTACATGGGACTTTTTTCCCAGTCATCCTGCAGTTGTTGGCTGAATTATTATTATTTGTACGGTATTGTATGTATTAACATTGCCAGTCATAAGATGATGAATGTTACACCCTCAACATGTGAAAGGCAAAGCACTGCTGGTTTTCGTCACTCAAAAGCGGGTGATGAGTTGATATGTGAAGAAGACACAGAAGAGACTGTACTTCCTGAGAATGCTCAGGAAGATAAAGCATCTACTTCTGTCCTACTATTGCAGCACCATTGAGAGTGTCCTGACATACGGCATTCTTGCATGGTATGGGAGCAGCTCAGTAGTGGACAAAAAAGCTCTACAAAGAATCATTAAAACTGCCCAGAATTTCATCAGACTCCAGCTACCAGCCCTGGACAATATCTTCGAATCTCGTTGTTTGAGGAAGTTACATAACATTTTCAGAGACTCTTCCTAACCTGCTTACAATCTTTTTGGACTGTTGCCTTCTGGCAGAAGATACAGAACAATTAAAACTCGGACCACACATTTTCTGAATAGTTTTTATCCCAGAGCTATAATAGCACTCAACAATGAACTAAAGGGCCACCATCAGTGAGCTGTTGGACGGTATTACTTGGTCTGTTGTGTGGATGTTTGGTTGGTTTAGGGGTGGAGAATTATGGTGGGTGGGAATGTGTTTGGGGATTGTTATGTGTGTTGGACTTGGTCTTTGGGTGTTAAGTGAATTTCATTGTATGGGTATACTGTGTATACACGTACAATGACAATAAAGTTATTGTTATAAAGTTATTATTATTATATCTGCCTTGCAATTACCTAAAACTTTCCTTTTCCTGCCCAAAAGCATCTGGTTTTCTACTCAATTCTCAAAATAATTGAGAAGGTCCTACTCATTTCTTCATGTTTTTGGCTTAGTTTATAGCTGGAGATGTTGGAGAGACTATGGTTGATATGGTTGCTTACATTATTTTGGTACCTGTACTATTTTTCAATCATTCTGCAGCACCACTTGTGGGTTTCTTTCTTAAAATACAGGTCACTATTGAATAGTCTCACTCTCACTGCTACTCCTTTCAACTAAATATCAAATTGTGTTATCCTCTCTTCTTACCCTTTTCATTTGTTCTTTCCTTCTTGTGATGCCTCCATTGCCATTATCATTTTTTCACCTTTGAGCCCATGTAGGTGAATTCGGAGGTTTCTGCTGTGCCCTGCTCTTTGTGAAATGTTTTTGTGTGCCTGAGACCTCCTCCTCACAGCCTTCAAAACCATCACGATGCCTTGAAGGCTTGTTAATGCATTCAAGTTCTGGCTGAACATGAGCTGCTGCCCTCTGTGCTCTTGTCTCTCCTGTTTTTATGTCCCGCATGTTCTGATGTAATTTTATTTGGTTTTAAGTACCCAGTTCTATAATTATTTCACAAGGAAAAGGAGGTGGCTAAAATAAACAACATTGCATGCAGCAGAATTTTATTTTATTCAGAGATTGATTTTGTCTCTATTGGATCCATTTTAGAAAAGAGCAACAGAAACCCGGGGCTTGAAAGGGTCACTTCTAAAACTCAATTTACCTGCAAATTTCAGCATATCCATCTGCCAGCCAGGACTACTTTGCCCTTCTCTGCTGGCATTTACATGACATATACCCATTTAATGATGGGGAAGTACTAAATTTTCGCTCATGCCTTCATTTAAGATACAATTCATGCCCTGGTAAAAGATCCAGTTCTCAGCTGCCAGATAGATCATTAGCTTGGCAGGGAAGAGTAATGCTTCATTGTTTCCCAAAGGACTCCAAAACACAATTTTCAGCTAAATGACTGCCATTGTTGAATGCACATAGATTTAAATACAAGATTGATAGTTGCCTGAAGGCTTCTGGGGTGCCATCAGTCAATCAGCAGGAGCTGCCTGAGGCCATGAGAGAGTGAGTCAGGTTGTGGGAGGATACATGGCTGAGGCTGAGCAGAGAAGGAACTGAGCTGAGTCATAATAGCTTCTTGATATCCTTCCTGCTAGAAATCCTGTTTTTTTTCTTTTGTTCGCAGAGAATACAAATCTGGACAGGTCACTTGCATGCATAAGATCTCTAAGACCAGCACAATCTTTCCAAGATCTAACTCTTATGAATTAATACTATACCAGATGCCCAGGAGCATCAATTGAACTGCTCCACTTTCAGATCCTAAGACAAGATGGAGTCCCAGGAAGGAAAGGAAGTGAATGGAAGACAGATTCTTATTTGTGTAGCCTAGTTGGCATTGCAAGTTGAGAGAGGATTCTGAAAAACGTCTGTAAAATTCTCCTTGGTGGGATGCAGCATGCTGTACTATCTTAACAATGAGCTGACAGTGGCATTGTGTTTTGAACAACCCTCCCTCGGTCCCTGCATCTTTCTCAGCTGTCCACATCTCAGTTAAATTTCTGGGAAGATATCCTACACAAATACCTTCCATGGAGCAATGACAGATTAGGAACCATAGACATCAGGATGCTATAAAGTAATGGAAAGAAGGGCAACTTTCCATTCGCACCTTCCGCAAAGCCTTGAAGACTTACTTATTCCAGCAAGCCGGCCTAGCTTAAATGGTTTTAAATTGGGATTTTGAATTTTATAGATTTGGGGTTTTAAATTGGGAGGCCGATCGATTTAATATCTTTTAATTTATCTTAATTTTTGTATTGTATGTATTTTAATTCTGGCTGTTCACCGCCCTGAGTCCCTTTTGGGAGAAGGGCGGGATACAAATTAAATTATTATTATTATTGTTATTGTTATTATTATTATTATTATTATTATTAACTAAAAACAAACCAAATCAATTTGCAACCCCAATATCTGATTTCCCTTGGGAACAGTACAATAAACAAAAAGACTGCCTGGAAACTTCAGTTACATACAGTGGCTTGCACAATGATGGGTGCCCCTAGATTTAGCTATGTAATACAAAGTAGACCACAACCTACTTTTTGGTAAGCTGGAAAAATGTGAGCTAGACAGCATCACCACCAGAAGGATTTGTAACTGACTGACAAACCATACTCAATGAGTAGTCTTTAATGGTACTACATCTACATAGAGGGAAGTAAGCAATGGAGTACCACAAGGTTCCATCTTAGGCCCAGTACTCTTCAATATCTTCATAAATGACTTAGATGAGGGAATAGAAGAGGAACACATTGAATTTGCAGATGACACTAAGCTGGCAGGAATAGCCAACATCTCAGAATACAAGTTCAGGATCCAAAAAGATCTTGGCAGACTTGACCAATGGACTCTATTCAACAAAATGAATTTCAATATGGAGAAAAGCAAGGTTTTTACACTCAGGCAAGAAAAAAACCAAAGATACAAGTACAGATTCAGCAAAATCTGGGAAGAAAACAATAACTGAGAGGGAAAAACCTAACTTTATGTTTACCTATCCTACCAGGTTAAATAAGCTGTGCGTGCTTCTAGTCCCTTCTCTTAAACATTGCCACATTATGGAGGCTGGAAAGCCTGCCTTTTCTCTGGCAATCATTGCCCTATGGAACACTCTTCCTCCTGATGTTCAGTAGGCTCTACATCCCTAGCCTTCTAAAACACACTGAAGACCTGGCTTTTCGCTCAACCACCAGGATAGAATGAGATGACTGCATGCCAGAAGCTTGATTTGGTGCCAGGTAAAGACTTACATGTAAGCAAACAGTCCAAACATGCTTAAGGATATCTATAATTTTATGCTGTACTTATCAGAAAATGTCTGCAAATGAAATCTATGAATATGGTAGAAAATAAATATATAGATACACATCCCCACCCTGTCAAGCCTGAATCTGACCAGACTGGGGGTCAGATTCAGGCTGGACAAGGTGGGGATATATATATCTATATATTTATTTTCTACCATATTCATTGATTTCACTTACAAACATTTTCTGATAAGTACAGCATACGTTAATTGGAACCTAACACACCCTCTCATGGAATGCTAAAACTCAGGGCTAATATCATAACTGAAGTAATGTTTCCTATATTTTTTTTAACGTTTTCTTTTCCATTGACTTAATAGTTGATAATTGCAAGGAACATGATGGGTCAAACTGTACAAAATCAGAATATAGCATTGAGAGAAAAGTATCCTTACTTTCACAAGTTTTTCTTATAGATTCTTCTGTTTAGAAGAGTTTTGTGGAAAATAACTAGCTATCTACAGTGCTTCAGTATCTCTTGTATTATTGTTTGAGTTGTTGCTGGCATTTGACAATTTCTTATATGTGTTTCTGGAAACCACTCAAGTGTGATTTAAGAAATTCAATAATATAACTGCAGTAAAGAATCATAGTTAGGTCCACTGGAGAGGAGCACTCCAATAAAATTATAGCTTTAATTTTAAAGCTGACCTTTAGTATAATTTAGTAAAGGATTTTTTGTTCCTAAATAAAAAAAGAGGTGTCCCTCTTTGTCTATGTCTATGTATAGATATATGCATGCATGTCTATTGATGTGAGTATACATGTGAATCTGCATTTAATTTTTAACTTGCACATGTAGGTTACAGTCTATAACCTACAGTGAAAAAGCCATTATCTTGCAGAGAATTGATTTAGGATTATGTATAAGTGTGTGCGTGTGTATTTTCCTGAATCAATTCACAGCAGGATGAAAGACTCTTCCCTGAAGATTATGGACTGTATTCTACTATACAGTCTAAGGAAAGAGTAGAATCAGTATCTCCCCGTGGCTAAAAGACTATAGAGATTCTCAGTCATCCAGATCATGGTTGTCCCAAAGGCGCTTTTTTCAAGAAGCAACTGGATTTTCTTGGTTTTTTCTTTGAAGACGTTTCACTTCTCATCCAAGAAGCTTCTTCACCTCTGATTGGATGGTAGGGAAATGGAAGGATTTATATTCCTTGCAGACAGCTGGTCATTTGCATCCTTTTAGAGGGTTGTTGAAGCACTTGGAAGTTTATCTGGATCCTCAGGGTCACCTGAGCAGTGTTAATAGTTCCTGTAGTCTGCAATTTTTCTGGAAAACCCTTTCCAGAAACGTCTTCAAAGAAAGCCCAGTTGCCTCCTGAAAAAGCACCTTGGGAAAATGTATGCACTGATTTTGTAATGCAAGCATTGCTCCTTATATGCTTGTATTTGAAGGTGTGCATCAAAGGTGGGTTTCAGCAGGTTCTGACCAGTTCTGGAGAACTGGTAGCGGAAATTTTGAGTAGTTTGGAGAACCAGCAGTAAAAATTCTGACTGGGCCCACCCCCATCTATTCTCTGCCTCCCAAGTCCCAGCTGATCAGGAGGAAATGGGGATTTTGCAGTAACCTTCAACTGGATTGTGGAGGGAATGAAGATTTTACAGTATCCTTCCCTTGGAGTGGGGTGGGAATCGAGATTTTACAGTATCCTTCCCCTGCTACGCCCACCATGCCATGCCCACAAAACCAAGCCATGCCCACCAAGCCACGCCCACAGAACCGGTAGTAAAAAAATGTTGAGACCCACCACTGGTGTGTTTCATATACAAGAGTGGAGTTTGTGGCATGATGCCATAATACACATTATCTGAAGATAGGTAAAAGTGGGCGAGAGTAACAAAAACATTAAGGCAATGCAAACTTTGCCCCTTTTGTATATGGGCGGTGCAGGCACCTGCAGTTAAGAAAGCAGCAGAGCTTGATCATGATGGTACAATAGTGTTTCATAATTTATTTATTTTTTTTTTGAAAGACCCTGCAGATGCCTCAGCCTTTGTCATAATAGCTGAGGTTGATTTAATTATTAAAATCCACAAATTTACACGTTGTCGAAATCCTAAGACTCATAAGGATGGCAGTTTCTCTTCCATAAAGTGACCTATTTGATACAGAGAGTTAGAGTTGGGGTTGGAAGGGCAAAAATAGTTATCACATCCCAATTCACGTGCAGGTAGTCCTCATTTAACAACCATTCATTCAGTGACCTTTTGAAATGCTGAATGCAGGGACTTAAGATGGACCAAGCTTAAGGACCATTATGATGGTGTCCATGTGGTCATGTGACTGTGGGATGCTGCAATTGTGTTAGGGATTCACCTAACAACAGCAGCTGGGACTGCCAGAATTGCAATCATAAATCAGCATGATCGTGTGATGTTGTGCTTTATGACAGTGTTAATAATAATAGAATTCCCAGTCCAAATTACCATCAGTGAGGACTGCCTGTATTATTAAGTCTGAATCTAGATCAAGTTAAAGAACCCCAAGAAAGAAGTTCAGCCTAACGAGATCGTAGCATGACTTTTCTCTGAAGCTTAAACAGTGGTTAATTTTCTTCCATGATGTTAGTGAAACTGTCATTATATTCCCATGGTTTTTGTCTAGGTAATAGGCAAAGCATTCTTCAGAAGCTTTTCAACAGCTGTTTTCCCTGGTATCTCACAAAGGGACAAGGATCACTTGCTTACCTTAAAAAAAAAAGTTCAACAAATAGGATTCTTGACTCCTAAACAGTTTTAAATGAGTTACCACCCTTTGGGCTTCTAAACATCAGGAAATTTTGAAATATTGTCTTAACACTCTATATATCATCTAAAGGAAGATGGACACATAGAATAGATTATGACAAACAGAGAGAGGAAAAAAATACCTAGTAGCTACAAGCTTTCCCTCTCAGCAATAGCACAAAGTATCTGCTGAATACATGGGCACTTTGAAAATCAGTTTACAACATGACCTTGACTTTTCCCACTTTCCTTGTCCTTGCAAATGTGGGCACAATCTTATAAATATACTTATACAGCAGTGGTGGGTTTCAAATTTTTTTACTTCCAGTTCTGTGGCTCAGTGGGCATGGCATGGCTTGGTGGGCGTGGCTTGGTGGACGTGGCAGGGGAAGGATACTGTAAAATCTCCATTCTGTCCCCAATCCAGGGAAAGGTTACTGCAAAATCCCCACTTCCTCCTGATCAGCTGGGACTTGGGAGGCAGAGAATAGATGGGGGTGGGGTCAGTCAGAATTTTTACTACCGGTTCTCCGAACTACTCAAAATGTCCACTACCGGTTCTCCAGAACTGGTCAGAACCTGCTGAAACCCACCTCTGTTATACAGTATAAAAGAGCTGTGAATTCTATCCCTGGCTTGCCCGTTCTGTGTTAAAATGGCTTTGTTCTCTGATCCAACAAGGAATTGCTTGGCAGAGTTTGTTATGCTAAAACTTTTCCAAAATCAATTCAGCCAGTGACCTTTAATGAAGGTTGACATTTAATAAGATATATCAGTTGCTCAGACAGTACATGACTGTTCACTTCAATGCCTGATACCTGTCCTGAGAGCTCTGATCTGAGATTTCTTGTTCTTTTGAGAGCTGGATTGGTTTTTTTTAAAAAAAACACATTTTATCTATTATTCCTCTTTTGTCTGGGAAAAGTCATAGTTTTTTTTTTTAAATGACAAGGCCCTACAAAGGGACACATCAGCTTTGCTCACAGTTCTGCCATGGCCACTGATGAAGAGGCAATTTAACATCAAATCAATCATGAAAGGAGGATCAAGAAAAGTCTGCCATCTTAGGTAAGGTGATGTGATTTTCATTTTGTGTGTGTGACAATTTTCAGATCATTTCCTAGATGTCCTCTCTCTTTTTTTCCAGAGTTTCTGAAGCCTAGACTAACCTTTTTTGAAACTGTGTAACATGTCTACGACTTCTCTAAGCTGAGTGAAATCCACTTAAAAAACAAATAAAAATCAAACAGGCTCAGGATCCAGATGGATCTTGACAGACCTGAACACTAGGCTGTATCTAACAAAATGAAATTCAATGTAGAGAAAAGTAAGGTCTTACACTTAGGCAAGAAAAACCAAAAGTACACCTATAGACTGGGTGAAACCAGGCTTAATAGTAGTAACTGTGAGAGGGATCTTGGAGTCTTAGTGGACAACCAGCTAAATGTGAGCCAACAGTGTACGGCGGCAGCCAAAAAAGCCAATGCAATCCTAAATTGCATTAACAAAGGGAAACAATCAAGATCAAGTGAGGCACTAATACCACTCTATAAAGCCACACCTAAAATACTGCATGCAGTTTTGGTCACCACACTATAAAAAAGATGCTGTGACTTTAGAAAGAGTGCAGAGTAGAGCAACCAAGATGATTATGGGACTGGAGGCTAAAATATCCAATGAACTGTTGCAGGAACTGGGCAGGGTTAGTCTAGTGAAGAGAAGAATCAGAGGAACATGATAGCAGTGTTCCAATATTTGAGGGGCTGCCACAGAGAGGAGGGGGCCAACCTATTTTCCAAAGCACCTGAAGGCCAGACAAGGAATAATGGATGGAAACTGAACAAGGAGAGATGCAACCTAGAAATAAGGAGAAATTTTCTGACAGTGAGAACAATCAACCAATGGAACAGTTTGCCATCAGAAGTTGTGGGAGCTTCATCACTTGAGACTTTCAAGAAGAGATTGGACTGCCATTTGTCAGAAATGGTGTAGGGTCTCCTGCTTGGGCGGGGTGGTGGTGGATTAGATGACCTACAAGGTCCCTTCAACTCTGTTGATCTATTCTGTTAAAACCTCCACTAAAATGCCAAATAAGAAGCTCCACCCCTTTGAAACGTGTGTGTAATATCATAGTAATGCTGAAAAAATAGAGGGCTTACATCAGAATGATGAAATCCTACTTACATTACTATGACCCCATAGTTGCTGCTGTGCTGTATGGCTAGGAAGGGTAAACAAATAGGAATTCACCAGTCATGA
Organism: Ptyas mucosa; assembly: GCA_012654045.1. NCBI lineage: Eukaryota > Metazoa > Chordata > Lepidosauria > Squamata > Colubridae > Ptyas > Ptyas mucosa. The sequence continues at coordinate 23,088,132 of WNWU01000011.1, read as the reverse complement.
GCTGTGGTAAGCATGGCTGGCCCCAGAGTGGGGTGGGAACGGAGATTTTGCAATATCCTTCCCCTGCCACGCCCACCAACCATACCCACCAAGCCATGCCCACAGAACTGGTAGCAAAAAAAATTGAATTCCACCACTGGGCAAAACTTACTTAACAAATGTCTCACTTAACAACAGAAATTTTCCACTCAATTGTGGTCGTAAGTTGAAGACTACCTGTACTTTCATATTTCATTTGGATGGCATTGATCAAGAAGTTGGTGGTTCTTGCTGTCCATGCCTATATTTGTTTTGGTGGACCATTAGCTTGAAGAACCATTCAAAATTTTATTTTTTTTCTGTTGTCTCCCCAAGTCAAAAAAAGCAGCTCTGGTTTCTTGGTCTTCCATTCAGCACCTCTCTAGGAGGACCAGGGTCTGAAACATTCCTTTGGCTCATAATGAGCTTTCAGTCAAGACATTGATCAATAGCAGAAACTAACAGATCTGTCTCTATTCCTTGTTTCTCTATCTTGAATCTGCCAAGATAGATTAGACCATTGCCAAGGTCACACCATATGTTGCAAGTGAATGAAAAGATATCTGCTTGACTTTTTATAGGACCAGACGGCAGAAAGACAGGACTATAGCTAAAATGTGTGCACTGTGACAGATTAAATCTGCATCAAGGTCACAAAGGATATTTTAGTGGACCTTTTGACACACCTGGGCATGAAAATGCAATTTCCATCTGACAGACAGGTTTCTGCTGGCTAGAAAATTAATAGAAGAAAAGTAATGCATCTCTGGGTAAAGAGAAGTGCTTTGCTTTGCTGTGAAAGTCTAATTCCAGTTTCAAAACACTCCTGCCTAAATTGTGGCACTCCCAAACAAGGAATTTTCTAAATGTATTTGAATGGCAATACTAATTGGGAATTCGCATTTTGCAGAACATGCTATCTGACTTAATATAGAATAAACCTGCTTTTTAAAAAAACAACAACAACAATAATGAATATTTGATTTACAATACATACAATAAAATGTAATTGAAGGTGTACCGGTAGACCCAGCAAGTACTAAATAACCCAGCCACTGGGATTTTCTTTTTGAATCAGCTAAATGCACTTTGAAGTTGGCATGATTCAAAGAATATTAGATTTGATTTAAAAAAAAAAATAGGATAAGCTGGAAGGAAAAACCTGCAAAGTGACTGCAGCTGTTTAATTTTTTAGAAGAATAGGATGGAAATAGCAGGAATTATAAACCCTTTAGGGACTTTAAATGCCCTGGCTACTTTAAGTGGGATTTTTAACCAATTTATTTTTTTTTTAAATACTCACTTGCTTGTCTTTTAAAGCAGAGGTAGCTGGCCGGGGGAAAGAATATCACAGTGCCCTCCAAGCTGTTTAGCAAAAAGCCCATGGAGAAGTTGAGCTGAAGAAGTGCAGAAAGTGTTCCATTCACTCTAAAAATGATAACTTTTAAAAACGGTTAAAAAATAAAGACTAATAATAGAAAAGTCTACCACCCTGATTGCTTGTTTTTCTGAATTGACATACTTGTTGGCATCTCATTACCAACATTAGCCTTTTGGGAAAATGATTTCACAGGTTGAATTGTGAAGTATGTGTGTCATTGTAAATATTGTGTGTACCTCTATTATCTATCAATCATCCATCATCTGTCTCTAATCTCAGTATCATCTCTCAATCTCTCTCCTCTCTACCCCTATATCATCTCTGTCTCTATATCTCTACCTCTATCATCATATATATCAGGGGTTCCCAAACTTGGCAGCTTTAAGACTTGTGGACTTC
>WNWU01000011.1:23005406-23085754 GCA_012654045.1 Ptyas mucosa | reverse complement strand
TATTCTATTCTATTCTATTCTATTCTATTCTATTCTATTCTATTCTACCCTACCCTACCCTACCCTACCCTACCCTACCCTACCTTACCCTACCCTACTCTACTCTATTCTCTATTGGGAAAAGGTATTTGGAAGAATTAAAAGGCGAAACACAGGAGGACTGAAAGTTCTGAAGAACTGCAATAGATTGGATACAGACTAACAAGGCATCTGCCACAGGTTCGAAAGGTAGATTAAGATTTAAGGAAGAAGAGATTAAATCAATATAGGTTTGAGAAAAAGAAAAATGGACCAGATTTTCTTGAGAAAGAGGAGCAAAATAAGCATGGGCTTCTTCTTCCAAGAAAGCCTATCCAAATAATCTTCAGAAAAAAGTGATGAAAATAGCAGAGCAGATAACTCTTATAAGCATGGTTTGCAGAAGCTACTAAGACTGTATGATGTCCAAATCTGAATCTAAAAAGGTGCTTTGGATTCCATAGATTCTGTAGCTATTCTCTCCAACAAATTCCAAAAATAAATTGCAATCCAGAGAAGAGGATGGCCAGCAGTTTTCTGGATAGGTTTAATTACAGTGGCAATGAGTGCATTTTTGGAAGATCTGAAAGACCATGTTAGGGACAGATCATTAAGGAGAAAAATTATTTATTTAATCACTAGGAATCCGCAAAACTTGGCATTCAATCACCACCAAGAATTAACTAGTTTAGCAAGGCTGAATGTATTTTATATATGAAATTCTGTGCAATTGTTGCATCTGCTTGGTTTTCCATATTCCCCTTTCCCTGATAAACTCCTTTCTATATCTAGAAATTTGATTTCATTGACTTTCATGAATTTCCTATTAAACATTTCATCACATACAAGTTCCACAGCTATATAACTAGTCCTGAGATTTCAGAACGTATAGAATCATAGGGTTGATACAACCATACAAGGTTTATTAAATTCAGTATTCCGTGTGTTTTGGCAGGAAGATACAAAGCATCTTCCTTTCTAATTTTCTGTGAATTAGGAAAAGCCCTAATTGGAAAGACTAAAAACTCTCCAATTCCCTAGACTAAGGAGTATCAGAGGTTCAGTCTGGCAAGTGGTAGCCTATCATATATATCATTTATTCATTGGACACTTGTTGGAATAAATAAATTGCTAGGGAGGTTTTAAATTAAGCTCCTGTTTTATTTTACCTGGGAAATGATTCCCCCCCCGCCCCCATGAATCATAGATCGAACTCTTAAGTTCCAAATTCTAGTTGGGAATATTCAGAATAGCACATTTTTACATTATATCTGTATCTGGCAGATAACAGCTGCTGTTGACCCTTAGATGTGTGTGTGTGTATGTGTGTGAAAGAGAGAGAGAGAGAGAGAGAGACAGACAGACAGACAGACAGACAGTGGCTCAACAAATCAGGACTGTAGATTTAGGGAGGTTCAGTAGATGAGAACAGGGACAAGCAGCTGAATACAATGCAATACATTTGATACGTATTTTGAATTTCCTGGTAGCAACTATTAATATCTTAAACTAGCTTGGAACTCTAATGAATTGTATTTTTTTAATATAAGTACATAGTTTAGCCTTGCAGAAGAATTGACCTATTTCCTTCTCTCTATGTTATCTTGGTATTTATCTGCAATGTAATTTGACATTGGGAGACAAGGTTTTTACTCTTTCTTTCATAAACAGTCATGTTATGATCCTACATCAAGGCAGGTTGCAGCATGATATAGCCACATTGCAGCTTCCAAACTCACACTTCATTAGCATAATGCGACAGCATGTTTGTGCACATTTCTTTCAGTTCACGGTAAGTACACTATAATGATAGAATGAACTGGCTAGATAACCATGCAGATAGTTGACCAATATTATGAAGCAGTTTATTCAAACTGATAGTTGCTCCTGGGTCCAAATGTACTATATGTCCTGTATAATTTATCAGAGAGTTCTCCTGTGCCAGATCAATTAAAATTAACGGGAAGCTACACTGGAGTGCTAGTGAAATTTCATTAAGTTCAAAGGAGGAAAGAGAGGGTAGGCAGCTATGCCTTCCTGTGAGGACATTCTGCAAAATCTGACTAAAGAACTGAGATGATTTCTGCCTTATAATTTTTACTATAGCCTATCAGAGCATTGATATTGTTATTGAACAGCTATTGTCTTAATCTTCTATGATACCTTCTGAGAAACGACTATCAACCTGAGATTAATTTCACCATGTTCTAGGACAGGGGTGTGAAACTCAATTTCACTGAGGGCCCTATGAGAGTTGTGTTGACCTCAGGGACTGGGGTGGATGTGGCCAGGGTGGGTGTGGCCAGTTTGACATCACTCATGTTGGGGGATGCCGGTGGTGGCCCGAGAGCTCTGCCAGTGAAAACAGAGCTTGGGAAGACCACATGCAGCCCTCCTGAGCTCCGTTTTCGCTGGCAGAAGCACCACGGGCCTGTCTTTTGCTGTTTCCAGGGTGACCCCATGGGCCAAATCTAAGCATCCCATGGACTGGATTTGGCCCATTGGCCTTGAGTTTGACAGTCCTGTTTTAGGACACAGACTAATTGAGAATAGTAGAAGAGTAAAAATTTCCTATAGGCAGTACTGATTTAATACTTTAAGTGACTACATCCCAGGTGAATTTTTCCCTATTGGAGAATGAGGCACAATCTGAGGTCTTCCTAGACTCCGGCTGGATGTGCAGGTGGCAGTTACAGTCAGGAAGGCCTTTTCAAAGTTTCAGCTGGTATGCCGGTTACATCCTCCCTTAATTCCTTCCGACAGTCATTAACATCTGGGCAGCACATGGTTTGATTACTGTGAGATGCTCTATATGAGGCTACCCTTGAAGACCACCTGGAAGCTTCAGCTGGTCCAAAATGCAGTGGTGTGAGCAGTGATGCATTGGTATGCCGATGTAAACCTCTGTTTTGTAAGCTTCGCTGTTGCTAATTTGCTTCGGGGTGCAATTCAAGGTGCTGATCACTAGCTTTAAGGGCATAGGACCTGGTGACTTGAGGGGTTGCCTGTCTCTTTCAATTCAGCCTGCCAGAATTGGCACATACCAAGTTGCTTTAATGAAACAACATCATCTACCAGGACCCTGTAGCAGTATCTGACTTTTGAAATGAAGGTCCTTAACCAAGATCTGGCTGGCACTGACCCTGCTGGTGTTTCAAAGGGGTTTGAAGACTTGGTTCTTAACCCATGATTTTGGTGGAGCTAAATGGAACCTTCTTGGAGGTTTGTTTCTTTCTTGTTCCTGTCCAGTTCTTCTCATCTTCACCAACTTTTATTCTTTTATTTTTGTTCTTGTGTATTTTTTAAAAAATGATTATACTTGTGAGCTGCCCAGAGGTGTGGGAGTTGTGTAACACATTTTAATAATTATTCTAATAACAATCAAATGGATTTTGCTACCACCCAAAAGCTAAATTTGTTTGATATTAAAAGATCCTCTCATTTTTGCTCCAAATGACTAAGCCAAGCGCCTACTCTGAAATATGATCTCGTTCAGAAATCTAAAGAATGACAATCTATGTTGGGCGTCTGCTTCTTCCTGGCATCTCCTTTCTGAAAAATAATACATTGGTTCTTCTTTGGAGTATATCTTACATCTTTCTCCATGAAGAAGTTGGATTTTCAAATTTGGTGGCCAAGGAGCAGCTTTATATGGACTAATGCACTTATCTGTCTCTCCTCTTTTTTGTTTTTCAGAAATAATTCTCTGACATATTTCATCTTTTTCCTTCACTTCATCACTCCACCAAGACTCTTTTTTCCATTAGAGTAACTCCACATATTTTAAGGGCATAACCCTTCTGTTATGTCTGTAACATATGTTTTGTTCCGAGCTGAACAGTTCCCATATTCTCTTTCCTTATGGCCATGTCTTTCAAGGAATGGGAGGTGGGAGATACTTTGAGAGTTCTTCCTGTTGCTGGGCTAGAAAGGGAAATTTGGCAGACTTCCTCTCAATTTCACCCAATTTTTTAAAAAAGGAACAAATAATTTCTCAACATTTCTCTTCCTGTTTAAAAAAGATACAAAGAAATTCACTTAAAAAAGGGTCGCCTTTCATGAAAACCAGTCCAGCAGGTGAGTTACCAGTTTGCTGATACCAAGTGCCTAGTGAATAGGGATAAGAGCAGGGAGGCCATATGGTACATGCAAAAGAAACTTCACCTAATTGAGATGGAGACCTTTGGATAAGATGTCACAAAGTACAGCAGGATGGTCTGATTTTCCTGCTTTTGCTGGCAGAGACTCAGGAAAGTTTTGATATGGAGCCACTTGGACAACTTGCTTGGTTCACTGGCTACAGCAGTGTTTCTCAACCTTGACAAGTTTAAAACATGTGGACCTCAAATCCCAGTATTTCCTAGCCAGCATGGGAATTCTGGGGGTTGAAGTCCACATGTCTTAAAGTTGCCAAGATTGAGAAACACGGGGCAAGGAACAGGGCAAAGACACATTGCTTCTGCCCTCTTGAAACAATAGATGTCATGTCCTCCTGCTTGTGGGGCAAGCAAGAAATTATGGATCAGTCTTTAGTTTCAGAGATGCACAATTTATTTACTTTTTTCATTCCATTGATTCATATATGCCATTTACATTTGACTCTTCCTGTCTTTTAAGTCTCAGGCTTTTATATGCCATGGTTAAGAAGGCATTATGGGTTTCACAAAATGCTTTTTAGCAGGGTAGAAAAGAGGTAGAGAAGATTAACAGATTTAACCAAATGCATCATGTAGCATTCCCTGGTGTCAGTAAGGAGAGAAGCATTCAGGTTTCACATATTTTGGCCAGTATGCACAAACAAGATCAGAGGCTAGTTTTATTCTAAAGTATGGTCAATTGATTTGATGCAAGCTAGCATCTCTAATCCAAAAATTCTCTAGCAAACCAAATTCCTGTTGCCTACATCCTACCAACAAGGAGGTATATACAGGATAATAATAAATGAGATTTTTTTTATTTGGGCTTTTATTTCTATAGACTGTCTGAAATTACTGTGAGTGAATTGAGAGGCCATGTAAATCTCTCTCTCTCTCTCTCTCTCTCTCTCTCTCTCTCTCTCTCTCTCTCTCTCTCATCTATCTATCTATCTATCTATCTATCTATCTATCTATCTATCTATCTATCTATCTAAAATAAATATGCTTATGCCTTTAAATGAGAGTTAGAGAAAATAATGCAAGAATTTGGACATGGGAATGAATCCATGCAGGAATTGTTATTTGCACTACCTGAGTGCTGACATGCAGGGTTATAGTGTTCACCCAGGACTGAACGTGGATATAATAGTTTTCTAAGGATAAATAGATCAGTGGGAAGGAAGGAAATAAAGAAGAAAACAAGTGCATCTTTTACTATAATCCATATCACAGAATATATTATATGACTGTTGGCTCTGAATGGAAAAGCAGACTGTATAACTTTTTTTAAAAAATATCCTGAGCAGATTACTGGAGAGAAATAAAGGGAACTCTTGACAATGCATATAGGTCAATAGTGATGCTTTGGTTAACACCACCACCACCACCACCACAAAAGTATTTGTCCAATTTTCCCTCATAGAATATTGATCTTTAAACATGTCGTTTTCAATGCAACAGTTTCAATAGAAAAGGATAATACAAAAATAAGTGTGTAATATATTTTAGACAATAGGTTTCAATTCTCAGATATCATTATAGTACATTTATTTTGGCATACTTTAGGTAACACGTGTTAGTAGTTAGTTAGTTAGTTAGTTAGTTAGTTAGTAATTAGTCTGCCTTTAACACCATTTTACCTAACAGGTTGTTTCTTAAAATGTCCAGTTTGGGTATAAATCAGAGGATTTGTTTGTGCATAAAGGATTTTCAGACAGATAGGCCACAGTCAGTAAGGATGGGATCTCACCATTCCTCTACTCTGATACTAAGCACAGGAGCCCCCCAGGGTTGTGTACTAAGACCTTTCCTTTATTCCTTGTACACACATGACTGTACCCCATTGTATAACACCAATTCAATTATTAAATTTGTGGATGACACAACAGTGGTGGGGCTCATTAATAAGAACAATGAGTCTGCTTACAGAAAGGAAGTACAAGGGCTGACATTGTGGTGTAAAGAAAATAATCTTACACTTAACACCAAAAGAACTAAAGAACTTATAATTGACTTCAGGAGGAAGAGAGATGTACATTTATCATTGTACCTAAATGGTGAGGAGGTGGAGATGGTTGATAGTTTTAAATTTCTGGGCATTTATATCTTGAAGGACCTCTCATGGACTATGAATGTTAACATGCTTGTGAAGAAGGTACAGAAGAGGCTGTACTTCCTGAGAATGCTATTGTGGATGTTTGGGTGGTTTAGGGGTGAGGAATTGTGGTGGGTGGGAGTGTGTTTGTGGATTGTTATGTGTGTTGGACCTGGTCTTTGGGTGTTAAGTGAATTTCATTTTATGGGTATACATATACAATGTTCTTTGCTGGCTACTGTAAGGACTATTCTCAATAACTCTGGATAAAGTCACTCAACTTTGCTTGTAGTTGGATACTGGCTAGGCAGGTCCTTTGGAAGTGATTGAAACATATCTAGGCTCTGTTATATGGAAGGAGTTTGAGAGGGTTACTTTTAAGGACCTGTGATCCTACTTATTGCTTAAGGAGTCCTAGGAGTTTGCATGTGATTAATGTCTTATTGAGGGAAGGGCTGCTGCTGTCTGCCTTGAAGGAGGTAGTGTATTAAAAGTCCATCCTTGGATCCAAATACGTTAGACAATTTTCACATGGTGCCCAACCTCCCCCTTTTGGGTAAGATTGTGGCATGAGTGGCAGGCACTCAGTTTAGAGCCCTGCATGAAGTGGATTATTTAGATCCTTTTCAGTCAGAGTTCAGGAAGTGTTACAGTACTGAGACTGTATTGGTTGTGCTTGTGCATAATTTGCAGCCTGGGATGGGGAGGATGCACTTAGCCTGAAGCATTTTATACCATCAGTTATGGTGTATTTTTTGGATCAAATCCAAGGATTGGATGTGAGTGGTGGTTTTACACTGGTTCTCTTCCTTTCTCTGTAGCAGATTCCACTGGCCGTTGGTTGGGGGCAAACGGTCGTGGCATAGGCCCTTGCAATGTGAAATACATCAGGGCTTAAGTCTTTCTTGCCTTCTCTTAACATTTACATGAAACTGCTAAGAGAGATTTTCCAACGGTATGGGGTGAGGTATCATAATGATGCTGTACATATCTACTTTTGATTGACCAAGTGACCATAGGTGGTATTCAGCCAGTTTGGACTGGTTTGGGTGAACTGGTAGCTCTGACAATCAGCTGGCCCTGCCTACCCACTCCCGCTCTATCCTGTCCTTTATTTCCTGCTTTGTAGCTCATTTCAATTGCGCAGCACAGCTGATTCCCCCCCCTCAGTATTCTACTTACCATTGCTGACTTGGAAGGTAAGTTGCTGACTTGGAAGGTAAGTTGCTGACTTGGAAGGTAAGCTGAGCTTCTAAATGCTCCATTTTCAGTGCTGCGCACAAGTGCCTTACACACATGCATGCACTCACCGAACTGGTTGTTAAACCAGCAGCATTCCACCACTGCAAGTGACACAGTTCCAGCGACTGGAGACTGGGGGTATTTGGATGGGGAAGAATTGGGTTCAACTCAATCATAGCAAGCAGAATGGTTCTGTGTTTTTTGTCTCCTTGGTTGTGGTGAGGTATCACCTCTGACTTTTGCTGAAGTTGCACTTCCCCAGAGAGACCTTGTGGATTTGGGACTCCTCTTGGACTCATGGCTCCTGCTCAAGTGGAAGCTGTGGTTAGGTGAGCCTTTGCATTAGACATGTCTTATGTGCCAATCACACCCATTCATGGACTGGGATGCCCTGCTCCTGGTCACTTATGTCTTAGTCATATCTTGGTTGGACTAAGCCATGCACCCTATGTAAATGGCATCCAGCATTCGAAGACAATCTGGAAATTATTATTGGTCCTGGTACAATATAGCAGATTGCACAGGACACCCATGTCACACCATTGCTGCATGACTTGCTCTCGCTTGCAGTACATCCTTGGGTGCAATTTAAGGTGTTGGTTATCATTGTTAAAGTTATGAATGGCATAGAGTCAGGTTATTTATAGGACTGCCTCTCACTGAGGATATCTGCTTGTTCCACTAAAGTTTGATAGGATGGCTAGGCTCTGTGTCTTTTCTGTTGGACTAGTGAGATCAAGGCAATACAATTTTCAGTAATTGAGAAGACCCTGCCCCTAGGATCCAGCACTCCCATAGCTTTTGAGATTTCCAAAAAGACTTGAAGACCTGCCTTTTCCTACAAGCTTTGCGGTATAGGGTAGTATAAGCTAGAGTACAGAAAGTTGTTGCAGCTCTGGGGATATGTTGTGGATGGGGACTCCAGGAATTTCTGTGTGGGTGTTTTCTATTTTACTTTTTCAATTGCCACTTGTGAGCTGGCCAGGGTTATGTTGTATAAGATGGGAAGCTATAGAAATCTTTTAAATTAGGAAAGAAAAATGAACAATCTGGGCTAAATCTACATCTAAAGGTTATACTTGCACAATCTCATATTGGTTTCCATATGTGGAGACAAGAAGGGTGGGATAAAGGAGCAAGTGCCATTACATACATCATGAAATTGTAATACAAATAATGTTCATTATGTAGCTAAATCATATTACATCATGTGTCAGCATTCCAGAACAACCCAACTCCAATTAAAAACTCCAAGAAAGCTTCATCTCAAAATCTTTATTTATTGGAATAGATATACTAGCACATTTGGGAAAAACCGAATCTGAGAGTTCTGGATTTTCCCTCAATAAATCAAAACCCCATATCCAGCCCCTGCACCCATCAGTCCATCACATGGCCCAATCACCATCCATCCCAACTTGAGACACCTCTGCAACCACTCTTCCTCCAGATGCACCTTAACCGAAAAGAAGAATGCTATTATGTCTAACAAAAATCGCTCTGTCAAATCCCCTCTCCTACTTTCCCAAGCACAAGAAGGTGGCAGTGTGGAAGCTTCCAAAGTTAATATGTCTTCCAAAGCTGACATCATGATTTTGACTCCCATGAACCCAACTCTCTCTCTATATATATAACATTATTTTTTCTTTCTGCTTCTTTAAGTATTATACTTTAGGACCTCTTTGTGGACAGCTATGGAGGGCGTTCTGACCCCATGACCCTGTGTATAACATTGTACCATAATTTATCGTGATGTATGTATCCATTGAAGAAAGCCCTAGGCTCACTCTCTTCCCTGAACCTGAGATAACTTTGGAAGCCAATATTTCTATTTTTGCCAAGTCGTTTTTCCCCTTTATTTCATAAATCATGGTCTGACTTCTGATAAGTTTTGAAATAAGTCAGCTTCAGAACATGGTTATACAGCTGCTTGTTTAAAGTGTTGCTGTGGCAACTTCTTTCCCATTCACATTGTAGTAAAGCAAGGATTAATACAATAGATGAAATCAGCCTATATTGGTTCTGCTCCTAGAAATGTTAGCTGAGGTGATACTTCAAAGGAAACATTAATCCTTGTCCCACAGCTAAGACCCAATGTGCTAACTAGACACTAAGCACAAATAATTCATGAACAAATCCAAGAAAATCTGAACCTCCCTTTCTGTTTTTCTCCCTTGTCAGCCATCTGTTTTCCTCACTGAGAGTACCACCTCTTTATTTTTTCAGTCCCCATTTTTGTTGCTTTCCTTCCTTCTTCCTATTATTTATTCATCATTTAGTTTAAAAATGTATATACCACCTGTCATGCAGTGCATCTGCAGGTGGCACACAGAATTAAAAATACATTTGAATAAAATAATAAAAACTCATAAAACACCACAAATGCACCAATAAAACATGAAAAATAAGAATGGATGTAATTTGGCAGCCTTTCTATTGGCTCTCAAATGTCAAGGCAAGCAAAAGTGTTTTAATGTGTGCCTAAATTGAAGATATAATGCCTGATGCCGCAGGGGCCATGTGAAACCTTGCTTATTTCCCCCAGACAGCACTGAAACTTCTTCCCAAATTTTTATTATTAATGTTATATCAAGGGAAAACTTTGAAAATACAAGATTGCGCTCCAATCATTAATTCTGCACAATTTTAACAACATTTTAAGACAAATGAACTGAAAATCTAGTTTGGTCTAAGGGACCAGGCTAGAAACTGGGAGACCATAAGTTCAAGTCTCACCTTATTTATGAAAGTCAGCTGGGTGACTTTGGGCCAGTCATTGCCTCTCAGCTCAACCTTCCTAATAGGGTTGCTGTTGTTGTGGGGAAAATTGGAGGATGGAGGTGTGTTGAATATTGCCTTGATTTTTTTTGTAAAAATAATAAAAATGAGAAATAAATAAATAAATGCCTCTCTCTCTCTGTCTCTCTCTCTCTCTCTCTCTCTCTCTCTCTCTCTCTGTCTCTGTCTCTGTCTCTGTCTGTCTCTGTTTCTCTCTTTCTCCCAGCTATAACTTGGAATATGAAGCCTGAAATGTTATTCAAGTCCCATCTCCAAAATTGTGCCTCCTGGGCCTATATTGTAACAAGGTTGGTACTATATTGTAATAAGGTGCTTTGAGGATTCCAGGGAGCGCATGCCACAACCAAAAGAAGCTCTCTTCATATCTTGCAACTCAGATGTGTTACCAACTTTGGTCTCTTTCATGTAGCTCTATTTTCTCATTCTCTTCAATCTGCCCATCTTGACTTTCCAACCAATAATTTGTCCCGAACATAAAACATCCTCATCCCTATTTCTTCATGCTCAGTAGCGATGGCTCTGCTGCAGCCTTTTCTCATCCAGCAGACTCCAAAGTGAAAAAGGCTCACCGCCATGTTGATTATTGGAACAGGTCACCAAGAAAATGCAGTCAATGCCAGTTAGCTTATGAACATGGAAATTGAGAAAGGGTGGTTGTTCTCGCTCTTTGTTCTTTTGCTAGAATTTCAAAATGGAAATTATCACTGCGAGAGAGAGGGGGGGAGGAAGAGAGATAGACAGTTCTAACTAGAATACAGATATTGATTCATTCTGCAATCTAAGGAGTACAAGTTAAATAGTTACAAGTTAAAACTAAATTAATCAGTAGAGAAACTCAATGTAGTTTAATAATCACTTTTTCTTTACTTCATTTCCTAGTGAGTAACTGGCTGTAAAAAATTGCTTACTCATATCCTGGGTTCTTTCTCTCCCTCCCTCCCCCCCTCTCTCTGTGTCTGTGTGTGTGTGTCTCGCTCCCTCCCTCCCCCCTCTCTCTCCTCATTCCCCCATTTTAACTTGAAATTGTCAAATACTAGATTTGTTTCTAAAATTTCCAAGCATTTTCAACTCAAGGGAGTCATGGTCTTGTCAACTATGCACTATTAACAACAGGACTTTATTCAGTAGGTTAAAGAAGAAATTAAATTGTTTTGTGATATAATATCAGTATTGTTTGCAATACTTAGACAACATCAGGAAAGAAATTATCATCTGTCACTGAACATGATTTGCTACATTTTCAATGGTGCCCAGATTGTTATGGCTACTTCATCATTAAATGGCAGACTATTGGATTTCTGATCAAGATAGAGGAATCCAGGCTGTGATTCTTGAGAAATGTTCCATTTCGAATGTGTTAGAACAGCATGAAATTAATGTTGCTGGAATTTTGTCTTTCATCCACTGATGTGACACTGATTTTTTTTAAATCTATGTCTTTGGCACATATTAAGAAGAGATACAGTTTATTAAATAATTTTTTTTAGAGACAGATCCAAATAAATAATTATTATTTTGTCTGCCAGATTGCAGTGTTAGTATAATACTTTTGAAAATCCTTCTTTTCTCTACCAATGCTCAAATTCAGAACACAGAACATATTTATTTTGCTTATCCTTGGCTTCTGTAAATGAAATATATTTCTAGTTGAGTGCAAATCCATTTGTTAGAACCAATACTTGGGACTGGTCTTATTTTAAATTAGATATTGCAGATATAATTAATTTTATTATTTATTTAGTTAGTTTATTCATATATTATCTCTCTGAATCTATCAAACACCATTTATGAAGTTATCTATTGGTTTGGGGTCAGACATCACTAGTGTTCTAGAAATATTTCATTGTATATTGTGGTAAGAAAATAGATGTATCAAACAAAATGGAAGCTGTACCTTCTTCCGCCCTCTCTTTTGGACATGAACTGAGTCAAATGCAACTTCATTCTTTTCCTAATCGTATCAGATTCCTCCCTGTTTCCAGGCAAGGACAAAAGTGGTGGGTTTCAATTTTTTTTACTACCAGTTCTGTGGGTGTGGCTTGGTGGACGTGGCAGGGGAAGGATACTGTAAAATCTCAATTCCCTCCCCAATCCAGGGGAAGGTTACCCCAAAATCCCCATTTCCTCCTGATCAGCTGGGACTTGGGAGGCAGAGAATAGATGGGGGCGGGGCCAGTCAGAATTTTTACTACCGGTTCTTCAAACTACTCAAAATTTCCACTACCAGTTCTCCAGAACTGATCAGAACCTGCTGAAACCCACCTCTGAAGGACAGCAAATCCTATATAAACCATAAAATAGAAGACTTATTTATCCATAATACAGCTGGAAAGCAGGCCTAATAAGGAAATTACAACATATTAACAAGATGCTCCATCAAAGCTCCATGGGTGTACTACTTGAATGGATTAGTACCAGTGCCTTAACAATGCATTGCTGTCCCTCCTAAAAAGTAAAGTTTTGAGTAACAAATCAACTCCATGTACACTGACAAGGATCTGCTTAGTTTCCCCAAAAGTTGCCAATGAATAAGAATCCTACAATCACTCATCTTGTAGTTTTCAACTTGTATAAAAATCTTTCCTTACTCTAAGTTGAGGAATCCTCTTTCCTATAAAGTTGGAAGCCAACAGTCATGGACTAAATGGTATTTATATCTCCTCAGTGTGGTCCTCTAATCTTCTGGATTTTCCATGACCTTTATCATTTCTCCAGGCTGGGTCAGAAATGTTGAACTGTTGTACAAATGATAGGATAGTGCGAGGAACCTGATGCACAGAAAGAAACATTGATTTTATCTGATCAAGCCTGAGTTAATGTTGGTCAGTAAGGTTTGATTGCCAATTGAAGTCCAGTTGAATAGCTTGGATCCCTTCTCTGACACTGTATATTTATCTCTCAATACATTATATATTAAAACTACTCTGTTTCCCCTAAAATAAGGCATCCCTTGATAATAAGTCCAATCAGGCTTTTGAGCGCATGCACTAAAATAAACCCTCCCCAAAAATAAGCCCTCCCCAAAAATATTTAAACATATGCACAGCTGGTCCCCGCCATTTCCTCTGGTTAGGGTTAAGGAGACAGACCTGGAAATCAGGTAAGACGGCAAGAGGAGCCCCATCTTGCTCCATGTGCCTCAAAGTAATAAGACATCCCCGAAAATAAGGCCGAGCACTTATTTCAGGGTTCAAAAAAATATAAGACAGAAACTTATTTTCGGGGAAACATGATAATATATAGTGCCTCAGCACTATTTTTTGTTTCTTCTCACTTTCTTAGATCTGTGTCCTGTTTGTGGCACAAAGATCTGTTAAAATACAATTTCTCCATTTATGGTAACAGTCAATAAGATAGAAATTAAAATATTTAGGCAGAAATTGAAACCACTTCATATAGTGTTCCCCCCCTCCTTTCAAATCTGAACAGTTATTTTCCTCAGCTACACCAGTAAGGATACAGGTAATCCTTGATTTACAACAGTTCATTATGACCATTCAAAGTCAGTTATAACAGCACTGAAAAAAGTGACTTATAACTGTTTTTCACATTTACAACCATAGTAGCTGACCATAGATCATGATCAATGTTCAGATGCTTGGCAACTGATTCATATTTATGACAGTTGCAGTGTCCCATGATCATGTGATCAACTTTTGTCACTTTCTGACACACAAAGTCAATGGGGAAACTGATTCATTTAATAACCATGTTACTAATTTAACAACCGCATTGATTCACTTAAAAAGAACTGCACTTCTTCACTTAGCAAGAAAGGTCGTAAAAGGAGACAAAACTCACTTAACAAAAGACCCTCCTGGCAATAATAATAATAATAATAATAATAATAATAATAATAATAATAATTTAATTTATATCCTGCCCTTCTCCCAGAAGGGACTCAGGGCAGTGAACAGCCAGAATTAAAATATATACAATACAAAAATTAAAGATAAATTAAAAGATATTAAATTTAATTTAATTTTGGACTCAATCATGGTGGTAAGTCGAGGATTATCTGTATAGAAGAGCAGTAGGGTGAACTGGTTAAGGTAGTTGCTTAATATTACTTTAGAAAGCTAGCTTTCAGTGTAGAAAGAAATAGCAATAGCATTTAAACTTATATACTGCTTCACAGTGCTTTATAGCCCTCTCTAAGTG
Organism: Ptyas mucosa; assembly: GCA_012654045.1. Classification (NCBI taxonomy): domain Eukaryota; kingdom Metazoa; phylum Chordata; class Lepidosauria; order Squamata; family Colubridae; genus Ptyas; species Ptyas mucosa. The sequence goes on along the minus strand of WNWU01000011.1, from coordinate 23,071,303 downwards.
GTTTACAGTGTCAGAATATTGCCCTCAATAATCTGGGTCCTCATTTGACTGACCTTGGAAGGATGGAAGGCTGAATCAACCTTGAGCCGGTGAGACCTGAACTGCCAAACTGCTGGCAGCCAGCAGTCAGCAGAAGTAGCCTGCAGTACTGCATTCTAACCACTGTGCCACCGCGGCTCTAAATCATAGTCTAAATCATGGAATGCCGTGTATAAGCTCATTGTATATGAAAATATCTTCTTTTGCTTTCATAGTTTATCAAACTGTTTTCAAAGCTCTTTTACTTAGTTCCGTATTGATATAGTAACACAAGAGCTGGACATTATAATAAATGGTTTTTTCCCCTGGCTACATTTATATAAAGGTCTACATGCAAACTGTGCATGTGCAAATATTTATTTGCTAATTATTTTAAATCTTGCCTTTAAAAAAAGAAACACGGACCAAGTACAGTACATGAACAATATTACACATGTGATGGATCTGCTTTCAGCCATTCCTTCTTGCTGGCTCTTCATATGTTCTTGCATCCATTCAGATGCCAAAAGAAAATAATTTGCAGTTGCCACAGGCAGGACTAAATTACTGTCTCTCCTAGAAACAGATTTCTCTGGATCCAATGCTAGTAATTTGACCTTATATTGTTTAGGGGATGGCTCCTCACACATTACTTTTCAGGTTTCTAAATTTTTTTAAAGAGCTGTAACTATTAGAGGAGAACGCTGTAATTCCTCTCAGCCAAGACTTCTGGTAGCCAACTGTTTATGATGTTACTTTCCTCACGTTCTTTTGCAATTATATTTGTATTTTGGTCTGTGACTGCAAATAAAACAATAATTTACAGTTGCTTTAGTGATAAATAGATGAGAGGCGAAGTTAAGAAAATAAGAACATAAGCAGTGTCCTGATGAATTGAACTCCTGGCCTATCTGGCCTAGAAAACTAGAATTCTCATAGTGACCAACCAACTACAGCTAGTATTTGGCTGGCAACCAAATGACTAGACAACCCACTTGTCTCCCAGCAGAATCTGAGAGAAAATAGTTCTTATAGGAGAAAAAGGGGTGGCAGATATAGAGAAACAACATCCAGGTCAGGTATCTGAGAAAAAGCTTGAAGTGATGGCTGGCAGCTAAACTGGCTAACATTAGTTTAGGCCCGTGATGGCGAAGCTATGGCACGCATGCCACAGGTGGCATGCAGAGCTCTCTCTGTGGGCATGCCAGCCGTTGCCCCAGCCTGGCTCCACTGAACATGCACGCATGCCTCCCACTGGCCAACTGGTCTTCAGGACTTTGTCACACTTGCGCGGGGGACAGGGGGTATGCGCAGGGGCAGGGGCATATTGCATTTTGGGGGTTCATGCGTGCATGCCCCCTGCACGATATTTTGGCCTGGAAGGCCTCCTTCACCAACCTGAAAGCCAAAATGGGGTGTGGGGGCACAGCACGAGCCCCTCCCCCATGCCCCATTTTGGGCCTGGAAAGCCTCCTGCACTTACCTGGAAGCCAAACGGGGCAGGGAGGTGGGGCACATGCACGGTGTGTGTGTGTGTGTGTGTGTGTGTGTGCTCGGATTGTATTTTGGGGGTTCGGGCACGCACACATGCATTCGCGCAAGCCTACACACGCTTTGGGCACTTGGCACCAAAAAGATTAACCGTCACTGGTTTAGGCAGTTCTAGTCGCTTGTAAAGAGAGATTGTTGGTTTCAATGCAGAGAAAGGTAACTTAGTGCCTTTAAAAGATTTGACAATGTTTATAACTGTTCATGAGAAGTCTGAGGTCAGTGAAACATTTGAGGAGGTGATCTGGGGAAAGAGTGCTAAAGATGATGAGTATCTCCATGGGGCAAATTATTAAAGCAGAAACCCTAGTGAGGTTCCAGATGACAGACAGAAGAATGAAAGTCAAAGGTTATACCAGCAGTCTCAAAAGCAGTTGCCTTTTCCACTTATTTAAGACTTTTCTTAAAATAGGAAGGCTTAGGTAGGGTCAAAATTGCAGTAGACTATGGATATTTGAATCATAATATGCACATAGACATATTTAATATTCACTAGAGCTTAATGTTGCACTGGCAAAATGTTCTCATTTATATATTTTTAAAACACCATTTTATCAGCAAGAGAGGAGAAGACCTATTGTTTTGATATGCAGAGAAGTTAGAAACTGTAAATTGTAATTGCTACGCTTAGCTGGAAATGAAACAACTTACACTATGTGTTTCAGGAGTAGTTTGAATACAAAGGGAATCAAAAAATACAAAGCTGTTTTGCACTGTCTCTTTCAATCAAATCCTTCAAACCCTTAAATGTATCCCATGACAAGATTAATAATTCTGGAGCTATTAAGTCAGGCAGAGTATAAGGGATGTGTAATAAATAAATAATCTAATTGCATGTTTAAAAGCAGTTCTACAAGCCTATAAAATTTTTATCTCTAAAGGACTTTGATAGGTTTTCTATTAAATTATACTAAAAATGAATTACATTTTGCTAAGTGACTGCCCTTCTTGAATTGCTTGAAACTATGAAATCATTCTCCTCTGTAAGTCTATTTTTATCATTGGAGGAAGGGTAGCAAAAGGTTACTTACAAGACCCTTTTTATTAATAATTCAATGAGAAATGACAGCTTTTATCATCTTCCATTTAGTTATTTGTGCTGAAATGCACAAGCAATTGTCGAATGGCTGCCCTATTGCTTTAAAATATAGATGAATAAGTCAGTAGTTACAAGCATAAGAATTTTAGAGTCTTCAACAAGGTAGACACAACATGGTCTCATCAGTGGTGGGTTGCTCCCGGTTTGGTCCGGTTCTATAGTAAAACTGGTGGGAAGCTCCACCCACCCACCACAACATCATCATGGGGGTTCTGCACATGCACAGAAGCTTCTGTGCATATGCAGAAGCACATGCACGCTCCCGTTGCAAACTGGTAGTAAAGGTAAGTAGAACCTGGGTCTCATGTATGAATCAACCACCTTTGGAAAAAGTAACATTCTCTCTCTCTCTCTCTCTCTCTCCCCCCCCCTCTCTCTTTTGAATTTTTGTTTTATCAGATCAAATTTAGGTTTCTTCAGTTTTGTTAGCAGCCTTACCTCCTTCTAGTGCTTATGTTCTATATCTGTGATGGCGAAACTATGGCACACGTGCCTGAAGTGGCACACAGAGCCATGTTGCCTGGCACACCAGCCATCGCCACAGCCCAGCTCCACCGTGCATGTGTGCGTGCCTCCCGCTGGCCAGCTGGTCTTTGGGTCCCTACTGCAAATGCATGGAGGGAGCATGTGGGGGATGTGTGTGTGCATGCGTGGGGGGGCAGGGCGCATGCGTGGGAGTGCTCGCATTGCATTTTGGGGGTTTGCACACATGTGCCTCATGTGCCCCATTTGGGCCTGGAAGGCCTCCTGCACCAACCTGGAAGCCAAAATGGGGCACTGGGGACCAGGGCACATGTACAGGGGAGGGGTGCATGCACGTGGGTGCTCGCATCGCATTTTGGGGGTCCGGGCATGCACTTTGGGCACTCAGGACCAAAAAGATTAACCATCACTGTTCTTTATCAAGGGTAGTCACTGCAAATTTCAAAAGGCCTTTGCAAACAATCTGACAATGGGAAAAGTAGCCAAGCAGCAGTAGGTAACTCCGTCTGCTTTAAGGTCTAATCCCAGACATTGCTTTATCACTACCCATACTGTCCCGTGTTCTCCAAAACATAACTTTTGTGGAAGTTCTATTAGTCCTTGCCTAATAACCCCAATGATTGTGTCAATATCCAGCTCAAGAATCCAAATAAAACTCCAGATTCATTCTGTTTCCAAAAATCTTACTGTTTATTGAATACACTGCATGGTAATGTCGATGCAAAACTGACTCTGAGCTTCTCAGACACCAGTTCATAGAATTAAACAATAATTTTCCCAGCCAAACACCCAACTATCACATAGTCCATGAAAACACGTTCCCTTTGTTATGGAAACTGTCTGCTTCAACTCTACACCTGCTACAATGTCCTTGAAAAGGTTTCAGGCTCTCACAGGTTGTTTGCCCTACCCATATTCAGTATTTTAAGCTTCCGGTTTCCAGCAAGCACATGTGCACTGGTCACCTGGTCTTCCAGTTTCTGGTGTGCATGTGCACACAAAGACCTGCTGGCTGGTGTGCGTGTGTGCGCTGGAACCCGGAAGAGCAACAGGCAATGGATGGCGTGCCACTTCCAGCAGGTGTGCCATAAGTTCGTCATCACTGACATAGAAATTATAGAAATAAATAAATAAACCATGACTACTTAATAGAAGCTCTAAGCAGGTGCTGCTACTTCAGCAGTCTATGAATAAACCCTTTAATGCCAGAAGGCAACACGATTTATCCTATTTAGATAAGCATAATCTATTGGATGTGGGATGACCATTTGTATAGAACTGTGAAGTGGTTTTTTTTTTAAAGGGCAGTAAGCTGCCCTTTAAAAAAAAACCTGCTTAAACTGCAACTTATGCAGTTCTTACTATATAGATTGCAATTAATATTGGCTTCCATAACATATTTTTGTATGAATTACAATTATAGGTCTGAAGGGATTCAAATGCTAAGGAAATATCCCCTCAAAACATTATAACAGCCTTTATTAACCTTGTACTATTGGACAGTTGCAACAAGTCCACTCCTATGTATGATATATTTAGGTGTATATTGCAACTTACGTATTGCTCTTTAGCAGAGGGCTTGGATATAATGGCATTGCTTTACTGTATGCATGGGAAATGAAGTGAAAATTGTTGAGACATTATCCAGTTAAGACTAGGATAATGTTGAAAGCATAAAAAAAGATAACATGAATAATAAAACCAAGGCCAATTGATGGGAACAGAGAGATGTTAACAATGATATGATAGAGCAACAAGATACACTGTAAAATTTACACCAGGCAGCAAGTTCTTGAACCAGCTCAGGGCAAGAAAAAAGACATCTCAAAACCTACACTGCTTGTTTGCAGATCTCAGCACATGGAATGAGCAAAATATGGCAGATAAGAGAAGGAAAATAATATATGTCTCCATACTTTGACAGTAAAAAACACGTAGCACATAGCACAGGTACTGATACTAAAAACTTAGAAAAGCTGAACACAGGGCATGAGGAACTTCAATATTATATTTAGGATAAGGAATATTTCAGTGGTGGAATTCAATTTTTTTTTGCTACCGGTTCTGTGGGTGTGGCTTGTTGGGCATGGCGTGGCTTGGTGGGCGTGGCAGGGGAAGGATACTGCAAAATCTCCATTCCCTCCCCAATCCAGGGGAAGGATACTGCAAAATCCCGATTCCCTCCCCAATCCAGGAGAAGGATACTGCAAAATCCCCATTCCCACCCCACTCTGGGGCCAGCCAGAGGTAGTATTTTCCGGTTCTCTGAACTACTCAAAATTTCCGTTACCGGTTCTCCAGAACTCGTCAGAACCTGCTGAATAGCATCCCTGGAATATTTCATATTAAGACTGATATTTGTCTTGCCCCCTCTGTCCCTAAAAAAATTAAATCTGTAATGACATGTGGGAAAGACAGAGTGTGGAAGGGGGCTTAGGAGGCAATCAGATAAGAGACAGCACAGCCCACAGTTGCATAATGGCAGAGCAAGAGGCTCAGAAGGAATCCTTCCTAGGTTATTGGCCTGCAAAAGTGACAGTGGGACAATTGCACTTTCAGACTTGCAAGAGTCATAACATTATAGAGTCATAGAATCATAGAGTCTAGAATCATAGAATTGTCATAGAATTATCATAGAATCATAGGTCTGGAAGGGACCTCAGAGGTCTTCTAGTCAACCTCCCTGCCCAAGATAGGAGTCTTTATTCTATCTCAGACAAATGGTTTGCAAATCTTTTCTTGAAAACCTCCAGTGATGGAGCACCCACAACTCCAGAAGGCAAACTGTTCCAATTGATTAATTTACACTGGCAGGAAATTTCTCCTTAGGCCAGACTGGATCTCCCTCTGATGAGCTTTTACCTATTGCTTCTTTTTCCTGCCCTCAGGTGCTTTGGAGAACAAAGGGACCCCTGTGTTAGTCCTTCAAATATTGGAAGATGGTGATTTGAACTCATCTAAAGCGGATAGGTGTTGTCTTACCAATTTGTTGCCTATTTTGACTCATATTCCTGTTATGTGTCCCATAGTAATGCTTATGCATAAAGACATGTGCTAAAAAAGGAATTAAGTAATTCTGCTTTCTTCCTGCTGCCCATCACCTTCTTGACATCTTCGCCTATTAGTGGACCAAACATTTTTCTTGACTTTTTTCTTGTTTTTTACATACTGAAAGAAACTTTTTTGGGGGTAATTTATGGCATTTGTTGCAAGTCTTAATTCATTATGAGCCTCAGCTTCCCTAACTCTGTCCTTGCACATTTGTGCTATTTGCTGGTATTCTATTCTACTGATGTGTCTCTCTCAATTTTTTATACTTGTCCTTTTGTTCTCTCAGTTTTGTCAGAGAGTCCTTCATGGAACCATAATGGTTTCATTGGAGTCTCTTGGTTTTTTCCCCCTCTATGGTATTGTGTTTCATGTATAATCTCATTTTCAGGGTTTCCCAAGCATCTTGAATTGTTTTCCCCTTTAGGAGTTCCATCCATGGAATCCTTCCTAAACTCTTTCTTAGTTTGTTGAAGTCAGTTCTCTTAAAGCCCAAGACATTACGTTTGGCTTTGTTCTATTGCATTATGTTGAATTCCAGTGTGACATGGTCACTTTACCCCAAAGTTCCCGCAACTTCAACCCCATCTATCATTTCATCCCTATTAATCCAGTATAGCTGGGTGTCAAACTCAATTTCATTGAGGGCTGCATCAGGGTTGTGTTTGTCATGGGGCTAGAGTGGGCATGGCCAGGCTGAGCATGGCCAGCTCGTTGTCACTCATGTCAGTGGTGCCTGTAGTGGCCTGAGTGCTCTGCCAGTGAAAACAGGCTCCTGAGCTCTGTTTTCGATTGTGACAGCCTCCTGCAAGGCAGCCCTCCCTAGCTCTGTTTTCATTGGCAGAGGTACCGTGAGCTGGTCATTCACTCTTTCCAGGGCAGCCTCGCTGGCCAGATCTAAGCATCCTGCAGGCTGGATCTGCCCCCGGACCTTGAATTTGATACCTCTGCTTTAGTTCCTTCTTCTACATTTTGAATCAGCTAGCATGTCAGGAATCTGTTTGATCTCCCACTTGCTACAGAGTTCATCTCCCAGTTGATGCCTGGGTAATTAAACTATTTAAATTAATCTTAAATTAAATTAAATTAAAACTTAAATTAATTTAAGTTAATGTAGCTTTACAATAAAATAAAATTAGCTTATTTTGTTTTGTTTCTTCTCTGGTAAGGCTTATCAGCTGGTAAGGCTGATCTCACAGATTACTTATTTTATGTTGAGAATTAAGATCAGTTAAATGAAGTAATAGATATTTTCCCTGGGACCATGCCAATATCCTCAAGATAGATTGGAACTCTAGCTTTTATAATTTCCAGCCATCATGGACATCAACATACTAGGTTTATTTGCTCTCACATTTACCTCTTTCCCTTCTTCTAGAAGTTCAAGCTAGACATCTACGGCTGGGTTGCATGTGAACCCAAAAGATCATCATCAACCTCATACACTGCTGAATTTCCGAAACACATCTGGAAGCTTGGGTGCATTATTATATAATACCATCCGAGAAACATAGAAGAAAAATGATTAATTGGAAATAATTGTATTGTGTGAAAAATATTGTATTTGTATCCAGTCTTGGTTTGTTTCACAACAATATGAGTTTGATGTCTTTGAAAGCTTTAGTTCTTTTGAATGCTGAATGTATGTTAAACAATTTTTGTAGTGGTGATGAAGGCATCTGCACACCACACTCTCCCGGTGCTGGTGACATTTATTGATTCTGACAAATAACTTGATGTTGTCCAGTAGCAGGTCACACGGAATGTAGAAGCATATTGAAAGCAAGATAAATGTCAACATCATTAATGTCATCAGAGTCTTTCAAAATGAGAACTATACAGAATATGTAATCTATACCAAAATGATACTTTATGAAGTCTGGCATCCAAAGGGATTTGTTCGTTTCTAAAGAAATGAACTTTAGCATCTTATTTAAAGATTCTTATGCCAATTGGTGATGGGTAACCTTTAAAATAATGGAAAGGATAAATTGCTAGCTGTTTTAAATTTGAGTTCTTGATATCTATGTTCTTATTAGAACAGAATAGTTGGAAGGGATCTTAGAGGTTTTCTAATCCAACCCACTGTGCAGGCAGGAAACTCTATACCATTTCAGACAAATGGTTGTCCAATCTCTCCTGTAAAACTTCCAGTGTTGGAGCATTCACAACTTCTGGAGGCAAGTCATTCCACTGATTAATTGTTCTAATTGTCAAAAATTTCTCCTTAGTTCTAGGTTGCTTCTCTCCTCGATTAATTTCCATCCATTGCTTCTTGTCCTGCCTTCAGGTGCTTTGGAGAATAGTTTAACTCCCTCTTCTTCTTATCAGTAACAGATTGTGTGTGTGTGTGCGCGCGCGTGCGTGTGTGTGTGTGTGTGTGTGTGTGTGATATTTGAATACCTTTGAAGACATGGAACTGTAGCAAATATTTGGGTTTTGGAGGGGCTTGAAGCATCAATATTATATTAAGGGAAATAAATAAAATAAGGTCATCTGCCTATATCATCAGATTTGAGTGCATGATATAGGCTGTTTGAAGATGGCAGGAAGCACTGGTAATTTTTATGAATTAGAAAATATTTTTGAAGTCTTCAAAATAAACAAGGAACACCTTTTACAACTCATAACAACATTTTTGGATACATTTAATTTAGGCTAAAATTAATGAAATTAATACACAAAGAGACACAGACAAGTTCGAGTATTTTAATAGGAAGAGCAGACAGAGAAAACTGGAAATTTGATACTGCTCTCCAATATTTATCACTAGATAAGTTTATTTATGTATGAATTTATTTTATGTATGGATTTATTTAAAAACAAAGCCTACTTTTCAGAAGCAGGGTATAATAGGGTAATAAAAACTGAAGAAAATTGGTGATATTAAAAACTCAAAACAGCATCATGAACATGACAGAAACATCCTAAATGGTGCAACATCAGAAGATTAGACAAAAATCTGATAAACAGGGAAGTATTTCAGCCAATTTATGCCAACAATAATTGGTAGGGAGGGAATTCCATAACTCAGTTCTTGGTTTGTAATTTATCTTATTGTTGCCAGCAATGCTTTCCTCTAGCAGTGAGTCTACTTTCCCCACACCCTCAAATGGAGGGTGGGAAATGGAGTTGTTAGCCTTTATTATCTTGATAGTAACAATAGTAAAGATACATACATGCTTGCTGTCCATGCAGTTGGGAAATTCTGGGCCTGTTCACAAATCTGAGAGGTTTTCTAGGAATGGGGAAACATTATTTTGATAGCTGTCTAAATATAAAAAACTTGTGTGAGCATTCTAAATGAACCTGACTCTCCATATATTAAAACATAGACTAGTAGGGAAGGCTTTTATCCTGTGTTAGGAACATTGGGCTTCGTACTAAATAAATTTATTCCTTGATATTGTTGAACATTATGTTTCTATGAAATCTAGTTTGGTTTCAACTCTGTAAGAGTAATTCAAGCCTTGAGATGCTTTTAGACATAAGCTACCAGGGTTTTTGTAAAATCAAGCATTAATTTATCTCTGAATTATGTTGAAATGACTTTATGGAAACTTTATTTATCAAGGATGTAAAATTGAAAGGCAATCATCCTAACTACATTAGAATCACCAAATTACTTTTAGGTTGACATTTCCATTTCCATTACTTGTCTATCCAAAAGGAGTATACTTGGTGCATATCTGAATGAACGTATGATTGAAGTTAATTATTCTATTCACCTTTAAATGAATTATAGATTGTGCTGTTTTGCCCAAGAGAAAAGTCATTTTCACCCATTGAACACATCCAGGGATTGTTATTACCATTTGGGGTCTCTCTAATGCAGCTTCATCTCCATGTTTCAACACTGCTGGATTTGTAATAATGTGTGGAAAATTCAAAGGTTACTGGAATTAAATACCACTTTTGCTGTTATAGTTTTCATTCAAAATTACTCATGGTAAGATATAAATTGACATCTAATAGTCTTCAAAGAAAAAGGCAGATGCCACATTTTCCATTTAAATGTCAAATAGTTCTACCAGAGGCAAAGTATTTGGAAAGTAATATTTAAGAAAGGGTGTTCCACTGTTGTTATTACATGAGTCTCAGGAGACTTTGGAAAATTTTCTAAATTACACATTATTTGTTAAATATTGTGTGCCTTTTTGTAATGGTATCAATTATTTCAATATTTTTGAAACTTGGGAACAGCCGCTATTATTTTCCTTTGTATCTGGTATATATGAGCATAAATATGGAAGAAATATATGTCTGAGGTATTGCTGTCTTAATGTTTTATATTAACTTTTTTAGTTGTTCTCATTTCAGTATAAAGAAAAAGAAAACACTTTTGTTTTACTCCAACCCGCAGGAACAGAGAATTTCAGTGAAATTCATATGCAGGGTATAGAGTTACAAGGGGTATACCGGTATATGATTAGCGGTCAAAGAAGTTGACCTCTTCTTTGGCAGGAAGAGTCAGGAAGGCAAAAAAAAAAAATCTTTGAGTAGGAGAAGGAAATTTTAGGCCAATGGAAAGATGAACTTACTAAACGCTGCTGCAAATCCAAATAAAATGCTTTTGTCATGTAAGATGTGGGCGCTATAACACTGAATTTAATAATTGATTTAGACCCTGCCTAATTCCAAACAACTCTGAGGGGCTTATCATATAGCAAAGAAAATAAAACACAGTACAATTCCAAAGCATAACCAGCAAAAAATAAATAAGTAAAGCACATGGCAAATCCAGCCAATAGAACAATAGAACTTTAGTCCAAGGTCTGGGAAAAGAGCCAAATCATCAGGGCCTTCCAGAGCTACCTGGATATTAGAGGGAACTGCATTTCAGAGGGAAGGTGCCATGAGAAGGAGTGCTTCCTTGGTCCCAAAAGACAGCACTGTTTTGAAGGGACCCAAAGAGTACCAGTCCTGTTAGCACATATCAGTTGGGCATACACCATGGGAGATAACATATGCTATTCATGCCTTTATAAATGACAACCAGCACCTTAAATGTCATCCTGAAGTAGAATGGCATCCAAAAGTGCTCACATAACAGAAGTGCCATATGGGTGTGTCCATCACTGCCTACATTGCTACATTCTGGATTAGATTAAGCCTCTGAGTGGTCTTCAAGGACAACTTGATGTACAGCTCCCCTGAGAGCAATTAAAGCATGGCCATAATAAGCAGAGCCTCTTATTATCCAGGAACTATACAATTGCTACACATGATGAAAGCATGCAAAGGTCTGCAGCTGCCAATTGTTGTTCAAGCCAGAGCTGTGAGTCCAAGAAAATTCTCATACTGTGGCTGGCTCTAAGCAGGAGAGTGCAACTCCTCCAGAGCCAAGGCTGGAAAACCTCCAATTTTAAAAACATTTTCATAAAAGCTTTGACAGTTCTGGTTGGAATTCATTTCTAGTCTCATCCAATCTTCTCCTTTAGAGAAGTGTAATTTCTACTAGCTTTTCAAGCACGACTCTGCATTGCCATGACCTCTAAAATGCACGTAACGTTTTGAATAACAGAGATATATGTTCTCAGAGATATAATGCCAGAAGGTAAACAGAACAGAGATCAGGAAGATGTTATCATCGTCTCCTTATTTTGTTCACATAGCATATGTGGACTTATTTTATTATCATAACCTCCAGAAGATTTGGTGATTTTTTTTAAAAAAAAATTAAAACTGTAAGGCTGCCCATCCAATGGAACCCTCAGTGGTAAACATACCATATAAAACATCAGCAATAAATCAAACAAACAAAGTGAAGGCCCTCTCATTAAAACACCAATGCCATACATCCATGCTGAAACTGTCAAAGTAACAGCCTGGACCCAAGGCCAAGGGAAAACGCCAGCGACTCATGGCCTTCTGAAAGTCCAAAAATCTGTAATTTTACAGTATATCTGTATACTGTATATCCATAGGACAGGTGCAATGACAGATAAGGTTTACTTCTTAGGCTCCGCCAGGTAATATTGCCTCATTTAAGGAATCCAGAGCATGACCACCATGCCAGACCTTGTGGAATGGGCAGAAACTAATAGGAAGAGGCATGCCATAAGTAACCTGGCCCAGTGTCATGCAGGGCTTTAAAGATGACAACCAGCACCTTGAATGGCATCCAGAAGCCTCTTTGGAGCTATGTAGTTCATGGAGAGTAGGGTTATGTTGACATCTATAGTGCATCCAACACTGCATTTGGCATCACATCTCTTGAGCAGCTGGGATTTCTGAATGCTTTTCAGAATCAGCCCTTGGATGCATTGCAGTAGTTTACTCAGGAAGTAACTAATACATGAGTGACTGTGAATAGTGAAATAGAATAATTTAGGAATGGACGTTACTGGCTCACAAGATGTATTTTCACGAGAATCCTAGTGCAACACAGATGTAAATACACACATTGCAGCACAGGTCAAAAGGGCCCGGCAGAGATTATACTACCTAAGACGTCTCAGTAAACAGCAACTGAATGAAAAAACTGCTGGTGGCCTTCTACCGCTGCACCATAGAGAGTATTTTAACTTACTGCATCTGTGTATGGTTTGCCAATTGCACAGTGGCAGATAAGACAGCACTCCAGAGGGTCAACATCATTGCCCAGAGGATCATTGTTTGCCCTCTCCCCTCCTTGGAACAGCTTTATAGCTCCCTCTGCCTTAAGAAAGTTCAAAACAGTCTTAAAGATCCATCTCATCCTTTTTTTGAACTATTACCAACTGGATCAAAAGAAACAAGGACAAATAGGCTGAAAAGCAGCTTCTATCACAGGGTAATAACCTGTGGTGGGATTCAGCCAATTCACACCACTTCGGGAGAACTGGTTGTTAACTTTCTGAACAGTTTGGCAAACTGGTTGTTGGAAGAAATCATTAGGGCAGAGAACCGGTTGTTAAATTACTTGAATCCCACCACTGGCAATAACCATATTGAATTATACAGTATATAGTGCAATATTGGGTTTCAATTATATAGAATGTAAAGGATGTATGTGTTTTTATTTTTATAGTTATAATACACACTGAAAACTGAATTTAATTTCGTTGTACCATGTGCAATGACAATAAAGTAAACTACAAACTATAAATGTACCTACAGCATAGAGGCCTTTTCTATTTGTTTTTAGTATTTGAGCTTTTCTTGACTACTTTAGTGGGCTCTCAGCTATGTAAGGATACTACCTTCATTCAGAAAAGGAGAGCGATAGAAATATATGCATTTATATTTCATGTTTCTAAACCACTCAGCTCCCTCAATTCAGCGGAACTCTTGCTTGATGCTCTGAGATAGTTAAAAGCAGGTGTTGAAAGTTGAATCGATGGGGCTTTGTGGAGATATTTAGTTATGTTACTGTTTTCTTTGAGCAGATTTGACACTTGTCCCATCCCAAAGATTTACCCATGACATTAAGAAGAGTGTCTCCCTTTCCATCTCCACAGGTGTGAGATAGCCTGGTGGTTATTTCAGAAATTAATTTGGAGAAAACAATTACTTCCACCATATTTTGCACCATATTTAATAGCTTTCCATTCCAGACAAAATTCATTTTCATTTGTTAAATATTGTCATTGTGTCATTAAGTCGGCTGCTTAATCAGTTAGTTTCAAAGCACAGGATTGGCAAGATGCTTTCCTCTGCTGAAACAGAAGCAGGTTTCTTAATCTCTGTTTAATTGGCTATTTAGAAGAAGAACAGATTTACCTTCCTATTGATATAAATCATCCAAATTACCTTTTGTGAATTGGTGAATGTAAAACCTTGGTTCTCAGCAAGGATGCTATTAATCTAAGAGACTAAAGTCAAAATCTCTACCTACATGCTTAGACATAATGATGGCCATGAGTTACAAGAGGAAACCCTGACCTTTAGTGCCCCTGAAGTTGATACAAGTAGAGTTGTACAAGAGCTGATGGTACAGAATCTGAGTAGCCCCAAGGCACAAGTACTACCCAGAATTCTACAGAAATGTAAGTTGTCCTAACTATTTAATAGACTTCAAATTAGTATGCTGAACAAGTTGAACCATCTTCAAGACTGATCTGTTTAATAGTCTATTCCTATATGCAAGCCCAAGGGTTTGCTATGGCTGCACTTACACACAAAGAAAGAATAAATGGTTAGTTAGTTCATAGGCAAGGTATTTTTGCAGTCAGAAAGGAGGAGAAGCACAGGATAAATTTTCTCTCTTCAGTAATAAAATAACTTGGTTGAATTTGGATATTGTGATAAAGAGAACAATTTTAGTGCTATGCCTTAACAAGTACGCATGGTTAAAGGGATATAATTCTAAATATTTGGCCATTTTCTGCCATCTGGATTAATTTGTGTAGTTAATCTACGGGTGCAGATTGTTAAATTTCAACTCCCATCAAGATCGCCTTTCATGATTAAAGCAACTGGAAGTTGTTAAGCTAACAACAGCTGGAACTCCACAAACTATTTAGCTGTGCTTTAATTCTTGTTCTTGGCTGCTTGAAACTTGGATCAATTATGAGGCTTCCTGAGTTACATTCCTAGGTGCTTCTTTAACTTTGCCATGTTTTTCTCTTCCTGAAACTTGGATGAGGATATTATTGATACAACTGAAGTGGCTCCACACAAGCCAAAACTTTCCATTTATTTGTTCATGTGCATCTTTTTAACATGTGTTTATCCTAGGATGTCAACTTCTATACATAAATCAATAAATAAAATAGATAAGAACCTATACATCAGAAAACCTTAAGACCGCTCTGGAACTCAAGGTAGCATATATACATATTTACCCAATATCATCTGCTGCAGGTAAATCTTTTTCCTAAAGTCATTAAAGTGGGTTGCGTATCCCTATCTTTCATGAAGCTAAAGGTGTGGTGAATGGAAATGTGGCTTTTCTGCTGTTACCCAGTCTTGTGGAACAATGTCAGAAATTTAACACATGTAACACCACTATTGTATGAGCTGGATGGTAGCAGGCATTTTTCCAGGTGCATTTCTTCAAGGTGTTGATTGTTACCTTCATGATTTGGGACCGATTTTGGTCATAGAACTATATTTATATAATCAAGTACTTTCTCCCAAAATATAGTAAGTATAAAACATTGTAACATGTTTTAAAGAAGTATTACTTATTTTATTTTGATTTCTATAGCTGCTCATCTCAACAAGTGACTCAGGGCAGTGTACATCATAATACTAAGAATGTTATAGCTTCCATTATTCTGGACAAATTCTTTAGTTTCCCAAAATCTCCAGTCAAAGTTAGTATTGACAGTATAAACATATCAACATTGAAACCTAGAAAATTTCTAGTTCAGAAACTCAGACAGATGATTTGGGCAAAAAAATAAATAAACATGGACGTAAACTCAGTGGTGAAATCCAATTTTTTTTACTACCAGTTCTATGGGTGTGGCTTGATGGGCGTGGCTTGGTGGGCATGGCATGGGAAGGATACTGCAAAATCTCCATTCCCTCTGGGGCCAGCCAGAGGTGGTATTTGCTGGTTCTCTGAACTGCTCAAAATTTCTGCTACCAGTTCTCCAGAACCCTTCAGAACCTGCTGGATTACCCCTGCGTGAACTTCTCTGTTAACCAAATTCACTAGAGATTTCATGATTTTAAGTGGTCATTCAATTAGTAGATTATGGATTGGACAATCAATGGGGACAAACTTTCACAGCTATGCTGTTTTTTGCATTGTCTCAAGTCATGTGATTCCAGTAGTAATTTTGCAAGAAGGAAACTATTGAAGAGTTAGAGGAAGGTTTATATTTAATTAAACAACTGAGCCTTGGGAAAAAAAACAAGGCTTCTATGTCAAATTAAAGCAACATCTTGAAGGAAGCATTGCTCATAAATCAGATTCCCTCGTTGAAATAGCAACTATTAATTGAATAATTACTGCAATCTCCTAGCTTCTTATTTCTCCACCTCTGGAAATGAAGTACACTGAAAAGCAAATAGTGCATTTTGAAACAACTTTTCGGTTACCAGTATTCCCTAGTAGCCAAACATGACAGAAATTTATGCTTGGATTATCATTCTAGCAATGGAAGATAAATGCATGCTTAAGTGAGCTCACAGTCTCTTCTCCCCCTCTTTTTAACATGAACGAAGATGTGAAATTATCTGGAGGAAGGCTGACTCTCTTGCACTTCAAAATAAAATCTTTTCTGGCAAATGCATTGGCCTAAGATGCCCCCATTAAACGCAAAGGAATTCACTCTGCAGTAAGTGGCTTTCTATTACAGTACATTTGGAAACACTATTTGTGCATCTCCACTGCTTTGATTTTATGTACACTTTTTGGTATGCAGATACTTTCTCTGTCATACCTATATGTTGTAGCTTCCAGGAACAATTTTATGACACTTTCTTTAGATGCCGGTAATCATTCAGTCTTTCTTGTGCACAAGATAGACTTACTTAGAAGCAGATGCCATTGAAATCAATAGGAATTATCTCTCAATAGGAATTACTATTGTACGAGTTACTACAGTACGAGTTACTTTAACATGCATAGGACTTTTTAGAGAATCCTTTAATTGACTGACTGACACATAATTCATGTTTTGGGTCAGTCGTGAGATCCAATTTTTTTTACTACTGGTTCTGTGGCTTGGTGGGTGTGATGTGGCTTGGTGGGCGTGGCAGGGAAAGGATACTGCAAAATCTCCATTCCCTCCCCACTCTGGGGCCAGCCAGAGGTGGTATTTGCCGGTTCTCCAAACTACTCACAATTTCCGCTACCAGTTCTCAGAACCTGTCAGAACCTGCTGGATTTCACCCCTGTTTTGGGTCTTTAAAAAATACTTAAAAGACAAAAAGAAAAGTAAAGCCACTGCTTCTTGTTCTTTGCTTGCACGGGATTGCAAGCAAAGAACAATTGGGGGATTGCACAAATCTGCTTTCACGAAAGCCATATAAGACATCCATATTTGCTATGGTAAGTATTTAATAAATAAATATCACCCTATGTCCTTTCTTCTGTCACTGGTAGCTAGAAATTTACTTTATGGACTTCATTATGAAACCATGGCTGAAAAGTATTATTCTGCATGCTATTCAACACTGAAATAACCTTTATGGAGGAACAAGGTAAGGCACCTCAGGGTTAAGCTGTGTTTAATTGCAACAACTTAAGTGCTTATTTACAGCAATTTCCTCTGACTCAATTTCTTCTTATAGCAGACTTATAAATAAATTAACTGAAGATATAAGGCTGCAGAAGCCTTTATCCGTGCCCTAGTTGTTGAGCGCAGAGAATTTCCTTACTAGGGCACTCTGTTTTAATTTTTATTAATATTTATTTATTGGTGGCAGTAGTATTTTAAGGGGTGCTAGATGTGGGCCATAAGGAAGGCTGAGCACCAAAGAATTGAGTCCTTTGAACTATGGTGCTGGAGAAGACTCCTGCGAGTCCCCTGCACTGCAAGGCGATCAAACTGGTCAGTCCTAGAGGAGATTAACCCTGACTGCTCTTTAGAAGGGCAGATTCTGCAGATGAAACTCAAATACTTTGGCCACCTAATGAGAAGGAAGGACTCACTGGAGAAGAGCCTAATGCTGGGAAAGATTGAGGGCAAAAGAAGAAGGGGACGACAGAGAATGAGGTGGCTGGATGGAGTCACTGAAGCAGCAGGCGTGAGCTTTAATGGACTCCAGAGGATGGTAGAGGACAGGAAGGCCTGGAGGAACATTGTCCATGGGGTCGCAATGGGTCAGACATGACTTCATGACTAAGAACAACAACAACAGACTGTGGGCATACATATATATATATATAATGTATGCATTTCTGTCGTTAAGTGAGACATTTGTTAAATGAATTTCGCCCTCCTTTACGACCTTATTGCCACAATTGTTAAGTGAATCACTGCAGTTAGTAATCTGGTTGTAAAGTGAATCTGGCTTTCCCATTGACTTTGCTTGAGAGAAGGTCGCAAAAGGTGATCATGTGACTTTGGATATTGCAATGGTCATAAATGTGAACCAGTTGCCAAGCATCTGAATTTTGATTACGTGGTCATGGGGATGCTGCAAAGGTCATAAGTGTGAAAAACAGTCATAAGTCACATTTTTCAGTGCTGTTGTAACTTTGAATGGTCACTAAACAAACTGTTGTAAGTCGAGGACTACCTATATCTTTATTCAACCCAGTTGTCAACATAGTGATTCTGATGGCCTGCTCATCTACCTCCCTTTTTACAAGATTTTAGCTTAAAGATTTAGCCAACTGTTATTAATAGAATTGACTATTTTAGCTTATTGCAAACAAATGTTTCTTTATCTAGAGTTAAAACAGATGGCTCCTTAAATGGGCATTTTATTTTTATTACACGTATGTTTTTGTATGCATATATATCTTTTTTTACTTGATATGCATATTTGATATGCACATTTGTTTCTAGCCAGCTTTTTCCTTCTATACAACTGCTTTACTACTGCCTATACAATATTTCATCAGCCCTTAATTTAAACGTATTGTAACATATAAGGAAAACATTCCAACAAAGCCTAGTGATTTACCATCTTATGTTTTCTAAATTGGCGTATTGATTGCAATGTATAAATAACAATAAAAATACAGATGCACTGTCAAGAATTTGGGCATTGCAGAGTAATTTTATATAATTCAAATGTTCATTAAATACATAACAGAAAATAGAAGCAGCTTTATAAATATGGATTAGCCTGGTTCTCAAGGCAGTTCCCTAGTTATTACAGTGGAGCATATATTATCATTTTTAATAGGGTGATCTTCATTCAGAAACAAGGAACTAATTTCCATGTTCTCAGCTCCTCTTTGCTTTGTGACACAGCTCCATCTTCTATCATGAATAAATCACATTTCATTCAAAGTGGAAAGTGCCTGTTTAGTGCAGAAATGCTTCTTTGCTCTGAAGCAGTAAATAATTAAACCGAGAAAAAGAGGACAAGATACCTCAAAATGACAACTCTTTTGATATCAACATTTGCTTAGTGAAAAGTGTCATTTTTTTAATCTTTATTTTTCTTCTAAGTCCAAACTATGAAATATGAAAAGCCATTCAGGAAACTGGATATTATACTTATCCCAACAATAGATTTTGCTCTTTTATTTTAAATTACCTTGGCCAGACGCAATTATTGGTTCCAAGCTCTTAATTTCAGAAAGATTAACATGCACAAATATACATATGAGAGATCATTAATAAGACCACAGAAGTAAGTTATATTATTAAGAATACTTGTGAATAGAGCTAATTGAATATATATGACATTCTCATTAAGAGTTTCTGAAATCGATATGTATTTTGAAACAGAATTTGCAAATAAGACAAAACAAAACACTAAGTTACATTGAAAGAACAGAATAACAGAGTTGGAAGGAACCTTGGAGGTCTTCTAGTAAACCAATTTTTTTCCAGGCTTTATTTTCCTCATATAGCATTATTGTGATTGTTTTCTCTTTTAAAGTACTGGAAATTAATGAAAGAATGCAGTTATATTTTACAGTTATTCCAGAAGTCACCAGAAGATCTTTCAGAGACAGAAAAAGAAACCAAAGGCTTCCCTAAAAAGATTGTGTTATAAAGTGCAACATTGGTAAGGCAGGGCTACACACCTTTCGGTTGCCAAGGGGTTTGTTTGTTTGTTTGTTTGTTACCATGTTTCCCAGAAAATAAGACAGGGTCTTATTTCCTTTTGACCCCCAAAATATGGCATTGGCCTTATTATCGGGGATCTTGTTATTTTCGAGGTGCAGGAGGCCCCTAAACCTTGGCCTGCGGCAGGGCAACCGGTGCTGGAACGCCAACCAGCTGCTTCACCGGTGCCACTCAGGATGCTGCCTCCAGCAATCAGGGCAGATTTTTCATTGCTTCCCGTGCAGACACGGTGGAGAAGCGAGACGTGTGTCATACCTGACTTCCAGCTCCTGCCATGCCTGGTGAGGGGTGAGAAGAGATGGCAAGGGGAGCCCTGTCTCGCTCCATGCGTCTCACTTCTCTGCCGCCCCACCCCTCCCCATCTGTCACTCCCCCTCACCAACTGAGATCAGCAAGCCAGATTCAGGGAGCTGAATGCGCTGCCATTGCCCAGGAGGAAAAGGCCATTTTGCGTGGATTGCAGGTGCATGTGGGGCACGTGGGACATGTTCCCCCTCCCTCCGGCCTCGCCTCCTCACATCGTGTTGTTTGCCCAGCAGCTGTGTATTGGGGGGGCTTATTTTCGGGGGGAGGGGTATTTTAGTGCATGCGCTCGAAAGCCCAATTGGGCTTATTATCCGGACAGGTCCTAGTTTTGGGGGAACACGATATTTATTATTGATTTATACATTTATTTAAACATTTATTCATTTATTGAAACATTTATTTATTTATTTAAACATTTATAGGCCACCCATCTTACCTCAAGGTAACTCTGCGTGACATAATATTTCTTTTTGAGGGAAGGACTGAAAAATGGGATGGCTTCATTGCACATCCTTTAAGGGAAGCTTGCGGAAGTCTTTTCATGGCTCAGATAGGATGGAGGGAAGCTGAATGGTCCATTTTCAACAATCATAGTCAAAGGATACTCCAAGATTGCAAATATGGGAAATGTAGACCATATATTTGATTATATTTATATATGTCCATGTGAACCATGTTATAGAGTATTGGGGGAGACTAATCAGGGCCTCAGAAAAAGCTCTTACATTGTTTCAAACTGTTCCTTGTAACAGAGGTTAAACCTGAAGTTGCAGGCCTGAAGAATACATCTTGTAGCACCATCTCTTCTATGTCATCTGACATATTAAATGAATTAAATTAATTTTAAAATTGCCTAGGTTCCCTGATCTCTCTCTCATATGAAAGTAATATTCTTACTGAAGAAATCTATTACTGGTTTATTTAAGGAACAAAGGATCTACCTGATCTCCCTAATTCACGTTTGTTTTAGTTAGAAGTTGCTGCATAACTCCTTTAGAACTAGCAGATGAGGTATTGAATTTCTGGCTGTCATAAAACCTAACACCTCTGGAGATTTTATTCTGTCAGCTGATGCTTAGTCAATTAACTATTTACGTACCCCCAAAGATGAAACGCTATTCAAACATTTCACTTTGTCTTCTTTTTTCCCAGCCCACCAATCCATATCACTCTTCATCTTCAACTCTAGAGATATTAACTTTTGTTTTGAGACTGTCAAAAGAAAAAGAAAAGGGCAAATAACCAGATTATGATAATTTTGTTCTCTTTTTTTCTCATGTGCTCTCTCCCTTCCCAGGGAAGGGAAGGGAAGGGAAGGGAAGGGAAGGGAAGGGAAGGGAAGGGAAGGGAAGGGAAGGAAAGGAAAGGAAAGGAAAGGAAAGGAAAGGAAAGGAAAGGAAAGGAAAGGAAAGGAAAGGAAAGGAAAGGAAAGGAAAGGAAAGGAAAGGAAAGGAAAGGAAAGATTTCTAGTGCACCCTGCAAGCTTCCAACAATGGGGAAGCTGGCAGAAAGCCAGAAGTCACTCATTTTGCCCACAGTTGGCCATTCTGTTTCTCTTTTTAGGTAAGGAAATATCTTTGAAATGATGACCCAACATGTAAGGTTTAAGATGCTCAAATGAGAGTCCACTCTCAGCCACAAAAACTTGCTAAAAGAGGCCAGTGCTTCATTTTGTGTGTTCTTCTGTACAACAATTTCTACCAAGATATCATAAAGGGCAGAAATCTAGTGGTCACTAAAGAAATGCTTGAGGGCACAATGGTGCCTCTACACAAGTCCTAATTATGTGCGTGCACATACATCCACACTGCATATTATAATATTAATAATAATAATGCAATAACAATTCTCATAAGATGTTAAAACAGTCAGCTAAGTTGTTGTTGCACCCTAGGAATTTATTTATTTATAGGGCACTCCAATCTGGACTGACTTTTATCTTTACAAACCTCTAGGCTCCCAATGCGCCTCTCGCTTGTATGAGCTAAGAGCAATTATTCATGCAACAGTCTATTACAAATTCATAAACTAGCGCTCTTGTTTATTTTATTACTTCAACTGCTTTTCTTCAACTTGCTACTTTTCTCCCTTCCTTTTCTTGCTTAAAAAATGCTCCCAATCATGCAGCATTATTTTAACTAAGAGATAATGATGACATAAGAAATTGAAACTGAGAAGCAATATATATAAATATTGAAAACAAACACTGTAAGAAATTTTAATGTTATTGTACTGCAGAATTAATGAAGGGAATTCAGAACTTTCAAACATTTTTCGATGAAAACCAATGTTTGTGTATATGTGGGGGAGTTCTTAGAACATTCTATATTTAAATCCTCTGGCTGTGCTCAACAAAGCATTAATTTGATTATACACTTAGCCATGCATGCACACTTTTCAGAACCTATCATAGATTTTTTTATATATATATATATATATATATATATATATATATATATATATATATTGCCTAGTGTTTGCCACCAGGGTAATTATTAACATTCACAGTTAATTTACATCACCTTACTTAGTTTATAAATTTGTCAGTGGGAGGGAATTTTATAAATAAATGTTATTTTAATGTCTTGAGGAGAGACAGGTTTGCTATTATTTATTAGCCTACCTAATTGACACTCTTGTTATTAAAGTTGTATCTTCCCTCTGACATTTCTATCAGCTTCTTGAGTCGGTTGTTTGAAAATTTGAATATGGAAAAAAGGGGACTGAACCATCCACCTCTCAATATTGTTAGAGTCCAGAGGTTAATAGAAGGCTAAATATTGCATGGTAACTTGGAATTATATTACTTTAATGACTCTGTTAACCCACAACTAAGAACACTACATGTCAGATAAATGAAGAAGAGCCGATCAACCAGTTTTATTGAACTGAATTTCCATTAAATTTAAAGGTGAAATTCAATTTAACTTTTATCAAGATCCCCAATCAGGTTTTGGCAGAATCCATAAGCCACAGCAAGACTACAGAGGAGATGTTAAGGCATGAGTTTCAAAAGTTACACCTTCATCTCAGGTAAGGGCTGCTACAGAGAAGAGAAAGACCTAAGATAAACCAACTCATGTATTGTTACTAATTGCTTTCTTCTTTCTCAGCTAACTTGGTTCCAGATGAACAGAATGAAAAAGGAAGTGCTTTCTTTTTTCAGACTAACATAGATTGGTCTTATTCTATCTCTCATAGCTTATGACTAAAGAGTCAACAAATTCGCCATGAAGGTTTTTGACAGGCTGCGTAAAGACTACGTTGTTGGCTGCAAAGGAGAAGAATTTCTGTCTATTGCCAGCAAGGACTTTTCTCTCCTCTCTGATTGGCTAGCTTGATTTAATGTTGTGTTGTGCTCAGTGGTGGGATTCAAATAATTTAACAACTGGTTCTTTGACCTAATGACTGGCTGGGTCAGCGTGGCCATGGTGGGCATGGCCAGGGGTGTGTGACAGGCAGCACTCGGCCTCTTGCACCCCCCTGGGAGGAAAAATGGGCCATGGGGGGACACATCACCCTGCATGCCCTGTTTTGGGCCTAGTAGGCCTCCCTGCAGCCTCCTGAGAGTGAAAATGGGTCATGGGGGGCCATGCCGCATCCCCATACACCCCGCTTTGGACCTAACAGGCCTCCCTGCACTCACCTGGGAGCCAAAATGGGACATGTGGGGACTCCTGGAAGGGGCGGCTGGGGTGGAGCCAGTCAGCAATTTAACTACTGGTTCACCCAAACCAACCCGAACTGGCTGAATCCAACCACTGGTTGTGGGAGAACAAAACAAAGGAATGTGAGGAGAGAGAATCACAGGGAATATGTGAAGTGTTTTTTCTCCCTCATTATTTCAATGAAGGCTGTCATGACAGTGACAGTCCAATGGGGATGAGTTTTTGGGCTACTCCCCCCCCACTTATTCTTAAGGCCCACAAATGGAGAGCTTCTTATTAGCAAATTGGCAAAATGTCCCCATTTGGACCATAAAGTGCTCAATACATACAAACACCCAGTTTGCTGCAGTTGTGCATCACAAGGTAGAGAAAGATATAGTATTCTGTGCTCTGCCTTTAAATTTCCCAAAGATATCACTGGGCCTGTCTCAAAGAGAATGTTCCTTATTCCATGGGATTTACTGTTTTCATCAATAGGAAATTATTTTAAAAATGTATACATATTTCAATAAATAACCTGTCTAAAACTGAGCTAGGAGCCTTGATTTAGGAATTTCCTGTATGCATTTTTCCTGCTTTTTAAATCCACAGTTAATATTAATGTTTTTTTAGAAGTGGGAATAAGGAAAACTAATACCTTTGCATAAATAAATAAATTAGTGGTTTTGGGAAAAGCAAAGAAACCTCTTCTTTCTATATCCAGTTTTCTTTCTTATATTCTATACACAGGCCAAATTTTCTTTGATATTAGTCAGGAATAATAATGGGGCCAGAAATATCAATGGGACCTACAACAGTTCAACCACAATTCTAATATACCAAGGGATTTAAGTTGCAAATGTATTTCTTCATTAAAAAAGCCCGATTAGTTGGTCAGTATGATGGACATTGTTAGCTTTGTTTCTATAATTTAAATGTTTTTATCACATGAGATAAAAGATAAAGCAATGTTCAAAGAGGTTTGGACTGGAAGTTTAAAAGAAACTGGCCTAGGCTGCAGTGAAAACTGTGAAAGTTGACAAACACAATTGCTATTTATAGAGAGCTTGTGCAACTCTATAATGGACGTTCAAGGAAAAAAAGACTAGCACAGCTCTTAGAATTCTTGAAATAATCTTCAAAATACCCACTAGGCTTCACATGATATATTTCAGCATTGTCTACAAGAATATTTAAGAATCAATTTATCATTTCTTCAGATCTAATCATTTTGAAAATGAATCAATAGAATCAAAATGGTTATTTTATGTTAATCGGCGGAGTTAACTGAAAAATAACATCTGTTAAACTTAAGAAAAAAATGCTAAAAGTTTAAACCATAAGTCATGAAAACAACATTTCGTTTTAGCCCAGTTCATTAAACTTTAACATTAAGGAGATATTTTAAAAACATTAATATACTTGGGGGCAATAAGCTAACTCTGTAAATCACTTAGAGAGGGCTGCAAAGCACTGTAAAGTGGTATATAAGCCTAAGTGCTATTGCTATACTGTATATGAGACTATGAATATATGTATACTGTATATGAGACTATGAGTACATGTATACTGTATATGAGACACAGTGGCTCAATGGCTAAGACCCTGAGCTTGTAGATTGAAAGGTCGGCAGTTCAGTGGTTTGAATCCCTAGTGCTGCGTAATGGGGTGAGCTCCCGTTACTTGTCCCAGCTTCTGCCAATCTAGCAGTTCAAAAGCACATAAAAAATGCAAGTAGAAAAATAGGGACCACCTTTGGTGGGAAGATAACAGCGTTCCGTGCACCTTTGGCATTTAGTCATGCCAGCCACATGACCACGGAGACGTCTTCGGACAGTGCTGGCTCTTCGGCTTTGAAATGGAGGTGAACACCACCTCCTAGAGTCAGAAATGACTAGCATATATGTGCGAGGGGAACCTTTACCTTTTATATGAGGCAAGAAGAAATTGAACATTTTTGCAAGTTTAGATTTTGATGAAGTGCAGCAAGGCATTCATGGCAAAACTGGAAATAACATGAACCGAAGAAGCTTCTTGGATGAGAAGCAAAATGTTTTCAAGGGAAAAAAACAAAACAAGAAAGTTCAGTTGCCTTTTGAACAGCACCTTCGGGACAACCATTACCTTCGATAATTGAGAATCTCCATAGACACCATGATTTAAAGGGAAAAAAATGCCTTGATTTTTCCATTTATTAGAGAGGAAACCAAGTCAACTGTTTGAACCAATATGGGACCCTTGGTGTTGTGAGAAAGGCCAGGAAGGCACACATTCTTGGTTCAATTAATATGAGCAAATGGATATCCCCAAAAGTGCCCAGTGGGCAGAGAGTTCAAACATTTCTAGTTATATTTGTTGCAAGTTGTAGATCATATTGGATGGAGCTACTAATGTGGAATAGTTGGGAAACGTTGAATGAGAATAAATCATAGCCCAAATGAAATCAGTCTTATTATTGGGTTTTATAAAGGGTCAGGATAGAATATATAATGCATTTTTATTTTTTATTTGGGGAGGGGGCAGGCTGCTCATTTATAACCATTATTTGTCATCTTTTGTCCCTAATATTCCAAGAGTTCTTGCCTGCTATAATATACAAAATACAAAGTGGATCAATGTATAGCATAGACTCATTATAAAGCAGAGTTATGTATTCATGTAAGAACTGTGAATAGTTGTGGGGGGGTTTGGGGTTTTTTTTTGAACAAGCATCTGTGATTTGTTGCTTATAGCTGGCACTAGGAAATCAATTGTCAACAAACAATTAAATCAAAACAGGTTAACACTTTGGCTAATGCATTCAATCCATGACACGCAATTTTAGCATGCTAACTAGTGTGATGCTAAAGGCTATTTGACATCTGTTCAGTGAAATTTGGCTGCTTATTCTACTGCCAATTTATTACATTTTTTAAAAATAAATAAATCACTAATTGAGTTTCCGAATTAGAAAATAAAGACATAACAATAACACAATTTGACATTTTTCTATAAGGTTCTGTTTTTTTTTACAACAGAAGCAGCAACTTTTACTTACAAAAAAATATTGTAAAATCTTGGCATCTGCAATGTCAATATTCTGAAGAATTAATCAGCAAATTTGGCATTCAGAGTCTTTATGGTTGTATCTCCAAAATAAAAGGTAATTTTTAGAGAGAGCTTTATTTGTCTGAATTGGCAACTAAACTGAAATGTGAAATACCAATAGAAGAGAATATACATAACTAAGGATTGAACTGTGGAGTCCTCTGAACTTTTCCACCTAGACATTTTATAACCTGACTAGGTAGCATCATTAGTGCTACATAGCTGGGTAATGAAACATTGCAATAGTGGTGAATATCTGTAGCTCAGGAGGGTGAAGTTTCATTCTCTGAGCTTGTGGGTGTAAATGAAGCATTTACAACCAACCAAGCAAGCTCAGAGTGCCCCATGGACATCACAAATGTGTAGTAGTAGCACAAAATGAATTCCACCTGAAAAATTAATCCACATCTTATCACATTCAGAAAGTAATTCAAACCACTTCCAGAAAAAAACAATCTGCATGTTGAGGAATCTCATTTCCATAAATGGATGCAGTCCTAGGCTGCATTAACAGAGGGATAGAATCAAGATCACGTAAAGTGTCAATAACACTTTACAATGCCTTGGTAAGAGCACACTTGGAATACTGCATCCAGTTTTGGTTGCCACAATGTAAAAATGATGTTGAGGGTTTGCCACAAAGAAGTGGAGGTCAACCTATTCTCCAAAGCACCCGAAGGCAGGACAAGAAGCAATGGATGGAAACTAAACCAAGGAGAGAAGCAACCTAGAACTGAAAGTGGAAGTCCATTATCCATGTGGAGACTCAGTTGGAATAATAAAACAGTGGACAAGTGATTATGGGTAGATGGATTGGTGCTAAAGATGTTTTTTATTCTCTACGCACTCAGGGAGAACTATATATGTGGACAACACCTTTCACATATGCCGGGGGGTCTATACGTTATAGCAGTGGTGGAATTCAATTTTTTTACTACTGGTTCTGTGGGTGTGGCTTGGTGGGAATGGTGGGCATGGCTAGGTGGGCGTGATGGACATGGCTTGGTGGGCATGGCAGGGGAAGGATACTGCAAAATCCCCATTCCCTCCCCACTCCTGGGGGTAGGATATTGCAAAATCTCCATTCCCACCCCGCTCTGGGGCCAGCCAGAGGTGGTATTTGCCAGTTCTCCAAACTACTCAAAATTTCCGCTACCAGTTCTTCAGAACCTGTCAGAACCTGCTGAATTTCATCCCTGGTTATAGTCAAAAAAGCCAAGAAGGTGGCAACAACAATGTGATCAAAGCTCTTCCTGTTTTTTGCTTTTTTGTTATATATGACACACACACAAAACAGGCAGTTTCAGTCATACTGAAACACTGGCCACCATCCATCTTTCTTTCTTTCTTTCTTTCTTTCTTTCTTTCTTTCTTTCTTTCTTTCCAAAATATATAACAGCATATAGATCGTGGTGAGAACCTTACACAATACATTATCTTCAGTCCAAATATACAAATAAGAAATAAAAGCTATGCTAACCTTATCCTCTTTTTATTGTATTATTTAGCCAAGTATACCATTGGTCCCACCATCTTGATACCCTCACACAAATATGTACTCTTAAAATGTTTTTGCCATACCAACTCATAGAGGAAGCATAAACATTTAGTCTTTGTCTCCCTGCACTCTCCATCCTCTTTCCCTCATTTTCCTCACATATGTGGCAATCCAGCAATACATATACACACCACCGCACACACATACATGGATAGAAAGACAGAAATGCAGGCTTTCTTGTACCTATGGATGGTTCATCCCCGTTCACATTGTCTAGCTAAGCTTTCTTTCCTGGGGCTGGATTCTTCTTTGGTCTTGTACCATAATGGCTGCTTGATCAGCAGATACGCAGATGAGAGGGCCAGGGAATCAGCATTGACAAAAAAACTAGTTAGATGACCTTTACATTAAAAACATCTGAGTAGGCAGAGATTTTGCAAATATGATCAAATTATCTTGGTGGGCAGGTTATTTCATTTACTGCTATTTGCCATTTCCTTATTAGGTAACTCCCTGTATGACTTGCAAAGATCAGCTATCCCTGTCCTTTGGCTTAACCTCTTTCATCTACAAGGAAAAAAAGAATTGGGGAGGAGGAGGGTAAAAATCACCCAGAGTACAAGTTATTAAAGTCCTTATTATGGCCAACTAGGTAGAAGGAGAGCCAACTCTGATTAATGGAAAGGTTGTCATTAGATGACAATTGAAGGAGAGTCTCTTAGCAAAGGTAATGAAATTATCTTAGTTCTTCAGTCTTCCTTGAGCTCGGCAGGGTGACTGACTAGCTTTTAGTTCTCAGCAATTATGACACAAGGAGAGCAAAATGGACACACATCCCCATGGATGCATCCATATTATTCTCTTTTGGGGATGTTACACAACACTTGCAACATTATACAAAGCACAGTGAAACAGGAAGAAAAGAAATTTAGGAGAAAGAGGTTGGTAAAATGAAGACCCAGATTGTTGGGGGCAATAAGCTGACTCTGTAAACCACTTAGAGACAGCTGTAAAGCACTGTGAAGCGGTATATAAGTCTAAGTGCTACTGCTATTGCTATAAGACACTGGGCAGCTAACAAAGCAATATAAGAATGAAGTAAAAACATGAGCAGTCATTAAAACATGGATAAAGTAGCAACTGAGAAGAATGAAACTCAGTACAATCAATATAACTAGACAATGATTACCAACAATATCAGGGCCCCAGGAAAACCAAGTTTTTTATACCTGTGGAAGGCCAGCAGTATCAGGGGAATCAGAGAAAGTCTGATTTCCTTGCAAATGATCTTTGCTTCCATCATGTACTTCACATGGTGTCTTTTATTGGTTGAATCTTATCTGGTAAAGAAATTTTAGCATATCCACACCATTCAATTATAGCTTGTTTGCTCTACTCCTTCCACTCAACCCTTTCACTCTTCCTTAGTATATTTGCTGCAAGTTATTAAGAGCCTCAGCTAATGTCAAATGTCAGTTGTATTGAAAAGTATATATACACATCCCTGACTGCCATACTCCTTTATGTGACCACAAGGATTCCTTATACATATATTAATAAAATCATTAAACAACCTATATATATCTGATTGCAACCAACAGCCAAACTTCAACTCCATTTTCACAGAAAGCATTGCATAACTCAAGTCTATTCACTGTTTCGTGTGCTTTCTGCAAACAAAGAAACAAACAAGCAATAAACTTTCCTTATCACAGTCACACATTTCTCAATAACCTGTAGAAGAGGAAAAATCTGACCTATACAACTCCCACCTGGCATAGAGCTCCCTCAAATTGACCGTAACTCTGACAGTCCTTTGGAAGGCCTTCAAGACTTGGTTCTGTCATCAGAGATCAGACCCAGGGTCAGGAGGTAGGGTTGAGCCCATACAATGGGTTTCTTTGTTGCTGATGGACCTGTTTTTACCCCAGCTACTATTTCAATGGTGCTGTTTTTGTTTGCTTGTTTGTTCTTCTGATTATATATTTTTAACTTTGTTAGCTGCCCAGAACCAATAATTTGAAATGGGAAGTCATATAGAATGAATGAATGAATGAATGAATGAATGAATGAATGAATGAATGAATGAATGAAATACATTACACTTCCCAAATTTTGCTTCCTTCCTCCTTTCAGTATTAAGAAGCTGATTTGTAGATTTAAAAAAATGGTGGACCAATTTTTTATTTATTTATTCTCTGGAATATAGCCCTTAAATCACTGTTTTTATTTATAGGTAGGCATTTTTTTTCTAAACTTAACAGCAAATACTTTTCTTTTTCTTATAATGGAGAAAATTTACTTATTAAATGGAAGATGGGTTAGTTTGGCCTTCTTTTTTTCCTCACGTTCTAATATTGGCTTGATTTAGTTATTGTTTGTAAACAAACTACAAGGCCAATAATTCCAGGGTCATATCAAATAAGTAAGAAGTATATATTTATAATTTGGTGGTGATTCAGAAGTCAGTTTTCAGGATAATTCTGTTTACCTTGTAAGGGAATACAAATAGAAATGTGGGGAAAAGCCAGTCTCAGGAATACATCTTGACTTGAAATTCAAGTTAGATTTAGATTTATTTACCAGCATCTAAACAGTAGATATTTTTATTATTTGAGGAGTTGATTCACAAACATGTTTTTGTACCTTTTACAGATACAGTATTTACTTACTTACAAGTCTTTAGGATTTCATGTCTCTGCAATTAGAAGTCAAGAAAATTTCTAAAGAAAACTCGATGTGGTGAACTTCAAGAGTGAACATAGAGTACATTCAGGTTAGAATCTCCAATTTTAGAAAGGATAAGAATCCTTTTATGTCCAGGGTCAGTAACAAATATGTATCATCTCTCCTGTGGGAGTTGCATTGGTTGCCGATTTGCTTCCGGGTGCAATTCAAGGTGCTGGTTGTCACCTTTAAAGCCCCTCATGGCTTGGGACCAGGTTATCTGAGGGACTGTCTCTTGCTGGTCACATCTACCTGACCCACCAGAGTGGGGAGGTAGGGAATGTTGCGGGTCCCATCCCTGAGCGAGATATATCTGATGGGACCCAGAAGAAGGGCCTTCTCCTTGGTGGCTTCCTCTCTCTGGAACATCATTCCCCCAGAGATTAAAATGGGCCCCTCTCTAATACTCTTCCAGAAGGGGCTGAAGATCTGGTTCTGCCAGCGGGCCTGGGGAACCCAGAGTGGGATGGAGCCTATTAACTGGCTCGTGTGATCTGCTGTCGCCAGGGGAGGTGATTTTGTTATATTTTACTATATTAATTTACTTGATTCTTTTTGTTAGTTTTTATTGTTTGAAATACGGTTTTATATTCTGTAAACTGCCTTGAATCGCTATGGGTGAATAGGCAGAAACAAACAAACAAACAGTAAGAACCCCCTAACTCTTCAAGATCCTTAGGGCCTTCAAAGAGCACAAACGCACACTGGAACAGCCGCTCCTACACAGAGATTTAATTTAGGTTGTGCTATCCTTAGCCATATTCTTTGAAGGCCCCAAGACACCAAGAAGAAAATACCCTTCCAGAATGAGATGCTATATGAGAATGAGATGCTATATGATTTACCAGGTTAATGTGAAAAAGAAGGAACTTGGCCTTCCTTGCTATTTTCTAGAATTGTCCAACTGGGACTTTTCTCTGGATTCTAGGAGGTGGCCTTTGGGGGGGGATGATACTCCCCAGGAGTGAATGAGTTAGTGGATAAGAGCTGTAGCTGATGTTGTCATATCAGCCAGGTAATATTGAAGATGTTCCAAATATAATCCTGATATCTTAGACTGAATTTTTTCCCCATTTACTAACCTCCACTATTAGC
The DNA here is from genome assembly GCA_012654045.1 of Ptyas mucosa. NCBI lineage: Eukaryota > Metazoa > Chordata > Lepidosauria > Squamata > Colubridae > Ptyas > Ptyas mucosa. Next base: position 23,039,113 of record WNWU01000011.1, on the reverse strand, counting down.
ATATCTCTTGACTGCCACTTAATTTCAAAACATAGTTTCAGACTCAATTTCTAGCATTTTAGTTAAAAGAATTACCATAGATAGCACATGCTGGGAAAGACTGATTTCCAAAGAGCTGCTTTTGGTTAGAGCACAGAAATGAGACAGATGGATAATTTGGTGGAACATACGTTGCATGTTCTTAGATTTGCAAGAACACACTTGCAAGCCTACTTTTTTTAAAAAAATCAATATATAAATTGTCCTTAATATTCGTTCTATCCCGTTTTTGCTATCTGGTGGAGTTAGGCTTCTTTATGGACTCATAATTTATGCAGGGACTTATAAAATCTATGTTAGATAGATATCGTCACTGCTACTGGCTCGGGAGAACTGGGCCGAACCAGAATCATATACTTTATGAATTTTTCTAATCCCTCAGTTTAATAATCTGTTTTAAGAAGTATTTTTATCTTCCTGAATCTTCCATCATTTAATGTAACCACCTGTTCTAGTATTTTGAGAAAATAAATCTGTCTTTTCATTGTCATTTTCCACCAAGCACCATAATTGTATATACTTTTATCATCTTCCCTTTCTCTAACTTTTTCTAGAGTATGCAAACATTTATAATTTTCCTTATAGGAAGTTTCTGTAGGTCTTTACTTGTTTTGATTGTCCTTTCAATAATCCTTTCTATTTTTTAAGGTGCATGGCCTGAAAGTATACAGAATATTCCCACTGGGACTATATCTTACATTTGAACACACAAACACACACCAATTTATTTACAGTTGATATAGCTGCCCGACTGTGACTCTGGGTGGCAAAAACAAGTTTAAAACAATAGGATTTTTTCCCCTTAAAGTAAACATTCTATTAGTCCCTGAGGATAAACTCAAACAAAACAATGGGCAGAAACAAAAACTCTCAAGGGTCCAAACTCAGGCTTGGGAGCACATTCATATTTTCAATGCTTTGGGAAAAACTTCCCAAGTTGGCCGTTAATTCCTTTGCTCTTTTCACAGCAGCTACATTGACATTTTTTACTGATTATATTCCCCATGTGTATTATAATTGTTAACTATTTAATATAAATTTAACTTTACATTAAATTTGCACCTATTTTTAAATTCTTTTTGGATTAGCTTTTTAATTCTTCCTGGCTCACTTTTTGTAAAGTGAAATGTCTCTCTATGTCTGAAACAGATTATGCACTCCTAAGAACATGGAAGCAGGTGACATATGGGCTCTCCTCCTCCTCCTCCTCCTCCTCCTCCTCCTCCTCCTCCTCCTCCTCCTCCTCCTTCTTCTCCTTCCTCCTCCTCCTCCCTCCTTCTCCTCCTCCTCCTCCTCCCCCTACTCTTCCTGCAGAAAGAGGAGGAGGAGGAGGAGGAGGAGGAGGAGAAGAAGAAGAAGAAGAAGAAGAAGAAGAAGAAGAAGAAGAAGAAGAAGAAGAAGAAGAAGAAGAAGAAGAAGAAGAAGAAGAAGAGGAAGAAGAAGAAGAAGAAGAAACAACATTTAAACGGTTTTTAAAAAGCTTTGGTTTTGTAACCTAAAATACTGAACATAGACAACAAAGTATATTGATATGTACAGAACAAAGTCTTTTCTTTGTGGACTTTAACATTTGACTAATGTCTGAATAAAGAAATATTAGCAAAGTCATTTGACCCATTAATTTTTTTCCTGTAAAATTTGCAATCCAAGTATCTGTGTTTATGTAACATAGGACTTGGACTGCAAATATTTGGAAGCCTACTAGATGGCAGCAAAGAAAGGTGTCACATCCTAACCCTTTGCTGCCATCTAGTGGCCATCCATATAATTATGGATCAGTAGAAAAATTATAGATATCTTTCTTTGGAGGAAAGTTAAGCTTAGAAAATGATTAGAAAATTATGAGTAATGTACAGAAGGTATGGAAGGCATTGAAAGAAACGCTAAAACAAACTTTTTAGAAATAGGCTTTATGTAAATCATTGGGCTTTGTCCTTTAAGTTAGTGAGTGGAGAAAGGATTGAGGATTCAGTCCAGGGATGAAATTCAGCAGGTTCTGACAGACTCTGGAGAACTGGTAGTGGAAATTTTGAGCAGTTCGGAGGACCGGTAGTGGAAATTTTGAGTAGTCCAGAGAACCAGCAAATACCACCTCTGGCTGGCCCCAGAATGAGGTGGGAATGAAGATTTTGCAATATCCTTCCCCCAGGAGTGGGGTGAGAATGGAGATTTTGCAGTATCCTTCCCCTGCCATACCCACCAAGCCATGCCCACAGAAGTAAAAAAAAAAAATGGATTTCACTACTGATTCAATCCCTTTGATGTTTACTAAAGAATTCAGATTTAGATAATAAAATTTGTTGGTTCAACTATCAGTGTTCAACCATTCTTTATTTCATTGTATTTTTTTGGCTCTTTCTAAACCTAAATTAATTTCCATGTCATGTTCATAGCAAGAAATCTGATTTCATAGAGATGACAAGAGAGATTGTAATGCATCCTGAAAAAAATGGAGAGGGTAAAAGATCAAGCAGAAAATGACAATGTTTCATATTGCACATAATAGTACTTTTGTTGCCTCCCAACATTGTCTTACAAGTGCCTTGTCTCCTTAGATATTTTCCAATTGATTTAATTTCCTCAATAGTAGTAAGTTTATGGAGGCCCAGTGAGTGGTAATTAATATAATTTCAAGGTACTTATTTTGTGATAGGCTGGTATGAGAGTGACAGCAAAAATGGAAGTAACAGAATGCAATTGTTTTCTGGGAGATTTACATTGAAAACAACCTGCAGTTCCTTGGCTCTTAACTCATCTGTGATATGACAGCCAGGTAGCTATTCTGCAATTTTTAAAAGAAAAGAAGAGCTGAAATGGGAAAGATGTGTTGCATTGCAAGTCTTTAATTGCATTAGAAAGGTAGCAAAATGCTGAGAAGCCCAGTCAAAGATTATTATGGGTAATTCAGTATGTGAATTCCAGCCATTTTCCAGATGCCTCTAGCCTTTACATTTGTTTATTGTTTAAGTCATGAATGAATGAATTGCAATAGTTACAGTGATACCTATTTGCATTTTTCCTGTGGAAAAAATAAGATTGATGAAGTAGAATAGAAAATTGCATCTTATATTGATAAGGAGATGACCTCACTTCTTTGCTCTCTGATCCACTCCTGGCCTACATGGTTGTCCAATCTCTTCTTAAAAGCTTCCAGTGTTGGAGCATTCACAACTTCTGCAGGCAAGTTGTTCCACTAATTAATTGTTCTAACTGTTAGGAAATTTCTTCTTAGTTGTAGGTTGCTTCTCTCCTTGATTAGTTTCCATCCCTTCCTTCTTGTCCTGCCTTCAGGTGCTTTGGAGAATAGCTTGACTCCTCCAGCCCTTGGGATATCGGAACACTGCTATCATGTCACCCCTAGTCCTTCTTTTCATTAAACTAGACATGCCCAATTCCAGCAACTATTCTTTATGTTTTAGTCTCCAGTCCCCTAATCATCTTATATGCTCTTCTCTGCATTGGAGATGATCATAGTTCTCCATCTAAGGTACGCAGGCACTTTTATTGGGCAGTATCAATATAGGAAGATGTCAGAGGCAGATTATCACTTTAGTAACAATGGCAAAGGCATGAATTCATTTGGCACAGAAGAAAACAATGGGCAACCATTCCTGTATTTGTACCAACAAAACCAAATATATAGCAAATATAAAATGATTGCTAATACAGTGCCATATCATATGTCCCTCAGGTCAGATGGCATTCAACATGCTATGAGGAAGAGCCGTGGATCTTTCAGAATGTTAATGGTGTTTATGACTTGGCTAGATTAAAACCTTCAGGATATCTAGCTGCTGATGTTTCCATACAGGAAAAGAAAATCAGAAGCTGCAAAAGATAGAATTGCAGTAGGAACATGGAAGGTGAGAAACAAGAAACACGAATTGAACAAGAAAGTTCAATACAGTGAAAGATGAAATGAAATGATTAGAAGCAAATATGAAAAAGAAATAATATATTTAATAACACACATTTTGACTGCAGCAAGCATCATATACGCATAAAATTGGAAACAACAAGAGGTCCCGACTCAAGAGAAATTAATATCCAAAATTATGGAATGCGCTGAGATGGATAGACTCACCAAGGAGATCCAAGGAAAGGAAGAATCTGAATATTATCTGGTCTGGCAAAAGTGGTATAAATGGTTAGAGGGAAGTGGAAAAAAAGGGAGAGAGAAGAAGAAAGAAAGAAAACGAAAAGAAAAGAAAAGATATCAATAGAGTAAAATAAATTTTTACATCAAATGAAATTTAAGAAAGAGACACCAGATATCAATAAAATAATATTATATAAGGTGAGAGAAATAATGTATACTTAAGAATATAGGATATTGATATTGTAACAATTCAGATATTATAGGTAGATGTCATTAAGAGGATGCTTGTTGTAAATTGTTTTACTTGCATTTATAAATGTATTATGTGGTTTCTTAAATTAATAAAAGTTTAAAAATTAGAAAAAAGAAAAAAGAAATTGGCATCTCAGGCATCAGTAAATTGAGATGGACCAGAATGGGATACTTTTCAGTCAGGTCACACTGTTTATTACTCAGAACATGAAAAAACAAAGAAGGTACATCCTTCCTTTTATGGTTAGGAAGGGCATAGTCAGAAGAGCACTTGGCTACAATACAATTAATAAATAAATGATCCTGATTAGAATTCTCAGACAAATTTTCAACACAATGAATGTTCACATTTATGCTCCAACTACTGATGCAAAAGAAGAGGAGTTTTATGATCAAGTACAGTTTGAAATTGAGAGAACATGCAAGCAAGATGTGCTGCTTGTGATTGAAAATTGCAGTGTCAAAGTTGAAAACATGAAAGAAAACAAATACAGCTAGATTGCATGGCTTTGGAAACCAAAATGAAGCAGGAGATTGACTTACAAATTTCTGCCATTCCAATGATTTCTTCATAGCGAACACTGTCTTTAAAGAACCAGATTGACAACGTTCTACCTGGACATCACCAGACGGAGTATGCATAAATAATGATTAAAAGGATGGGAGGAGCTCAATTATAGCATCAAAGACATGGCCAGGTGCTGTCTATGGAACAAATTATGAACTGTTCATGTGCAAGATCCAAGTTAACTTAAATAGTAAGAAGAAAGCCAGACAGTTTCCATGACATGAGCTTCACCAATGATATACCGACTATTTTCAAGGAGAACATCAAGAACTGCTTTGAAGTCCTGAACTTAATTGATAGAGAACTAGAAAAATTATGGATCTAACTTTAAAGGTCATTAAAGATGGATGTGAAAAGAGACAGCCAAAAATGAAAAAAGGGAAGAAAACAAAGTGTTTTTCAGAATAAACTGGAAATTGCCAAAAGGAGAAGAGAAGCCAAAGCCAAGAAAGGCAAAAATCTTAGAAAGGAAATTAACAAAGAGTTTCAGAGAGCTGCTGGAAGAGACAAAAAGCAGCATTACAGCAACATTTTCAGACATAAAAGAAGGAAACAGAAATGGAAGAATAAGGAAAGTCATTCAAAAAATCTTTAAACTCAAAAGGAGATTTCATCCTCAAATTAGTATGCTAAAGGACACCAATGTCCAGATATTAACCCATTCAAAGGAAGATAAAAGAAGATAGAAGATGGCATCCTTGTTGCTCTCTGAGCTTAGTTGTATTCTTGCAGATATTTCATTACCCAACTATGTAACATCATCAATGCTACTGAATGTGGGGTTTGCTGTCTGATTATATATAGTAACTCATCCTGCCAGTGTTGCTGGGGTGTTATTGTCTTCTTGGAAGTTCCTTGACTGGGGTATAATTTCTTAATTTTTTAATAGCCTCTTTTGAATGGTGTGTAAATGTGGTTTATCTCTATGTGTCTGTTGATGGTACCAAGCTTCCAGGAATTCCTAACTTTTTTTAAAAAAAATTAGCTTGGTCTAAAGTGCTCACAGTTTCACAGATGAAACTATGGTTAAGTCTATCTATGTGTTATGATATTAAGGACTTTTCACTGTCTTCTAATTGCTATTTAGTGTTCGTGGATGCATTCTGCTAGTTTTCTGTCTATCTGTTCTAAACAGTGATTGTTACATGACAGGCTGAGAAATTCTAGGAGCTGAAGTCCACAAGTTGTAAAGTTGCCAAGAGACCCTTGTTGTAGATGAGTCCTATTTCCCCCTGGCTTTTAAATAATTTGAAGAGCTTTGGTTGGTTTATGTGCTACAGTGATATCATGTGGTTGTCATAGTCTGAGATGGTTTTGATATACGATAATGTTGTCATTTTTATACTTTGTATTGGTTGCACTGTAGTGGGTGGGGCAGTCAGGCATTTTTTTGATAAAGTTGTATGGCTTTCTATTTTATTGGAAGCTGTTGTATATGTGGTATTTTTCCTTTTTCTAGTATCCTGAATTACTGCAATGCATTTGTGCTTGTCTGAATAAGGTTCTCACACAGCTCCTCTTGTTTGTTGATTGGGTTGTTACTTTGGCAGTGGGGCACTTGGGTAAATGTAGGTTTCTAATTTGCTTCCTTTTCCTCTGCTGATGAAGACGTTCAGGAAGGGGAGTGTGTTGTTTTCTTCTTTCCTTGTAATTATTTTATTCCTTTGAAGATGTTGTTGATTGTTGCAGGTGTCTTCTCTATTTATTTCTTTTTTATTGTGTAATGTACATATTAGAACCATATTTTTGGCTGTATGCGTGCGGGTACTATAGTTTTGAGGTGCTGCATTACAATCTCTGTTATGAGTCCTGGGAATACTGATTCCACGGGTATTTTTCTGATTTTTTTGCTTTTATGGATGCTTCTATGGATACCCCAAAATACACAGGTCTGACATGTCTCTTTATCTACCTGCATTGTTACCAGGGATCCCAACATTCAAAATAGCTAAAGAACTTATTAAAAAAAAGTTTGGACATCTCATGGAAGGATGCAAACATTCTATCTAATATTCTACAGTGTGACTCCAGAAAAATTAAAGACCTAATAACAGAGAAAGATGACATTATGGTTGCATTCAATGTCACAGCATTCTTTACAAACCATTGACTCAGAACTAGCAAAAGAAAGAATCCATGGCAGCAGCTCTGTACAACAAACCCTGTTGAACAAAACACATTAAGATCTAAAGACTCAGAATCGTAGACCTCATCGGCCTCTGCCTTACTGTCTACTTTCAATTTGATGGACAAACATACCAACAAATTAGAAGAACACCCATGAGATTGCCACTGTAATTATTACACCAATTATATAACATAATTACACCAATTATGTAACATAGCCTGTGATAATTGCATCTTTTTCTCCCTGAACAGGAACTTTTCCACCAATATATTTTTATAATATTATATTCCAAAAACCATACAAGTAAAGTTAATAAAATGTTTTTACAGCAGAAAACCTGAAAGTTGGCACATCTACTATTCCTTAAGGTATGCTTTTATGAAGACTTGTAGTTTAAAAGCCAAACATAATGGGGGAAAAAACAATAGAACTTTGATTCATACATGCAATAATCCTTTTAATCATTTTCTAAAGCAAACAACACACAAACACCACTAATGTTGTGCTGCACTTTAAGGGGCATTTTTCAATAAGAAGGCCCACACAAAAGAAATTTACAACTGGGAAAGAGAACAACACACTTCAACAAGTTATTCTCTTGATGAATCTGATCCAGCCTCCAAAATGACAAGCGAACATCATGAGCTACATTGCATCTACTGATCAAAATGCAAAGCATGAAAAGAGTTTGCCAGGTTCATTTGATTAACTACACAGCAAATCTCTCCCTTGACAAGAGCTGGAACTATACAAGCCATCCTTAATCCTCTATTCAGAAGAACAAAATCCATTTATTTTATGCAAGGTAAAATCTTGGAGGTAAACCCACTTCCTTTCTTATGCAAGATCTCCCGTCAGGTCCAAGGTGCTCCATGGAATTTCTCTGTTTTGTCGAGATTGTTATTATTAGTACCGTAGACAATTTGCCAGCTGAGCATAGAAGCTTGGGTGAGAAATCAGAAAGTTGGCACAAAAGCTCTTTGGAGGATTACAGGAGAATTAAACATGCACTGCAAAGCAAGATCAAACAAACAGCATAGCTCAGTGGGAATCTGAGAGAGAGAGAGAGAAAAGACATGTTTAAATGAGCACTAAGGAAAAAAAGAAGGAACTCAAGGGAAACGGGAAAAGGGAACAGATCTCCCAAAAATGTATAGACTGAACTGTTGAGATAGTATCAGGGCAGTTAACACTTGGAAGGAAGTGAGGTTGATGAAGGATGAACAAGATAAATGACTCATTATATTGGCTATATAATGAAAACAACACAATACTACCAGGTGGCCAAAAAAAAGAAGAAAAAGACAAAGACAAAACTACTTCATTCTTAAGCTTGGCTCCAGGGAAAGCCAGGTGCTCAAGTAGACAACTGAAAAGATGAATGAAATGGCAGGATTGAACCTTGGGACTGAAAAAGGCAGTAGCAAGAGGATACTTTTTACTTGGAATAAACTAACATTTATGAATTGTCTTTGAGAAATCCTGGATAATTAGAGGAGTGGAAGAGGTAACAGAGTATGTGTTTTGGGGGGAAAAAATAGGGGGGGGGGAATGGAGAATTTAAGGAAGTAGAGATATGTCAATCTGACATCAATACTTAGGTAGATTCTACAGCAGATACTAATTAATTAATGAGGCTATTAATTTATTGATGACTTTAAACTGGTTCAGTCAAAACCGCCCTGTAAGCAGTTTGTTGAGAAGACAATCAGAGTCAGCATGTACTTGTCAGCAACAAATCTTAACTGGCTGCTGAGCAATTTTGTAGACTGTGGGAATCTTGTAGATGCATATGAGCATGGTATCTAACAAATTCTCCCATGATGTTTTGATTACCAAGTGAATTAAGTGTGATTTTTTAAGGTGTGGCAATTAGCTAGATTCATGTGGCCAGAGAGAGGGATTATGAATATTAAAAAAAAAGAAAAGAAAAGGTATTGATGTAGATGTTGAAAGATCCTGTTTTCTGTATTTCTCAACATTTGTATAAATTACTTGGATGAAAAAGAATCAAAACTGGGTGAATAGGTAATACTTGAAAAGTCGAACAATTAATTAAAGCAATCTTTGCATGCTAAAATTATCTGATAGTAATAGTATGACATTTTAAGACAGAGAATGCAACATTCTTTACTTAGACATTACAAATGAAATGCCCAGGTATAGATTGAGAAATAGAATGGTGGGATAACAGTACTTGTGAAAAAGATTGGAATAGGTACTAATTACAGACTGAAAATTGAATAAAAGCAGTGTCCTAGAGTTGCAAAAAGACAAATGTAATTTTAGGTTGTATGAACTGAAGTATATTTTCCAAACCACAGAAAGTTATCATTCTACTTTGACCCATTACCTTGAAACCAGCAGTTAAACTATCACGCTTTAAAAAAAAAATCAGCTAAACTAGAAGAGGTTCAGGAGAAAACAAACAAGGCAGTTGATCAGGAAACCAGACTAGAAAGAAGAATAAAGAAGTAAGTTTCACTTGAAGATAAATAAGGTGGAAAATGACCCCATTATTTTTCTAATATAATTTTTATTAAAGAAATATTTAACAGAATAAAAACAATACAAAAGAGAAAAGTAATAAGTAAGTGAAAAATGTGCAAGTGCATTTATGTTTTACTCTCTTTCTCCAAGGTTGCAAAATAATATCCTTGTTTGAAAATGAGCATGTACTTGGCATGAAGAGATGATACATTGAAAAAGCTAAAGATTTCAACAGACAGGAGAGGGGAGGAAGAAGAAGAAGAGGAAGAGGAAGAGGAGGAGGAGGAGGAGGAGGAGGGGAGAGAAGGAGGAGGAGGAGGAGGAGGAGGAGGAAATATTGCATTATATTCTTTTATACTGGTTTTCAGGCTGAAGCAAAACATCCATGATAAGACAGAGGGTTTTGCACCTTGGAGATGCTCTCTTCTTTGAGTAGTGTGACTTGCTTGATGAAGCACTTTGCATTCATTGAAAGCTTTCCAATTTGTCTCTTTTCTCCTTGAGAAAGATTTCTGTTCAAGCATTGCAGATATGCAGAAGCCTCTTCTGACTTTTTCAGATATGAGGGATTATAAAATGGCCACATAATACTGCGGCACCTCCACTTCTGTCCTCCAGTGTCCTTCTTCAGAGGAGGACCTGCAGAGCAGAGCAAATTTGCAAATGGCTTTGCAAAAATTCTTCAAATCAAAATTCTGTGTCAAAAGTTGTCTACAACCTTATTCAAGAGAATTCTAGGAAAGAGTTTAATAAATACTGCTTACAAAATATGGAAACAAAAAGGAATGAATTATGGGCCATTTTTTGAGATGGGAAAGTGAACTTTTCATTGAACACCGAATCTAGTTCTGGTATTTGATTTGATATTAGTTATGCATTTTGTGTGTGGGGGGGGTCATTGTTACAGAAGATCTAGAACAAATATCTGAGTTGATGTTGACTTCCTCAGGGAGCACTTTCTACCACTTGTAAAAGAAAGACGTGTAGGACTGGAATCTCAAAGTCATGGCTCCTTCAGCTCATTTCCTCTCTCTCAGAAGGCAGAAGATGGCCAGGAAACAGGAAGCAGTTTGATGACCTCTCAGTCACAAGAGATCCTCCTTTAGGTTGAGAAGAAAGCTCAGCTCCATGCAAAGGTTGGGTAAACAGAAGGGCGTCTATGTTCCTAGCTCACATCAAATCACCATCACAATCTGCATTGGGGTCTATCAAGGATGCTGCTTGTAATGATAAGGAGAGTGGCCATGGCATAATATTCAGTTTAGGATTAAACGTATCAATTCAAACTCAAAGTCCACCATATTTCCTCATTAATCATAATTAGGAAACACCCTGATTATGCACAGAGATTTCTTTTTTCTGTTTTCTTAAAGTAATTTGAAATAGAATAGAATTTTTTATTGGCCAAGTATGATTGGACACACAAAGAATTTGTCTTGGTGCATATGCTCTCAGTGTACATAAAAGAAAAGAAAAGATACATTCATCAAGAATCATAAGGTACAACACTTAATGATAGTTATAGGGTACAAATTGAACTTGAGCTATATCTGTAGAAATTATAGTTTCTTATGAAAAGGTGGCACATGCCAAATTGAAGATATCTCCTTTAAAGAGAACTGTCTATATATATATATATATATATATATATATATATATATATATATATATATATGGCAAAATTGGAAATAGTTATCAGGCATATTTTCCACTTCTGAGAAGATAAGCCCTGCCAAGTTTCAGATAATTAGATTCAAGGGTTTGTATGCTGTTATTTGATTACAACAATATCGATGCTCTGATTAATGGAAAACACTGCCAGGTAAGTGTCAAAATGAAAATGTTAAAAAGCAGCTCTGTTTCAGGGTAACTCAAAAAAAGAAATCAATAGTCTACTTTGATACTTTTCATTATCTTCCTTTTTTACTCTGTTTATCAACTAATGAAAATACTTGTTTGTTGTGGTCCTTGGGCTAATTAACTCATCCTCATAATAATTTGAATTTGAGAGCTTTACACTTGGATACCTTGAGAGAGTTTTGATCGATTGTGTGCCATCAGGTCATTTCTGACTCCTAACAAATCTCAGATGAGAACTTGCTGACCTCTTTACAAAAAAATTGAAACATGTTCCTCCAATTGGGCTCAGTTCCAGCATTCTTCATATAATGCACAATTAGCACAGATAAATAATTACAACAAAGTGTGATAATGGCTGCTGATTTAGAGGGCTATGAAAGGAGATTGGAAACATTTGCATAGGACAAGTCCAGGGGTCTGCAACCTTAAACACTCAAAGAGCCATTTGGAGCCATTTCACACAGAAAAGAAAACACCAGGAGCCACAAAACCTGGGTGGGCGTGGCCAACTCGACATCACTCACTTCCACCAGTCACATGACTCTCTCTCTGTATCTCTCTCTCTCTCTCTCTCCCTCTCTCTCTGGATCTCTCTGTCTCTGCACCAGCCGCTTCTCCATCACCCGCTGTTGCCCTTACCTTTTCAGGCCAGGCGAGGAGTGATGGAGGGGAGGATGAGGGGCGGGCCAAGCCAGTGGGGGGATCACCCAACAGGGAGCCACAGTAGAGGGCCCAAAGAGCTGCATGTGGCTCTGGAGCTGCAGGTTGCTGACACCTGGATAAGTCTATTAAAGGCTATTGGTCTTGAAGATTCCATGGTATCTGGATTGGGGGCCACATGCTTAAAAATATGTTCTAGGGGAACACTGATGGAAGAGAAATATGTTTCTATTTTTGCTTGCAAATACCTGCAAAAACATTTGGTTGGCTACTGGGAGAAACAAAATTCTATATAAATGGATCTTGTCCTGATCCAGCAGGTCTATTTTTGTTTTATACCTATCATTCATTATTACATGTTTATCTAACAGATAATTCAAAGTGTGAGTAGGAACCATCTTGCTACTGTGATATTTCAAATAATTGTGCTATTATATTTTAAACCTGCCGTGATTTCCATTTTCACCTGGATTATACTTGCTTAATTTTAAAAAGCAGAATGTTAGATCCCAAAGAAGAGATTTTCAGTATCTATTTCTGTTTAATCTTTGAGTGACAATCTTCATGTGCATACATGGAGATAAAAGAAGCTCAAAGTCCCATTGCCTCTGGTTACCCAACAATAGGTCGGGAGGACCTGTGATCCTTCAGATGCGGCTGAACTGTACTTTCAGCAGGAAAAGTCTTCAGCGATTATTCTGCAAAATAATGGAATAGAGAGAAAATTATAAGCATAGCATTTATACCACTGAAGTCCAGGAGTGTTCTGCTTGCTGTGGATTAACTCAGAAAAAAAAATAAGTTTTTTCCCCCCCTCAAAACAACTGGAATCATTAGGGACCTATTTCAAGATCCAGAAAATGACCCTCTGGTTTTTTCCCCCCTGATCTTTCAAAGACGTTATTCCTCAAGCTCTGCAAACAGCTTCGTGCAATTTCCACTGTGTTGAGAACTCAAAGTGAGTGGAGATAGGGACTGCGAACAGTGTCCTAGTCGGGTGGGTTCTACTTACCTTTACTATTGGTTCGCAATGGGGCCACACAGAAGCTTCCTGATGACGTTGGGGTCGGTGGGCGGAGCCTCCCACCAGTTTTACTACCAGTTCTATAGAACTGGTCTGAACTGGGGGCAACCCACCACTGGTCCTATTCCCTTCTTCCCTTCATAATATACACAGACCTTTTTCTCTATGTTGGCATTTAAGGAGGCTGGATTTCAGTGCCCAGAATTCCCCAGCCAGCCATGCTGGGAATTGAAGTCCAGCCTTCTTAAACTTGCCAACACTGAGAAACACTACACTATAGGGTTGTTACAGGAGCAACTTGTTACTCCCATATAACACCTCTCCTGTGTGAGCTGTGCTGGTTACCAGTGGTTATCCGAGTCCACTTCAAGGCGCTGGTTCTCACCTATAAGGCCCTACATGACTTAGGTCTGGGATATTTGCAGGACCTTCTCCTGCCTGCCTCCCACTGTCCTGTTCGCTCACATAGGGCTGCTCTCCTCAGGGTTCCGACAGCGAGCCAATGTTGTCTGGCGGCGCCCAGGGGTAGGGCGTTCTCTGTGGGTGCTCCTACCCTCTGGAATGAGTTACCTACCGAGCTCTGGGCGGCTCCTGATCTCCGCTCCTTCCATCGGGACCTGAAGACTTGGCTGTTCAAGCAAATAGGTTGACCCTGATTCTGGGTTTTATTATTTATTATTTATTAGTTAATTTGGTTTTAAAATGGGATTTTGTTGTACATGATTTTAACTTGTGTTCGCCACCCTGAGTCCTTCTGGAGAAGGGCGGCATATAAATACATGAAATAAATAAATAAAATAAATAGTCATTCTGGTGGAAATTCTGAAGTGGAAAGGGAAGGTTTGCTGATGTACTCTCTGCACGGAGGCTAAAGAGGGGGTAGAACTGTGTGTATGGCTCTTTTTGATCTACATTTTGAACTCTCCATGAATGAGGTTCTTCCCTTTAGTCACCTGGCATTGCGAGACTTTGTCTTCCCTCTCTTTTTCTAGCCCCTCTTTTGAGACACATGGAAAAGATAGCATGGAACTTCAGGAGATTTGAAGAGGAAAAGTGGGTCAAGCAACAATATATGTGTCCTTAATCACAATGAAAACTCTGCAATTTATGCTCTTGCATTTGACACTGGAACACAAGGATGAAAGGATTTCTAATTGTGTGTGTTTTATCATTCTGAGGAAGGCTATATGGGATACTGGAGTTTTGGGAAGGGAAGAAGAATGCACAACCACTGCTTCTGATTGTGCCAGAAGACCTATGTGTGCATAATTATAGGATACTGAGTCCTTTCAAATGAATGTTACATGTTGCGCTACTGAACAGACTATCAAGGGTCACAGTATGCTGTATGTTTGGCAAGTAGGCATAGCAATCAAACTATTTCATCACATATTCACAGGGTGAATTGCTGAACAGATCTTAAATATATAGCTCTAGATTGGTGCACTGTAATTGAAAATGCCTGGGAACCTGCAGTGGCCAGTCTGCTAATGAGAACTCAGCATGTTCTTATTTTCCCAAGGTGATTCTATTCCAGGCTGAAAACAAGATATAAAATGTTTATCTCAGATGGTTACATTATCTTGTCTCTGTAGTCATTCTGGTTTGCTTTATTTGTAATTTGCCTTTATATTTCATATGTATATTGTTATTTATTTTGAAATTAGTTGTAAGGTATTTAGAGTGTGCCATGTCTGTTATTCTTAAATTGAAGAAACTAGGGAAAAGAACTAGGCCACTCAGGTATGTATTAAATCATATCCCTGATGAATATACGGTAGAGGTGATAAATACATTTAAGGAATTAGATCTGATAGATAGAGTGCCTGAAGAACTATGGACGGAGGTTCACAACATTGTACAAGAGGTAGCAACTAAAACCATCCCAAAGAAAAAGAAAGGCAAGAAAGCAAAATGGTTGTCAGCAGAAGCTTTGCAAATAGCTGAGGAAAGAAGGGAAGCGAAAGGCAAGGGAGAAAGAGAAAGATACACCAAATTGAATGCAGAATTCCAGAGAATAGCTAGAAGAGATAAGAATGCCTTCTGAAATGAACAGTGCAAAGAAGTAGAAGAAAACAATAGAATAGGAAGGACCAGAGATCTCTTCAAGAAAATTGGAAATATGAAGGGAACATTTCATGCAAAGATGGGCATGATAAAGGACCAAAATGGCAGGGATCTAAGAGAGGCAGAAAAGATTAAGAAGAGGTGGCAAAATTACGCAGAAGAACTATACAAGAATGAGCTTAATGTCCCTGATAACCACGATGGGATGGTCACTGACCTCGAGCCAGACATCCTGGAATGTGAAGTTAAATGGGCCTTAGGAAGTCGGAGTAACAACAAAGCTAGTGGAGGTGACAGTATTCCAGCTGAGCTATTCAAAATCTTGAAAGGCAATGCAGTAAAAGTGCTACACTCAATTTGCCAGCAAATTTGGAAAACTCAACAGTGGCCACAGGATTAGAAAAGGTCAGTTTACATTCCAATTACAAAGAAGGGCAATGCCAAAGAATGTTCAAACTACTGCACCATTGCACTCATTTCACATGCTAGCCAAGTTATGCTCAAAATCCTATGAGCTAAGCTCCAGCAGTAAGTAGACCAAGAACTACCAGAAGTACAGGCAGGATTTTGAAGAGGCAGAGTAACTAGAGATCAAATTGCCAACATACGCTGGATCATGGAGAAAATTCCAGAAAAACACCTACTTCTGTTTCATTGACTATGCTAAAGCCTTTGATTGTGTGGATCACAACAAATTGTGGCAAGTACTTAAAGAGATGGGAGTACCAGACCATCTTATTTGTCTGTTGAGAAAGCTATACGCGGGTCAAGAAGCAACAGTGAGAACTAGACTTGGAATCACTGATTGGTTCAAAATTGGGAAAGGAGTCTGGCAAGACTGTATACGGTCACCCTGCATATTTAACTTATATGCAGAGCATATCATGAGAAAGGCGGGGCTAAATGAATCAAAAGTTGGAATTAAGATTGCTGGGAGAAATATCAACAACCTCAGATATGCATATGATGCCACTCTAATGGCAGAAAGTGAAAAGGAATTAAAGAGCCTCTTGATGCGGGTGAAGGAGAGTGCAAAAGTTGGCTTGAAACTCAATATTAAGAAAACTAAGATCATGGCATCTGGCCCTCTCACTTCCTGGCAAATAGATGGGGAAGAAATGGAGGTAGTGACAGATTTTATTTTCCTGGGTTCCAAGATCACCGCAGATGGGGACTACAGGCAAGAAATTAAGAAATTTTCTTTGCAAGCTATGGCAAAGGAACTTGCCAGAGCTTGCTCTTGGGGAGGAAAGCTATGGTAAATCTAGACAGCATACTAAAAAGCAGAGACATCACCCTGCCAACAAAAGTGTGTATAGTCAAGGCTATGGTTTTTCCAGTTGCAATGTATGGCTGTGAAAGTTGGACCATAAGGAAGGCTGAGTGCCAAAGAATTGAGGCCTTTGAACTATGGTGCTGGAGAAGACTCCTGCGAGTCTTTGGACTGCAAGATGATCAAACCGGTAAGTCCTAGGGGAGATCAACCCTGACTGCTCTTTAGAAGGCCAGATCCTAAAGACGAAACTCAAATACTTTGGCCACTTAATGAGAAGGAAGGACTCACTGGAGAAGAGCCTAATGCTGGGAACAATTGAGGGCAAAAGAAGAAGGGAACGGCAGAGAATGAGGTGGCTGGATGGAGTCACTGAAGCAATTGGTGTAAGCTTAAATGGACTCCAGGGGAAGGGAGAGGACAGGAAGGCCTGGAGGAACAAAGGTCGCGATGGGTCGGACATGACTTCATGCCTAACAACAAAAAATGTCTATTATTAAATTATTTAACTAAATAATGCAGGCTCAATGGTATGTAGACTGCAGAAATTATTGGAATCTAAGTTAGTTACGATTTAATGAAATCCTATTGGTTTCACTGGGTTGGTGTGCCACCTATTGTTTAAAACTAATTCAAAGTTCTGCTTCTATAGTGTGTCCCATAAGTTAAATTGCTGGAGGATAGTCTTATAGTGTAATATATTTAGACAAAACTCTAGTATTTTTCTCTAATCCACCATTACTGTTTGAACTGCAGCTAAGATAACAGAAGAAATACTTCTTTTTCAATGATAAATCTCATGCAGCAAAATGGACTGATCAAGAGACAGAAAAGGGAACTTAATATATGTCTCGTGCCTCAAATTTGATAAATTTAGAGCTAAGCAGGATGAATCAAGGAACTAAAAGGAATAGGGTTGAGCATAGGCTCCCAGCTACAGTATATGTATATTGTTATTTAGTGACACAAGCTGCTTCCTGGATCTAGTAGTTCTTAACACAGTCATCTAGGTGGGAATAGGGCTGGAAGTAACAAATGTGTCACTGTTCCAACTCTCCAAAAGCAAGAAACAGAAATAAAAGCATTAACAACTGCTTTTAATTCTTGCAGGCCTGGAAACCTCAGCACATAGCAACCAAAATAAAGGCAGCAATAACCGTTGCTGCTTTCCCGCCACTTTAACCCCGCCTCCCATGTGCACCTGTCCCACCCGAATGGCTATTGTACTTCTTGAGAGGCCTGAGAGGTTTGGAATCTTTCTGTTGGGCCTAGTTCTTTCTTCTGCTGCTCTCCAGCTGATTGTCGGCCAGCTACTTCTTTGTTGTCAACCTCCCACTACTGTTTTTTATTATCCCTGTAAGTCTTCCCCCCAAAGGTGGGATTCAGCAAGTTCTGACCAGTTCTGGAGAACCAGTAGTAAAAATTTTGACTGGCCCCACCCCCATCTATTCTCTGCCTTTCAAGTCCCAGTTGATCAGGAGGAAATGTGGATTTTGTGGTAACCTTCCCCTGGATTGGGGTAGGAATGGAGATTTTACAGTATCCTTCCCCTGCCACACCCATCAAGCCATGCCACACCCACCAGGCCACGCCCACAAAACCGGTAGTAAAATTTTTTGAAACCCACCTCTGCTTCCCCCCCTCCCTGAATGGCAACCCTGAGACGGTCCGCTGGAGGCTCGCCATTTTGAGGGTTGACAAAATGAGGTATCACAACATAGCAACAGAAAGTCTACCTGAGATATATCTCAACAAATATACAAAAGATTGAACTGAGATGCATTAAAGAAAGTCTTATGGAATCTCCTTTTTGAGGAGGTCCATTGGCCCCCACTGTCCCAATTTTTTTTAGCAAACTTTTAATTGTTGGTAGAGCTGAGTTTTGATTTTAATAATATTGCTTTTAAATTTGCTTCGCTTTAATTGTTTTTACCCTTGTGTTTTATCATTTGCATTTTTAATTGCTCTCAGATGGTTTGAGTGTCAAATTGACAAAAAAAGCATCCAATATTTAATAAATGGATAGATTCCATATAGCATTTACATAAGTTTAGCTTTTTAAAAAAAATTAGTTTGAGTGTTGAAAATCCTTTTGTCACAAAGACGTTTTGAAGGCAAAGTTAATAGGTGCCTTTGAAGATGCTCATGGAATACCATCACAATCTTGATGGATTGATACGAACATTTGTATGCCCACTTCTTCTAGGATTTTATTTGCTCATAGCAAATTTAAAAACAAAAAGTAACCATAAAAATTACTGTAAATCATCATCAAATGAGTTTAAACATAATATATAGCATAACTAGTTATGTTAAGCTTATAATAATCCACTACAGAATGGGCAATGGTTGGTACTGGTGATGTCATGCATTAGTTTCTTTTAAAATCTCTTCTGTGAGAGCATACCAAGCTTCAGATCAATTTGTTTTCAACACTTTTATCTTTAAATATGTTTTAATTTTGATCTCATGGTAACACTATCTATATTGCAGGGGTGAAATGCTCCCGGTTCAGACCGGATCGCCTGATCCAGTAGTGATGGAGGTGGGTGGTTCGGAGAACCGGTAGCAATAATCCCTGCCCCCCCCCCATGCCCAGCTGAGCCGCACAATCATCAGAGGCTTTTTCTTTTAATTTTTAAAAGCATTTTTTTCTACAACCCCTTCGGCCAAAAGAAATGCTTTTAAAAGTTAAAAAAAAGCCTCTGATGATTGCGTGGCTCAGCTGGGATCATCAAAATGATCGTCAGCTGATGATCCCAGCTGAGTTGCCTGATCGGCAGAGGTGTTTTTTTTTCTTTTAAATGCCTCTGACGATCCAAGCTGAGTTGCCTGATCGGCAGAGGCTTTTAAAAGAAAAAAAAACCTCTGCTGATCAGGCAACTCAGCTGGGTTCGTCAGAGCCTTTTGAAAGCATTTTTTTTTACAACCTCCTCGCCGAAGAAGTTGTAGAAAAAATGGTTTTAAAGGGGAAAAAATGGCCATGCCCACCCAGTCACATTACACCCACCACCAAGCCACACCCACAGATCCGGTAGTAACAAATTTTAGATTTCACCCCTGCTATATTGCAAAATATTTTTCAAGTGCAATTATAGAAAATAATAACTTTGGACATCTTCAGGAAAAGTTCACACTAAATCACTACATGTCAGCTTAGTTGAGCCTTAGATGTTTTAATTTAGGACACAACCAACTAATTACAACATGTTTATGGACCATTGATGTTTTCTCAAGGGCAGTGTCATCCTCCAAGCACTGGTTAGTGCTGTCCATAGATTTTATTTTTAAGTGGGTGGAACAATACAAGCTGGACCTTTTATTTAATTTATGAATCCAACCACTTCCTTGGAATCCAGAGCAGGAATGGGGTGGAATTAGATTTACAATATACAGTAAATGTGAGACCCAATTATTTGGGAGTGAAACTATTTTTACATTGCTTTCTAATTACATGAAAGAAACTGATCTTTCTTAGCTCTAGAACTCTGCATCTACCTGTTATATTATCAATGTCTTTTCTTGGCCCATGGCATATTCACAGTCACAATCTATATAAATAAAATGAATGTGTGTCAAGTAATTGTAAAAGAATGAACACTAGCTGCATTTTTAATCGTATTAGTCTCTTGTCCCAAAGCTCCCTTATTCAATGACAGAAACAAGAATGATGAACTGCATTTGCACCATTTTCATGATAGATATTCACCATATTCAGCTAAGGGCATAACCATCCAATTTCTGCTTCTCTTTCTTTCATTGTTTGATTAATGAAGAATAGGGTGATAACAATCACCACTAAATATTCAATATTATTCTATGCATTGCAAGTCTTTAATAATTCAGCAGGTGCTGTAATATGATAAATAGTGAGCACTTAATGCTAAACTAATGTTAGGTCCACTCCTTTCAAAGTTTCCATTGCCTGGATAATTAATGCTATTCTAGATAGAAGTAAATGTACTTGACTTGTGTAAACATATAATATAGCCTGTGCAGATAGATCATCATTTATTCTAATTTAGAAGAAGCAGAAAAAGCAAAGATTACAAATCAGTTTTAGAAAGTGTCACATATATTTAGTCTTGGATGCATATATTAAGTAGTATCAGTAGCAAAAGTGTAACTCCTTACTTTTAATTAGAATGATTAGATACTACTTGAATTATTATTCTGGACAAGGTTGAATTCCAGCTTTGTACAATTTTAAGATTCAGCCTAGAAGTTTGCTTTATATAGCAATGCCTTTGGGGTTTGGTTTTACATATTTTGGGCTGGGGTGGTAGGTACGTTCATTTCCACCTCATCTGGCTGTTATCATGTGTTTATTGAATATCATGCATTCCAGGGGTGGGTTCTAATTTTTTTTACTACAGGTTCTGTGTGTATGGCTTATTTTGTGGGTGTGGCTTGATGGTCATGTGACAATTATTTAGGATTTAGCAGAGGTACTGGTCTACCAGGCTTTTAACTGCTTGCAGAGCTGTACCAATCCTCCCATTTATTTCTGCAGGCACTGGTCTACCCATTTATTTTTGCAGGCACTGGTCTACTCATTTGTTTTCTTTTAACACTGATCAGCTGTAGGGCGGCCCTTTGAAGCCTTGCTGCAAGAGTTTAAACAGTTTTTTTCCCTCTAGCCATCAGCTGGGACTAAGGAGGCAGCAATAGATTGGGGGTGGGGCCAAATAAAAGGTAAGAATAACGTGGGAGGTGGGGGGGGGGGCAGAACCGGTTCGGTGACATCATATCGTCATCGCTACCGGATCGGCGGAACCGGGCATAACCGGGAGGAACTGGGAGGAACCCACCACTGATGCATTCCCTAATTAAGCGTAATAAAATTTGAATCTGCAAATGCCTGAAAAAAGAGATATTCAAATGATAATAGTTACTTTGTTTTATTTTGAAGTTTAGACAAAATTCCCTTGTTTAGTTGGTCCTATTTGAATTACTTAAGGTGGTTATAATATTTCTTAATACAACTGAGCCCCAAATTTATGCTGCTAAGTGACACAGTTGTTAAGTGAATGTTGTCCCATTTTATGACCTTTCTTGCCACAGTTGCTAAGTGAATTACTGCAGTTGTTAAAATAGTGATATGATTGTGAAGTAAATCTGATTTCCCCGTTGACTTTTCTTGTCAGTATGTCACAAAAAAGTGATCATGTGACCCCCAGGTCACTGCAACCATCATTAATAGGAGTAAGTTGCCAAGCATTTGAATTTTGATCATGCTGCTGTCAGCCCTGATCAGCCTCAGTTGACCTGATTGAGGCCATTTTGAGGCTTCAGTGTTGCCACATTGGAGCTGAGGGACAGAGATAGCTGGGGTTTTATAGCCAAAACAAAAGACTTTCTCCTGGGAACCAAGGACATTCCCACATGTGGCCAAAGAGAGAAAGGAGGAGTGAGTTTACCAGGCAACTGGACAGCTCCTTGATTGGATGTGTGACGGATTGTTTGGGAAAGAGGGAAAATGTTTACTTTTAATTAGGTGAAAACCGTGGGAACCTCCAGAGTCGGTTTTCACCAGAACTGTGCCAATATGATATATCCAATAAAACTATTCTTTGAGGAACCTATCTGCCTCGGAGTTTTGTTTGCTATCAGTGTACTACTTGGAACCCTGACAGCTGCAATGTCCATAAATGTGAAAAATGGTCATGTCACTTGTTTTTAGTGCTGCTGTAACTTTGAATGATCACTAAATGAACTGTTGTAACTATTGTATTATTCAAGCCTGATTTTTCCTCTTCCCAAATAGTAGTTTTTCCAAATTATCTCATGGTGGTGAGGAGCTGTAATTCAGAGATACGAAATGTTTTTAAGGCCTGAAGATCACACTTGGCTGCTGAATAATATACTGAAGGAGACACGCTTCCAGAATGCGACTGAGCCAGAATAAAGAAATGGTTGCTAGCAGGAAAAAAGTAAACTCAGTTTAATTTTTTTTTTATTTGATGTATATGCCGCCTTTCTCCGGAGACTCAGAGCGGCTTACAATGCGTTAAGCAATAGCCTTCATACTTTTTGTATATATTCATACAAAATCAGCTTATTTCCCCCACAATCTGGGTCCTCATTTTACCTACCTTTGAAAGGATGGAAGGCTGAGTCAACCTTGAGCCTGGTGAGATTTGAACTTGCAGTAATTGCAGGCAGCTGATGTTAATAACAGTGCTTTAGTCTGCTGCACCACCAGGGCTCTTTAATTCACATCCAATTCAAATTATATCAATTTGAAAAGTTAATATGACGATGTCCCTCTAGATAATGACTTTCTTATTCTGCCTCATTCCAAATTACAGTTTGGTAGCAACTTTTGGAAAAGCTTGAAGACTGTATCCAAGGCTTAGGTACATGTGGATTGTACAACATTAGTCTTCATATATACAACAATGTTCATCCTGAGATTTTCTAATTTAATTTAAAGGTAGCTGTATCATATTTCAGCAGATTTTTAGCAGCAAGGCTAAATGTTTTTGTATATATGAACAAATAGAAGAATAACATTGGTCTGAGCAAAAAAGAAGAAGCTTAACTCCTCTGCATTTGATCTACCAACTGTTGCTAGGATATATTTAGAAAATATCAAAATATGAAAACTCTAAATATTGAGTGAAATTGTACTAAACTCACTTAAATCAGGAGGCTCCATCAAAATGAAACTCTGTTTTATATCTATAATGTTTCTGTTTGTCGGTCCATCCATCCATCCATCCATCCATCCATCCATCTACAGTTTCTATCTTTCAATTTTGATGTCACCTGAGTGACTCTATGACTCTAGAGATTTGGAAGTATAGCATAATTCCCCCCCCCCCCATTTACTTTGCCCCGTCCAACAAAATATATTTTGCTCCTATTCAACATTCAACACACTTGCACACACCCACATTACATACACACAAATCCTGAAATATCTTATTGGAATGTCTTGCCATCTATTTTTTTTAATCGTTTTTTGAATCTGTATTGTTCTGCATCCTCATACAGTATAGGAGAGTAGATTTGGTCTCTAAGAGGTTAAGGCACAAAGCAGGAGACTGAGTTTTAGTCCCACCTTAAGCATGAAAACTGGCTGGATGGCATTGAGCCAGCCACTCTCCCTCAACCCAACCTACCTCAAGGTTTGTTGTTGGGAAAATAGGAGAAGAAGGAATATTAGGTATGTTTCTGTGCCTCGTGTTGTTTGTAAAAAATAAATAAACAAATACTTTTTATAAATATAATGGTATATGAGTCTGTACTGCTGTTTGGTGGTTCTATTATTGTTTCTGAGAGTACAGCTGACAAATAAAATGCGAGTGAATCCAATGGCAATTAAATAGATGACTTTATAAAAGCTAAATAAAAAGACAGAAAGTCAGCATTACATTTAAAATCTGCTGCATAGACCAGAACATCTAAAAGCTGATGGATCTCTTTGAGGGTTAAGAATAATGAAGGGAAGTGAAAATTGTCTAAGTAAAAACTGACACTTCTCTTGTCTTTCATCTTTTAAAATTATTTGCAATTTGCATATTATTAGCTTCTGTGTTTCAATCTCTTCTGAATATTGAAGCATTTTGTTTTAATGCACAAAAAGCAGATTTGAACATTATGCCTAATGGAAAATTATACTGTAAGCACCAATGGTTTTTTTATATAGTTCAGATTGGAATAAATTCATTTAGTTGTTTTGTGTGTGTGCACAGGCACACTGCAATTTACTGTATATAAATTTAGATGTGATTTTTGAGTATTTACTTGTGAAATGCTGATAACTGCTGTTGAAGATTTTGACTAGTGGAACCAATTGGATCGATCTGAATGATCAAAGGATTTATAGAACAAAATATTGTATAAATACCGTATATACTCGAGTATAAGCCGACCTGAATATAAGCCGAGACCCCCAATTTTACCACAAAAAAATGGGAAAACTTATTGAATCGAGTATAAGCCGGGGGTGGGAAATGCAGCGGCCACTGGTAAATTTCAAAATAAAAAAAGACTGGTCAAAAGTGCAAGGACCTGTCAGAAATCACCTTTTTCAGCCCTCTGGGTAGTCCTTTTGTGCATATGGACTACTCAGAGGGCTGAAAAAGTAATTTTTGACTGGTTCTTGCACTTGTGACCAGTCCTCGAACTTACGATTATCCTCACATTTTACATTTTTGCCCTATCTTATCACCATTTCTCTCTCCCACTCTCTTTCTCATTCATTCTCTCTCCCTCTCTTTCTCTCTCTCTCTCCTCCACTCACTCTCTCATTCTCTTTCTCCCCCCTTCCTCAAAGAGAGAGGTGGTAGATTTGAGGAGAAAGATTGCTGTACAATAAAAGAGATGAAAGGGAAGAAAACCAACCCCAAACAAATATAAAGATATTAAGATAAAGAATGAATTGTTAAACTTTAAAGAATAAAAGAGAACAAATATGAATAAATAGCAATAATTAGAAACACACATACAAACATACAATGTATTTTCTTTGAACAGAGTATTTGGCCGGTTCACAAATTTAAACAGTGTTCAGTCATTTCACTTAAATTTACAATTTCTATATTTCCTTTTTGCCATATTTATTCCTCATCTATTTTTTTAAAAAAACCAATATTACCCTTCATCCTCATCTCTAATCTTAATCAAATTCAATTTTTCACTTCTATTCTATATTATACCCCTTCCCATTGTCATCTATTTTTATATCCATCCTCATATTGGTTAATTATGTAATATTACAGTTGTTCAATACAAATTCAACAATTTAATATAAATCAATTAGTTATATAACTATCTTTTTTGTATATTAATCAATATGAACATAAATATTCCAATTATTTCCATGCAATCCAATTTCTTACAAATCAATTACCAGTAATTATATTTACCAATAATAATAAACCAAATAATTTCCCCCATATATTCTTCCAAACCACAACTTAACCATTTCTGCTTTCAACACAATATACAATTAATAGTATCTCAATTATTACAATTCCCTAGTTAAATAGAGCTTTTTCTTTTGTGCTTTAAAATCTTGAACTCTCCTCTTTTGCCATTTGCCATGAATTTCCCATTGTTTGCACCTACTTTTTTTGATGAGGAAAAAGAAATCTGCCTTTCCAACGTTGCAAGCAAAAGAAATCTCTCTCTGCCTCATTTTGTCACCTTGCAGCAAAGACTCTGCTTTAGTTTCAGTTTCGCTTTTTTAGCATAGCTGGGAGGGGGAGGGAAAATGCTCCAGCAATTTACCACTTTGCAGCTAGCTAGCAACAGAGCCCCGGTAAAACAACTGAGAGCATATCAGCTGAGAGTCGGGAGGCTCTTCAAATCAACTTATGGTAATTAACCTATACTGATGCTGAAAGGGGCTGTTTTTTCTATTTTTGCAGACAGGGGTCTACTCATTTGTTTTCTTTTAAAAAGGCATTTTTTTCGTGACTCGAATATAAGCTGAGGGGGGCCTTTTCAGCCTGAAAAACGTGCTGAAAAACTCGGCTTATATTCGAGTATATAGGTATGTGGCCAATGATGGATCCAGCCTTAAAAGTAGAACCAGGACAGGGGTGAAATCTAAAATTTGTTACTATCGGTTCTGTGGGTGTGGCTTGGTGGGGGGGGTAATGTGACTGGGTGGGCGTGGCCAACTTTTTTTTTTAAAGCATTTTTTCTACAACCTCTTTGGCCAAAGAGATTGCAGAAAAAAATGCTTTTAGAAACCTCTGACAATCAGGCAACTCAGCTGGGATGTCAGAGGCTTTTAAAAGCATTTTTTCTACAACCCCTTTGGCTGAAGAGGTTGTAGAAAAAATGCTTTTAAAAGCCTCTGATAATCCCAGCTGAGCCGCGTGATCATCAGAGGCTTTTTTTTACTTTTAAAAGCATTTTTTTTGGCCAAAGAGGTTGTAGTAAAAATGCTTTTAAAAGTTAAAAAAACCCAGCCTCTGATGATCACGCGGCTCAGCTGGGCATGGGGGTGGGGTGGGGGGCAGGGATTTTTGCTACCAGTTCTCCAAACCACCCACCACCATTGTTACCGGATTAGGAGATCCGGTCCAAACCGGGAGCATTTCACCCCTGAACCAGTACTTAATTTATTCAATAGTACCTTCTCCTCTTGATCTCAGTAGGTCTGGTTCTAAGCTGATACTTCTGAATCTAACTCAAACTTATGTATTAGATTTTTCAGGTCCACTGGGTAGCTCCTAATTGAATATTTCTAGATAGAATTCTTCCATGAATAGAGTTTTCCCTTTTTCTGAGTAAAAACAAAATCCACAAAGAAACTCTAGAATCTCCACAAGTATTATGCTTAAATACCTCATTATATTAAAATATAAAATAAAATAAAAATTTGCTATAAACTTTTCTGGAAAATTTGCTCATATAGATTATGTCAGCCCCACTTCACCAGGGCTGCCATTCCAGCGGGGATGGAGGCAAACAGGTCATGCCGCTCCACATTCCAGCTGCCCAGGAAGCCTTGCCTTGTCTCCGTCTGCTTCCTCCTGATGACAGCTGCTGGATCCTTCTTCTGCCCACTGTTCCCGGGGCTGCCATCTTCTCCATTACCGCCGGACACACTACTGCCCCTCAGCTGAGAGGCAGACAGGACCATGCCTGCACAGAGGCCAAGCCGGCTGAAATAACCAGCATTAATCGGGGGTTGCCGAGAATATCCATGGCTCATGGCTCCGGTGGCCCAGGATTGATTGTGGTTTGCTAGCCCAGAAGAGATGCAGCTGGAGCCCTCCATTGGAGGCAGGGTTTGGGGGTGGATTCAGGGGGTGGAATAGTGGGGTGGGACATGATTTAAAACGGTGGTAGGAGCATGAAGAAGCTAGAGCTGACAATATTTCACTGAAACTGCACTGGGTGATTGTTGGAGCATGCCAGATCGTGGAAGGTAAAGCTTTACAACAACCTCCACCCTGTTGTCTGGTGTTTTCTTTCCCGTCCTGATCTGGAACCTGACAGATTATCGGTATGTATCAGTGGTGGATTTCTACCAGTTCGCCCAGGTTTGGGTAAACCGGTAGCGGCGGCGGGAAGCTCTGCCCATCCGCTCGGACATCATCATGGATGCTCTGAGCATGCGCTCAGAACCAGTAGTGAAGGTAAGTGGAACCCACTACTATATCTTCAAGGTAATTTTGGAGTCTATATTTTCCTTCTATTTGTAACATTAGGCCATAAAAAAAGTGGAAAGAGTAATTAATGATAGTGTTGTGACCCCAGCCCCGGAGGCTGATTTATCTTCGCATGCTGATTTGGAGGATGATATGGAGGAGGAGGAAGCTGTCACGAGCTATGTGCCGGAGGGGCTGTCTTCACTAGTGAGTCAGCAAGAACTGACAGTTGCTGATGTGCCTATGGACCCCAGCCAAATTGAGGAGGAAACAGAGGCCAGTAGCGATGAGGGGGAGCCCCTATTGGATGCAGGAGAGAGACGTAGGAGATGCCGTAGAGAACAGCTATTGCCACGTCCTAAGAGGTGTGTTCAGGAGATATAGGGCCACACCCTACAAAGTATAAAAGGGGTGTGACTGGGCTGGAAAGGCGTGGTGAACAATCTGTTGGCGTTTTGGATGCAGTGGAATTACAACTATTAGTTTGGAGTTTTTGACAAGAGCCTGCATTCCTGCATTAGCCTGCTGGCTGTCTGCCAAGACCTTTGGAACATTGCCCGGTAACTATTGGACGGATATATGCTTTGGAAGAGAACTATTTATTAAAGGGCCAGCTTCAGTCTCTCTAGCCTGCGTTTGTTACTGCCGGGCTATTTAAGCCTCTGCAAGGCCACTCGTGGGAGGGGACAGACCAGATAGCTAGCACAATATATATATATATATATATATAAGTATTATACTATTTATAGATTTCAGTTGTCCTTTAAACCTGTTCATTTTTTATGTTTACTGGGTCTTTACTTTCATTCTTTTGGAATCACTGATTCAGTGACAAGGTACATCAATACATGGAACAGACTCCTGTTCTGTTCCAAAGTTTGCTCATTTACATTCATGTTTGCTCATTACATTTGCTCACATCCTTGAATGAAGCTTGATTCCTGGTGCCTGCTTCCAAGGATTTTTCTTTGCTGCAGTACATTATTCTGCTGCCAATATTGTTTGTATTCCTGGGGATTTACAAACAAAGTTGAAAAGCTGTAAAAATGATTCAACGTAAACACTTAAAGTAAAGAATAATAAGTATTAGCATACAATGGCACTTAATGTATACGTTGTAACATTGACTCCCTAAGCCCTTGAGGAATAACTCTGTCCTGGCAGTTTTTCAAAAGGCCATTGACAGAGTTGGTTGTTGTGTCTCCTCTGCCGGGATTCTCTTTCAACTTCCTCATCTAGCCAACAGTGAATGGAATCTTTGAATAGAATAAAAAGGGTACCACCATATTGGATTTCCATGTTGCTTTTAACTCATCATCAATGCATTGTCTTTTAATATGATATTGTAAGTTTCTGAAGATATTCTTCTTCCCTGTTAGGTGATAAATTTAATTTGAAATTTAGTCATGACTCCAGTTGCTTGTATTTTAAGAGCTGGAACTGCAGTGAAATGTGGAATTCGATTTGTTTGGAAATATAAAAGAGGTAATTTTTTGAAAATTATGTTTATTATTGTCTCATTTTAGAAATGTCTGCATCTTAAAGTCTTTTAAACAAACATGTATTTCTTAGGATGTTGTGATTTTGAGCTATGTATGTTTAATAATTTCTAAAAGTTTACAAACAAAAACCTGAAAATTGTACACCAGTTTGTTTGTTTTTTAAGAAGAACCAAAACAAATTCAAAACATACATGAGGGGAAATAGACTTACACAATACATTGGTACTAATAGATAAGGGTAATTACAAGCAGATATAAAAGGCAATAAACATGAAATAGCAGTATCAGAGCAATATGGTGAACATAATGTTTGCATTTTGATGGTGTATATGATTAGGAAATTAAATCTATAGCATTTCTAACAAAGATTTGTCTAGCTACTTTTGGAAAGGAGCGAATACAGAAAACAGAATAGTAAAACCAAGTACAACTTTTGAGAGACAAGATGAAGAAAAAGAAGGCTTAAAAAATTTAAAAGCAGGACTGGGAACAATTTTAACTTAAGGAACAATCTAAGGAAAAACAGACTTCAGGAAACACTGCCTGTAATTGGTCTGATGGTGAGAACTCGTAAAAAAACCATAATTGACTTATAGATGAATTACAATTGATAGATTTACATGAAAAAACACCTCCCCTTGTCTATTGGCTTGAATATAACATTTTTGAGGGAAAAAAGAGATTAGAGAGAAGAAAAAAAGAAAGGGAATTGCAAAGTTTATTAACAAGCAAGAGGGTCCTTCCTGGATTGCAAAAGTTCTTCCCCCAAGAGGGCCTTCTTATCTCTTCATTGGGGATTTAGTAAATTAAAACCAAACCAAGTTTTCGCTACAGATTGGCCTATTGTATTTTTGTGGAGCCAGCAAGAAATTCAAAAAGAAAAGTGCTTTTCTTTCTCTCTTCTGAGCTCAGTGGAGAAGGAGTAATGAGAGATTCTTTGGCATATAAATGCAAAGCACCTTATTTTATGCCAGTCAGTGACAGAAAGAATCTTAAAGTATCATCCTAAATGAGATTTGACGGAGGTGACCAGATTTGGTGTGATGTGCTTGAACTTCAGAATGAGAGATTATTCCAATGTCTGACAATTTTATCTTTTTCTCCCTTTTCAAACTCAACATAATATTAGAGTATGAAAAGTATAGAAGTTGCTTGTATTGTTAAATATAGACTAGAACTAATACTGTAATCTTTCCTTTCCTTTTGGTTCAAATAGGAAAGTTAAATCATTATTGATATTATTTGGTGGTTACTTCTACAGTGCGGTTATTGTCTTCATGTGATATTTGCAATTTGTTAAGACAGGAATTGTCTTAAGGTATCTGCATTTCATATTGGGCTGACTTTCAAGAATAACCCAAAAACTTCAGCTGTGAAGCTTTCAATAGGAAGAGGGAGAAAAATACACATTCCATCACTTGATAAATAAATTCATTGGCCACCCAGAATGGGCAGAATGTTGATTTTGAATGAACAAGCCAGAGGCCATCTTGAACTAGAGCATCTGGGATACCACTTGATAAGACAGTAATTGTTAAGACAATTGTTAAGACATGAAAAGTAGACAAGTGGAGTAAGTGCCAAATAAACTTGTAATGTTGGTGGTTCATTTTCTTTCCTGGGACATGCTTGTTGAAGTTTCAGTAATAGTTACAATTCTCCTATGTCTATGCCAAGATTGAATCAACCCCTTTCAACTATATATTTTAACAAAATATGAAGGGCTTTCCTAGCACTGCAAAAAACTAGGAAGATTTATCAGCTCATTAGAATGTGTCTTTTGCATCATAGCAAAGCTTATACGCTACGTCATAAAAGAGTGCATAAAATAGAGACCCACATACTTCATTTGCTGAATTGCTTACCAGTTCTGGTAGAGTTTAGAAAACAAAGTGCTAGTTTTACAGTAACATGAGGGCTGTATTATAATGATTTTATACCAACATTCATGTTCTTCTGTAACTTATAAAACTGTATTTTGCTCAAACATTTTCAGATTCATTTGAATAGCAGTCACTTGACACGTGTATGCCAAGTAAGTATACTTCTGTGATGCTGACATAAGTAATCCAGGAGAGTGACCAAATCCAAAGACATACATCATGATGTCATTACAATCTTTTGTATAAGACATAATTATATCATTTCTGTCATAATGCCATCGTATGTGGTCTGTTACTTTAATGCCATTTTGGCATTCTTACAGACGCCTACAATTACACTTTTTCAATGACTCATCATTCGGTAGAATTTATAGCTGGAAATCTTTCAGAGCTTATAGACAGGAATTATCTTCTATGCTACCCTTCTATTCTACCCTTATAAAGCATGACCACATTAAAAACACTGTATGATTCCTTTGAAAAAATGCATATGCAATTTTAGCAATTTAATCCCTATGTAAGTCAAGGAGAAATGCTTATTTGTATCATGAGAAGAGTTGCCATTGTCAACCAACTAGATTAATTCTGCTTTGATATAAGGCAGCTTTAGATGAGGTCATCATAAGGCTATGTCACATGCGAATAGCAGGCTATGTTGTCTCACTCGTAACAGTAAAGGTATAATCGCTAATCCATTTAGCAACAGCTAAGTTACAGTTTTGATTCACAGAACAAAGCAAATTGGGAATGAGAGTTTAGTTCCATTGGTAATTTCATGTCCTCCAATCAGTTTCAGTGTAAGGAACATACTGAAATTTCTTATATGAATTTCTGCTTATATAGACTCCCACAGGATAAATATACTTCTTGACTTTGTGAACTATTTTATGAATAAAGATCCTTACTGTCTGTCTGTCTGTCTGTCTGTCTGTCTGTCTATATGTGTGTATGTATGTTTGTATATATGTGTGTAAGATGATCGGGGTTGGAGGCTAAGACATATAAGAACAGTCACAGAATTGGGTATATCTAGTCTAGAGAAAAGAAGAAATAAAGGTGACATGATAGCAGTGTTCCAATATTTGAGGGGCTGCCACAAAGAAGAGGCGTCAACCTATTTTCCAAAGCACTAGAAGGCAAGACAAGAAACAATGGATGAAACTTAGAATAAAGGAGAAATTTCCTAACAGTGAGAACAATTAACCATGGAACAACTTGCTTTCAGAAGTTGAGGGTGCTCCAACACTGGAGGTTTTTAAGAAGGGTCCAGACAACCATTTGTCAAAAATGGTATAGGGTTTCTGGCTTGAGCAGGAGATTGGACTAGAAGATCTCCAAAGTTCTTTCCACCTCTGTTCTGCTCTGTATTATCTCAACGTAGCCATCCCTCTCAAATACATAATTTTTTTATGACTGTTAGGTCTATGAAGGGGCCTATGACTTCAGCATGTGTCATCAAATGGGTTGTTAAGTTTGTATTTAATTAGTAAACTCTTCCTACTGAATGAATGACTGGATGATGAATAAAGAAAGAATAATTTGAGAAGTGCAAGCATTAAAAAAGAAGTTAGTATACAAGATTCCAATGCATTGTTTTATTACTGACAAAAGGGATATGTGTACTATAACTTGAGATCTCTGAGTTGTTCTAGTGGTAACATTAATTTATATTCCGTGAAGAATATCTTTCAAAACGTCTGTTAAAATATTTAATTACAAGGTGCTTTTTTCTTCCTCTCTCTGCTTCATCATCCTTGCAGTTTTCTCCGAATCAAACCTGAAGCATTTATAACTTTGACAGCTGTCAT
Organism: Ptyas mucosa; assembly: GCA_012654045.1. Lineage (NCBI taxonomy): Eukaryota > Metazoa > Chordata > Lepidosauria > Squamata > Colubridae > Ptyas > Ptyas mucosa. The sequence goes on along the minus strand of WNWU01000011.1, from coordinate 23,006,343 downwards.
GGGGACGGATGCAATCAAGTAGAGTAAAAAGGGTAAACGCTGATGGCAGTTAAATCACTGAAAGTCTGGGATGTTTATTGATTAAATTGGTTAAGATTTCCTTCATTTTAAATTTGTTGGGCTCAGGAGGGAAAGTGCTCCGAACTACATGCAAATACTTGAAGACTTAAGGTACTCTTTTTTACTGAAAGCCAAAAGTCTCTTTCATTGGAAGGGAACAAATTTACAGGCATTTCTGGTTATTCACTTTGAAAGCCATTTACACAGACACAAACACACAGACACCAGAGCAAAAGCATTCTCCGTTGTCTGCTTGGAGAACACTGGGGTTTGCTTCTCTCCGAAGTTCTTCCACCCCTGCAGAATAAAGTGTGACACAATGGAAGCCACAATATTTGAGGAAAGAAGGTGGTTAGTTTGACACACTATGCAAAACTATAAACAATTGTTTACAAAGTATATCAGCTAGATTCATACACACACTGAATGTGAAACCTAGTCCTTCTGCTTTGTGGCTCTTCTAATGAGAACCGCTTCTCATTAGAGCTGCTAAAAATTGGTAGGAACGTTGAGATAACTAAATTAAACAGCAAAAGATAGTATACAAATATAAGTCCTGAACAAGGCATAACATCATTTATAGATGAAGATACTTGCAACTGCTCCCCATCAAAGAATATTAGCTTCACCCACTTTTCATTATAACCTGCCTCGTGAGTTTCTCAGCCACACACAAAATGATAGTTAGATTTTAGATTGTTATAGAAACCTTACCTACCCTGGTTTAGTGCACTTTTTGTCTGTCATGCACCAAATATTTCCCTTCCTCTTTTTATAAATTGCAACTAAATAAATTGCAACTACCAGTAGCAAGGCATTGGAAAAGATATTTTTCTACAATATCATCTTTTTTTTTTTTTAAAAAATACTTTATTGA
>WNWU01000011.1:22989935-23005306 GCA_012654045.1 Ptyas mucosa | reverse complement strand
AAAAAAAAAAAAAAGAGAAAAGAAAAGAAAGGAAATAAAAAAAAAGAGTTTACAAACTTCTAGATATCGCTCGGAGATACAGTGTTTCTTATCCGTTATATATCTTATATCTTATATCCAATCTATTTCATCTTAGACTAAATTCCTCTCTATGTACATTTTATCAGAGCTATTAATATATAAAGCATATCATTTACTTTTTCTTGTTACTTAGCCAATTATACCAGTTTCCCCATATTTCATTAAATTTACTTGTCTCATCATCCATTAACAAACTCGTTATCTTCGCCATTTCTGCACACTCTAAGATTTTATTTATTAGCATTTCTTCTAGCGGTTGAGTTTTGCTTTTCCAACATTTTGCTAGCACTAATCTGGCTGCAGTTATTATCTGCATTGTAAGTTGAATTTTATTTTTGTTTAGGCCTTCGCCTACTATACCCAACAGAAAGAACTCTGGGGACAATGGTACCTCCTGATCTAATATTTCATGTAACCACTGTCGTACTTTGACCCAGTATCTTTTGACCTCTAGGCAAGACCACCACATATGGTAATAAGTACCAACTTCTTTACCACATTTCCAGCACTTGGGTGAAAGGTTTGAGAACATTTTTGCTAATCTGGCTGGGGCTAGATGCCATCTATGTAGTATCTTGTAATGATTCTCCCTATACGTTGCTGATTTTGTGATTTTGAAGTTCCTATTCCATGCTTCTTCCCAATCAGTATAATTAATATTATATCCGAAATTTTTTTCCCAAATACTTAGTTTGTTCTTTGCGATGGTCTCTGCTTTATCCTCATCCAATAGAAAGTTATATAGTTTAGTTAGCATTTTCTTATCTACTCCCCATATAATTTTATCGAAATTTCCATATTTCATTTCAATGCCGAATTTGTCCTTATCTTTTTGGTATCTCGAATTCATCTGCAAATAATTCCACCAATCCACCTTATAGCCTTGTTCTTTAAGAGTCTCAAGTGATTTAATATTTCCATTTTCTTCTAAAATTTCTTTATATGTGCCAAATTTTATAGCTTCTGTTCTATTTGGGGTGGTCAAAGCCTCCATGATAGAAAGCCAATTCGGGACTTTGGAGTAGATCCTCTGTCTGATTTCTTGCCATATTTGTATAAGGGTTTCTCTAATTTTATGTTTATGGAAATAGGATTTCTTCTTATTTTTCAAGTCCCAGAGGTGAGCGTGCCACCCTTCTTGTAGGTCATGGCCTTCAATTGTTAGAATTCTCTTATTCCGTAGAGTAATCCATTCTTTGATCCAGATTAGTTTTGCTGCTTTTTGATAGATTTCCCAATCCGGGAGTCCAAATCCGCCCATTTTTCTTTTCCCTTGTAGAGTTTTAAGTGAGATTCTCGATTTCTTTCCTTCCCAAATAAAGTTCCTAACATGTTTTTTCAAGTTTTGGAAGAATTTTCTATCTAGTTTTAAAGGGACATTTTGGAATAGAAATAAAATTTTTGGTAAAGTATTCATTTTAATTGCCGCTATTTTCCCTAGCAGAGACAATTTTAGTTTTCCCCATCTCCTTAGTTCCTCCTGTATTTTATTTAGCAGTGGGACATAATTATCATCTTTTAACGATGAGTATCTTGCTGTGATCCAAATTCCTAAATACTTGACTTTTTTAACTATTTGGAGGCCTAATAGATTTTCCAAATCTTTTTTTTGTACTTCCGTGATGTTTTTGGTTATTATTTTTGTTTTTTCCTTATTCAATTTTAGGCCAGCCACTTGGCCGTAATTTTGTATTTCTTGTAAAGCTTTTGGTCCTGATTCTAGCGGATCTTCTATAATAAGAGCTACATCATCCGCGAAGGCTTGTATTTTATAAGTTTCCTTTCTAACCCTGAGCCCTTTAATTTCTTTGTTCGCTCTGATCTTTCTCAATAATACTTCCAATGCCAAAATATATAGTAAAGGGGAGAGGGGGCATCCTTGCCTTACTCCTCTGTGGATCTGGAATGTCTGGGTCTTATCCCCGTTCATTAATATATTTGCTCTCTGCTTATGATAGATATTCTGTATCATCTTTCTGAAATTTGCCCCGAATCCCATTAAGTTGACTTGGTTTATCATAAAGCTCCAATTTAGGTTGTCGAAAGCCTTTTGGGCATCGACAAACACTAGTGCTAGCTGTTTCTCAGGGTGTTGCTCGTAATATTCTATAGTGTTTAGTATTATTCTCAAGTTATCTCTGATTTGCCTCCCCGGTAGAAATCCATTTTGGTCGCTATGAATCCAGGGGTTTAGTATTTTTTTAACTCTCTCTGCTATAACACTCATGAACAATTTGTAATCCGAGTTCAGAAGGGAGATGGGTCTATAGTTTGTTATTTTTTTGGGGTCGGTTCCTTCTTTCCAGATAAGTGTTAGAAATGCTTCCCTCCAAGTGTCCGGGATTTTAGTGCCAATCAAAGTCTCATTGAATAGTTCTAGTAACTCTAAATTTAATGTTTCTTCCAATTTTACGTAAAATTCTCCTGGTAGTCCATCTGGGCCTGGTGATTTATTTTTTTTAGTTTTAGAGAGAGCTGTTTTTAGTTCTTCTACTGTAATTTTTCTATTCAGCATCTCTTTTTCTTCTTCCGTGATTTGAGGTAGGTCGGCATCTATCAGATATTGTTCTATTTTATTTGGATCGATCTTTTCATCTTTGTATAAGTTCTCGTAGAATTCCCTCACCATTTCTTGCTTATCCTCTTCCTTTGTTAATATATTACCTTTAGAATCTTCTAGTACTAATATCTGATTTTTTTCTTTTTCTTTTTTTAATTTATAAGCAAGCCACCTTCCTGACTTGTTGGCATTTTCAAAACAATAATGTTTGGATCTTTTTATTTTTTGCGCCACCTCCTCTTGATCTAATATATTTATTCTGTGCCTTGTCATCAACCATTTTCGTTTAATCGCCTCATCTCCCGGGCTTTGTTGTAATTCCTTTTCAATTTCTGTTAAAGTTTTAGTAAGACCCTCTCTCACCTTTCTTTCTTCTTTGTTTCTAAAAGCTGTGTATGAGATAACTAGCCCCCTCACATAGGCTTTCATAGTGTCCCAAATAATTTCTTTGGCCGTATCTTGTTTCTTGTTTTCTATAAAAAATTGTTTAATTTCTTTATTTAGTTTTGCTAAAAACTCTTTATCATTTAACAGATTTGTCCTTAGGGTCCATCTCGGTTGTTTTCTCTTATTAGTATGGTGCCAATTAATTTCCAAATGTTTATGATCTGCCCAAGTATTTGTACATATTTCAACTTTTTTTATTTCCAGTCCTAGTTTCCTGGTGGTCCAAATCATGTCTATTCTGGACCAAGAGTTCTGTGGGATCGAGTAATATGTATATTGTTTTTCATTGGGATGTAATGTGCGCCAGCTGTCTATTAGATTTATTTCCTCTATTAGATCAAAAAAACTTTTAGGTAGGGGGGATCTTTTATTTTTCCTAGTTTTTGCACTTTTATAATCTTTGTTCGGATCTATAATTCCGTTCATGTCTCCTAATAAGCAAATTTCATTCTGTGGCCATTTTGCGAGCTGTTCGTGTAATTTTTCAAAGAATTTCCCTTGTTTTTTGTTTGGGGCATATATCTCTACTAACAGCATTTTAGACATTCCTCTTGTTATTTCAACTATAAGTATTCTCCCTTTTTCATCTTTGTATTTGCATTCGGCCTCTATCCCTTTCTTTACATAAATAACTACTCCCCTTTTCTTTTTTACGGCTAACGATACAAATACTTTACCAAATTTAGGGTAATCTAAACGGAATGCTTCATCTTTTTTTATATGAACTTCCTGTAAACAGATTATATCGGGATTTTGTTTCGCTAATTTTGTCAGTATTAATTTCCTCTTTTTGGGTTCATTTAGGCCGTTTACGTTTAACGATAGAATTTTCATATTATTCATTCCCGTTGTTGGTATCTAGTTCTTAGTTTTTGTTTGCCTTTAAGGTTACTGCCCTTACTGGTCTTGTTTTCTTCCCCTTTTCTTCTATATCTTCTTTCCTCTTTTCGTCTTCTATGTCTTCCCTTGTGTTCTGTTCTGGGGGTGTATCTTCCTCTGTATTTGTCGCTTCTATCTCCTCCTTGCTAATTTGTTCCTCTTCACCTCCTCTTAACTGATCAAGAAATTCTTGGGCCATACTTATACTGTCAATTTTGATTTTTCTCCCCATCCATGATATTAGCATTCCTTCCGGCAAAAGCCAGCGGAATGTTATACTTCTTTTATTTAGCTGAGACGTCAGAAATCTGTAATTTGCCCTCCTTTCCCTCACTCTTCTTGGAATCTGTTTGAGGACATTTATCTCCTTTCCTTCATAGATGATTTGTTCTTCCCTTGCTATATTATAGAGAATGTCTCTCACCCGTTTCCTTGCAAATCGCACGTGGACCTCTCTTGGTAATTTGTTTCTTCTCACATAATTAGTCTGTACTCTATAAACCTCGTCGATTTCCTTGATTATTTCTTGTTTTTCCTGTTGGAGGGTTTCCGCGATCAGTTCCGCCATCTTGTCTCCCAAATTCTCTTCTTTTTCTTCCATGATATTCTGGAACCGAAGATAGAATGCAGCCCTATCCATCTCGAGTTGGATCAAGGAGTCCTCTGTTTCTTTATTCTGTGCCGAAAGGGTTTGATCTACCATATCCAATTTTTTCTCATTTTTTTCAATCCTTTGTTCTACTTTTTGTATTCTATTTTCGTTTTTAGCAATAGAGGTTTGGATCTCATTCATTTTCGTGTCCAGTGCATGGATATCTGATTTTAATTCTGAATGGCTGTTTAATAGCTTTTCCTGCATTGCTAGCATGGTCTCCTGGATTGATAGCAGAGAGGACTGCACTGTTTGCAGAGTTGGAGTGGTTGGGGGTTTATCTACTTTTTGAAGGCCTTCTAATGATTTCGGCATTGCTGGAGATGCCATTGACAGTGTCGGGTTGGATGGGACCTTTTTTCCTGTTTTTGCTATTGTGGAGGTCAAGGTTGCCATTTCCTTTAAGGTCAACTTTTGTTTTCTTAGTATTCTCTCGATATTCCTCCAGATAACCATCCAATAGCACTTGCCGCAGTATATTCAAGGGTCCTTCCTTAGATCTTGTCTTTAATCTCTTTTAGTTTGTTTTCCTCTAAATTTTGTTCCGAGATAGATGATCGAGCTATTAGATATTTTGTCCAGATAACTAAACAGGTTTTTTGTATTCGATATGATTTCGATTCTATTTAGTATCTAGTATAAAGTTCCTGGTTATATATATTAATTATAATCAATTAATTTTCAAAATAACTACAGTATCCTAAACAATTTAACTTCTTAAGTAGCTCTTAATTCGTTCTTAGTTAATTTCTAACTTAATTCCAAATGGGCTAATCTATTAAATCAAAACAATCAAGGCAATTAATTATTATTAGCGTAGATAAATAAATAAGAAATGTCAAACAGCTATAGTTCTATCTATAAATTAGATAATAGAGAGAGTGATAAAAGTATAGTAATAAGATAGTGAATAGTAATATATAATAGATATAATATACGTACTAATATAAGTTGCTAAATATGATAGGTATATAGTAAATAATAGATAATAAGTTAATATATGTACAAATATAATGATATAATAATATAATAGTATGATTTGATATAATTTTCAAGAGAGAGTCTCATTTACTGAGGTAGTTTAACAGGGGGTAGATGGTAATTTACTGGTTAATGTCTTCTTTGGTGTTTCTCCGTGCTAGTCAGTCCCTGGAACAATGAGTCAGCAATTCCTGTTCTCTTCAAGAAGAGAAAAACAAAAGGAGAGAGGCTCTGTAGTGGCTGCACATCCAATCTCTAAATTTATCCAGAGAAGCTCTTAATCCTCTGTCTGCTCCACTTCAAGTCGCTTTCTTTCTAGTGCTCTCAACCTCAAAATCTCCGTTTCTCGCGTCTCTATTCCATTTGCATGTGTCCCTCTGGCCCCTCGTCTCGTACTCCTCCTTCACCGGCTCGTCGGCTGCTCCGCTCCCCAATCGGCTCTTTATTTCAGGACGCCGCCTTTCTCTCCTCTGAGCACCTCTCCTCCGACTCCTCCAGTACCTTCCGTTGACAGCGATTTTACAGTAATAAGGGGAAAGGTATTCTACGTGCTAGCACTGCGATCTCCGATCTCTGTCGCTTCCTCTCTCGTTGTCGGCTACCGCGGCTTCAGGTCGGCCATTAGCTGGCTAACTCGCTTGTGTTGGTTCGACAGAGCCGCCCGGTCGTTGCGCTCAGCGTTGCGATCCGCTTTCACGCTCCTCCGGCTCGCCCTCTCGTCCGCGGGGCTCTCCAGGCTCCACGCCCCCGAAAGGGTCCCCAAAACACAGCGTTTAAAGGAGTTGGGGAGCAGCTGTCACTCTCCCAACGCCATGACACCACGGATCGCCAACCGGAAGTCCTCTTTCTACAATATCATCTATCTGGTCGCCCTGAGGAGTCAGATGCCAATCTGTTTGGAAGTAAAATAGGACTATTAAAAAAAAATAAGGGAATGGTTTCACTTATACACATATTTATAAACTGAGATAAATGTCTAAGCTGATATTTGAATATCAAGGACTTAAAGATGACAATATACAGTATAACAAATGTTTGCCCAATTTCAAGACAATTATCATATAGCCATTAAAAGGGCTACAACTCAAAGAGAATATCTGACTTCATATTGAATAATAAAACAACAACAATAATATATTAAATTTGTATACTAATGCTGAGCCAAGCTATCTCAGCATATCCCCTTCTGAGGCATTCTTAAATGCTCTTCTTCCTTTTCATGCCTCAAAGAAAAGGGGCATTGATCTTTTTTTCTCCATCTATTGCATCAATGTGAAATGTGTGTGGGTATACAGCAAAAGCAATAGACTTATACACCATATACTGCCCCATAGTGCTATACTATGGACCATAGTAGGACCATAAGAAAGGCTGAGTGTCAAAGAATTGAGGCCTTTGAACTATGGTGCTGGAGAAGACTCCTGCGAGTCCCTTGGACTGCAAGGTGATCAAACCGGTCAGTCCTAGAGGAGATCAACCCTGACTGCTCTTTAGAAGGCCAGATCCTGAAGATGAAACTCAAATACTTTGGCCACCTAATAAGAAGAAAGGACTCACTGGAGAAGAACCTAATGCTGGGAAAGATTGAGAGCAAAAGAAGGGGATGACAGAGAATGAGATGGCTGGATGGAGTCACTATAGTAGTCAGTGTGAACTTAAATGGACTCCAGAGGATTGTAGAGGGCAGGAAGGCCTGCTGTTGTGGCTCCGACCCCCGAGCCCATCGTATCAGAGGAAGAAGGCTCCGAACACGAAGGAGAGGAGCTGGCCAGGCCTCCCTCTCCCGGCCCCTCCTCTCTGGCAATTCCTCGGGTGTCGGCCGAAGGAGAGGAGATTGGTGAGGAGCCAGGTGTCTCCGATCTGTCGGAGAGTGATGAGGGAGACAAGTTGTGGCTGGATCCATGCCAGCGTCGACGTGCTAAACGATCACAGCAGATGAGGAGGCATGCCAGAGATTGAGCTGAGTCACTGGACCACACCCTACAGGCTATATAAGGGAGGGTGATGGCCATTCCAGCTCTGTGATGGACAAAGCAAAAACTCTGGCGAGTCACTTGCACTTTTGGGACGAACAATGCCTCATCTGTTGTGGATTTCTGTTACTGGACTACTTCAAACTGTCTGTATTTTGGTGTTATCTGGTGGAGGAACAACCCCTCCTTCTTGGAGTAAAAGCTCTTGGCAGGCAGCTGCTGCGTTGCTGCCAAGTTTTGATAACAAACCTTTGTCTGTTTTGGAACAATTATTTATCCCTTTGGGGTGGGTGTTTGTGCGTGTGGGAAACGGGGACAGAACACCTGCAAGAACATTGTCCATGGGGTTGCGATGGGTCGGACATGACTTTGCAACTAACAACAAGTGCTTTACAGCCCTCCCTTTACAGCGCACCCGGAAGACCAACGGGAGCCAATGCAGCTCGCGCAGGAGAGGCGTTACATGGGAGCGCCCCGTCGCTCCCATAATCACCTGCGCAGCCGCATTCTGAACCAGTTGGAGCCTCCGGGTGCTCCTCAAGGGGAGCCCCATGTAGAGAGCGTTGCAGTAGTCCAGGCGAGATGTAACGAGGGCATGAGTGACCATGCATAAGGAGTCCCGATCCAGAAAGGGGCGCAACTGGCGTATCAGGCAAACCTGATAAAAAGCCCTCCTGGCCACGGCCGTCATGTGCTCTTCTAAAGACAGCCGTGTGTCCAGGAGGACGCCCAAGTTGCAAGCTCCCTCTGTAGGGGCCAATAACTCGCCCCCAATAGCCAGCGATGGCACCAGCTGGCTATATCGGGACGCCGGTATCCACAGCCACTCGGTCTTGGAAGGGTTGAGTCAAAGCCTGTTCCTCCCCATCCAGACCCGCACGGCCTCCAGACACTGGGACATCACTTCGAGGGCATCATTGGGGTGGTCTGGGGTGGAAATGTACAGCTGAGTATCATCAGCATACAGATGACATCGCACCCCAAAACCACGGATGATCTCACCCAGCAGCTTCACATAAATGTTGAACAGGAGCGGCGAGAGGACCGACCCTTGCAGCACCCCGCAAGCAAGGCGCCTCGAGGTCGACCTCGAACTTGCAGTCTTTTGGTTTCCAGCAGGGTATTTGGTGTTATCACCATTACAGATAAATCCAACTCCTGAGAAATTTTAAAAAGTGGAAGCCCATTGGTCTTAAAGTTGGCAAGATTGAACACCCCTGGTCTAAATCATTGGCTTGAAGAGTTGAAGGAGCCTTGGATAGTACAGTGGTCTAAAGCACCCTGTTATTAACACCAGCTGCCTGCAATTATTGCAGGTTCGAATCTCACCAGGCTCAAGGTTGACTCAGCCTTCCATCCTTTCTAAGGTAGGTAAATTGAGGACCCAGTTTGTGGGGGCAATAAGCTGACTTTGTATAAATATACAAAAGTATGAAGGCTATTGCTTAGCGCATTGTAAGCCACCCTGAGTCTCCGGAGAAGGGCGGCATATAAATCATTTTTTTTTAAAAAAAGTAATATTTTCCATGAATCTGAATTATATAGATTTCTGCAATATTTTTGCAGCTTTTTTCCAAATGGGAGTCTTGGGAACCCCTCTTCAGAACAGTCACTGAGCAGACAATATTAATAAAGAATTATATTATGATGATCCTGAACATGAACAATTTTCTTGATGGTAATAACAGTTATAAAATGAATTATACAAAGATTAATTGCCAGTGCTAGTATGAACAATAAAAATACAGATACAGCATCATGATAAATAAAGGAACTCAAAAATTGTAAAATTTACTTCTGTTTAAACCTTGCTAACCCCTGAATTTTTTTTTTAAAATCCTACTTCAGATTTCATTGTACATCTATTTGAAGGTCCCTGACTGGAGAATAATAATAATCATTTATGCCTAGCAGATATTATAAAATCTTTAGTTCTGCATTTCATAGTATCATTACTGTAAATTACCCTTTGTAACCCTTCTGGCTAATTAGGATTTGAAAAACAAAAAGATATAGCAGGAACATAATACTTTTTCTAAGCTGCTTATTTATACTCTCAAAGCAAACTTGGCTTAAAAAATGGCAACATTTCAAGGTTTCAGCTGTTCTTTCTTTATGGTTCAGTGATATCAATCCTGTCAAATCTCTAATCTTGTTAAGAAAAAAAGCAAAAATTACCCCTAGCTGCCTACCATTGAATTGAGATGTCCAAGAGTTCATAAGAAATTAAAGACATCCAATTATACATTAGGAAAAATTAAGAGAAAGACACTTTGGTCTAATGCCGTGATGGTGAACCTATGGCACGTGTGCCACAGGTGGCACACGGAGCCATATCAGTGGGCACGTGAGCTCAGCTCCAGCGCCCATGCGTGCACCAGCCAACTGATTTTTGGGTCTTCTGGTCCCACCGGAAGCCAGCAAATGGGCCATTTCCAGCCTCTGGAGTGGGGTGGGGAAGGCCGTTTCTGCCCTCCCTAGGCTCCTAGAAAGCCTCTGGAGCCTGGGGAAGGCAAAAAACGGGCCCACTGGGCCATCATGTGCCAAAAATGGGGGAAGCGCGGGGGTGTCACGCACACATGCGCAGGGGTGGGGTGTATAGAATTATGGGTGTGGGCACATGTGCGTGCGACTCCCCTGCGCTCCCCCCACTTTTGGCACGTGATGGCAAAAAGGTTAGCCATCACTGGTCTAGTGGTTAAGGCACCTGGCTGGAAACCAAAAGACTGCAAGTTCTAGTACTGCCTTAGTATGAAAGACAGCTGGATGATCTTGGGCAAATTTTTATTTATTTATTTATTTATTTTTATTTTTATTTGATTTATATGCCGCCCTTCTCCGGAGACTCAGGACGGCTTACAATGAGCTAAGCAATAGCCTTCATACTTTTGTATATTTATACAAAGTCAGCTTATTGCCCCCACAAACTGGGTTCTCAATTTACCTACCTTAGAAAGGATGGAAGGCTGAGTCAACCTTGAGCCTGGTGAGATTCGAACCTGCAATAATTGCAGGCAGCTGGTATTAATAACAGGGTGCTTTAAACCACTGTACTACCAAGGCTCTTTCAGTTCAACCCACCTCACAGGACAGTTGTTGTGGGAAAGTAGGAGAAGGAAAGCATATTAAGTATGTTTCAAAATAATAAGGCAGGATTTTAAAAACTAAAAAAATAATAATTCCACAATTATCCAGTTTTTCTGTGACATTACAAACTTGATTTTTTAAAAATCAGTGAAAAGATAAAATTCAAACCATGTCAATTTCTTGTTCATCAATGAATTGGATACTATTTTCTTCAAGTGGAGCCCAGCCGTATTCTTCTCATGACCTTGTTGCCTCTCTCCACAAACTTTCACGGAATCATTTCATGCTGAAGTTTATCTGGTATGAGAGGTAGACTTCCCCAAGCTTGGCATTCATTACAGATCATTTTGAAATCGGTTTTATTTTTAGAGTGAGAAATAAGAAGCTCACACATTCCTAACCCCTCCACAAAGTAGCCTGAGAACATCCCAAAATATGAAATCGAATGTGATTTGAGGTATTGTAAACGAATGACTCCTCTATAGAGCATGTCTTACATTATGGGTGTGTGTTATGTCCTCACTACATAAAGATTATATGCTAGGGCATGACAGTGTGTGTGTGAGAGAGACGGGGGTGGGGTGGGTGGGTGGAGGGAGAGAGAGAGAGAGAGAGAATTTTCATCCTGGAAGCTGCCTGGACAAGTCCCTACTGTTTTCCTGGCAAGGTCTTTCAGAAGTGGTTTGTCTTCGTCCTAGGACATTGAGAGAGTGACTGGCCCAAGGTTACCAGCTGGTTTTGTGCCTAAGGCAGGGTTAGACCTTACAGTCTTCCTATTTCTAGCCTGATGCCTTAACCACTGTACCAAACTGGCTCTATGCTTACATTATTTAGGGGTCCTAGTTTATTAGTCAGCTGAAAGGGCAGAAAGTCAAAGCAAGTAGTGAAAATTAAGATAAAGTACTTAAAATGAAGGGGAGTGATAGATATTATGTCTCCGTCCACATTGTGACAGCATCAATTTGATGAATAATGAAATATCATCATGTGGTTATAGTTCATTATAGCCTTTCTATTAAAGAATTTAACCTGATATAGGGTCAAAATGTGATGCAACTATTGGAAATAAGTCAGTCCAAGTATTTATATTTTAAATCTATGCAAAAACTATGTACATCATTATTGCCATTCCTTGATACACCATTCTTAACTTTATGATTAAGAGTATGTGGTCAGTATAATTGGTGCTCAATTAGGAATGAAATGTTCCCCTTGTTTTTGTATTATACACTGGGTGATGTTTATTTATGTTTTTTTTGTTTATGTATTTTGAAAAATTCAATTAAAAAGAATAATAAAAAAAAGGAATGAAATGTTCCAACAAGTAGTTTGACTATGGCATTTTGCATCAAGCATTTCATTTTCTTTTCTCTTCATAATCTTCCGGTTCCCACTATCTTGTGAAGCTTTTGCTCTATTATTTTCTGTAGGAATCTTAGTCACTCTCATTCTTACCCACAGATTTTGAGACAAGATTGAAACTGTGACCTTGGTGCATGTAAAACATATGGTCTGCCAATTAAAGTTTCTTTAAGATTTCCAAGCAACCCTCTGATAATATTCTGAAGCAAATGCAGTTAGCAAAATGAGGTGAATTGATCCAGGAAAAGATAAAGGTAGGTCAGTTGTGCCATCTGTTACATATGTATGTAGCAAATGAGGAAAAGGGCAGGTGGAACCCCAGGGGATGTTAATATGAAAAAAAAAGCAATTTATAGGCAAAACAGTAGCTAAGCAAACAAAATACCTGGCTGAGGAACAAGCCCTGGCTGTTAGGAAGAAGAATGGTGAAGCAATATCGTTCCCCAGCTGTCTATTGTCAACACAAGGACTGATTATCTCTGATAAGGTGTCATTTTGGGAAAAATGCATTAGATAGCCACAGTAAAAGACTTGCCTGCTAGAAAAATTATGGTGAAGCAACTCCACATGACAGTGGTTCCAAATTGTTATACAATTAGGAACTGTTTAGCACACTTTCTGCTTAAGCTGATACTTGTTTTTTTTTTTAAAAAGAGGCACTTGCTTTACTAGAATTATTTTTAAGAGTTCCAGAGATCTGAGCTGGAGAGATGAGCCAAAATAAATGTATAATGTTAAGCAATGTCTGCATTTATTCCAGTCAGTAGAATTTTCATAGACTTAATATTGGGATAGGACCAAAAAAACCCCAAACATGTCAGAGCTGCTGCATCACCTTTACAAACATCAAGAAATGATTCCCAGTATAAGTGAAATTTCCACAGCATTTTTTTCTTTATGGTTTATTTTAATATTTATCACATTCACTTGTTTATGTTATAAAAGTTTTTATTGGTTAAAAAATAAACAATATTATCGCTTACAATATGTAGAATTTTCATTATCCTTTTACAAAGATAATATATAATTACTTTTTTTCACATACAGCAGATCTTCCCTTGTTAAAATTACAAATTTAGCAACCGGATTTATATAAAAATATCAATTCAATATCCAGAGTAATATTAAAGTTTACAAAAATAAGAGATATCATAAAAGGCACAAAATAATATATTCCTCTCACTTCATCATTTCTTAGTTCTAGATCTCAAGGTTCTGGCCTTAGCACCCCCTTCCTCCTGGACCACCACGGCCTTGCCCGCCCCTGCTCCTTGATCATCTAGTACCTCCCCTTCCTCGGTTCCTGTATCTTCACCCTCTAGGAGGGTCTTATGTTGCTCCAGATAGGCCTGAGCCTCCATCACACTATTAATTTTCTTCCTACTGCCCTCCCAGAAAATCATCAAACCTTCCGGCATCAACCACCTGAAGCCTATTCCCTTAAGGTACAATTTACTTGATAAAAAATAATAATTTCTTCTTAATTCTCGTACCTGTCTAGGGATCTGCCTCAAAATGGTGACCTCCTTGCCCCTGTATATCAGCGCCCCCGATCTTTGAGTTCTCAGTATTTCATCTCTCGTTTCCCTTCTCACAAATTTAATGTGGACCTCTCTTGGGACACTATGTAAAATTGCATATTGTGAATTTACTCTATAAACTAGATCCATGTCCCATCTCATAAAATCCAAACCTCTTTCAATAAATTCGCCCAACAATTTAACCATCACTTCTCGCAGATCTTCCTGGTCCACTTCTTCCACATTTTGAAACCTGAGAAAATAAGACATTCTATCCAGCTGCGAAGTTAAAATTACATTTCCTCTCATTTCTTCCCTCTTCTGGATTGCCCGCACCTCCCCCTCCAAACCTCCCACCTTTTTCTTGTTGTCCTCAACCACCTGTTGAACAGCACTTAAATCTTTTTTCATAACTACCATTTCAGATTTTATTTCCAATTGCCCTTTTTGCAAGATATCAAGCTTATCAAGTTTCTCATCCAATTTTGCCAATTTCTGCAAAATGTTTTCAATGTCAGCTGCGGCTGGTCTTTGTCCTTTAGCCATCTTACAGTAATAAAGAATGAGAGGTCCTCAGGTAGGCACAAGCATCCAGAAGGAGAAGGTTCTCTTAAAAATCAGCTCTATTTCCTCACGATCCACCAGAGGGCGCTCACAGGAGCAACGAGTCCGGCTTGTAGAGTAGGTCAAACAGGAAACCAGCGGTGGGTGATGTCATCAATTATATACAAAGAAGCAGGAAATCAAGCTCCAGCCATGTTTCTCCAGAAGGACAGAGGGCTCCAGCCTCCCTTCCCAAATTCTGCCTCCACCATTCTCCACAGAAAATCAGTAAAGTAAGAGGTCTCCTTATTTTTTCTCGCTCTTTCTTCTCAACTACGGCGCCCTTCCCAGCTGCAAGGGGGGGGGGTAGAAACTTCAACCCCCCCTCTCACCCACAGGACGCCTCGTTGCTTCGCCAGTCAAAGTCTCTCCTTTTCTAATTATTCTCCGGCCTGCATCTCTTCCTCTTCCGATCGCCTCTTTACCTGCTGCCTTAATTTCAATATACACCGGGTCCTACAGGCACATAGGCACGTAACGGCCTTGGAATGGCCGCTGCGTGCTGCCCACACTCGCTGGAGCCTCGGGCGCGCCAGCATTGGCCGCCCAGCCCCTGGAATTGAGGCAGGGGACCCCTGGCGAGCCGCCCTTAACGGCGGGTACCCCCAAACCAGGGCACCCGGCCCCGAGGGGCCTCCAAGCGGGGGGGGATTCAGACGCTGGGGCAAAGAACCCAAACAACGTCTGCTGCCATCTGGAGCCGGAAGTCGTCTCCACATTCACTTGTTAATTATACTCTACTGGAAGAGAATGAATAGGAAAATGTGGAATGATCTTTCCTAAAAATAGACAGCATAACTTTGATATGGTGGAATATAGACCAGAGTTGTCCCAAAGGTGTTTTTTCAAGAGGTGCCTGAACTTCCTGGAATTGCACTTTTGTTATTTTCAGCTATGGTATCCTTTTAGCCCATGCTTCTTTTTTTCACATGCTTTTTATCATGTATTTTAAACTGCTGGCAAAATTCATTATTGCTTTGGACAGACATGTCTCCCATGTTGACTCAATATAATTTTTTGTCCACATTTCCGTTTATGCAGGCCCTCTGGTCTGTATCAATTAGGTTCTGGTCTTCAAAGTGATGTTGTCCTTGAAAATGGTACTTGCTCGTTTTGTTTTGGGAACTGGTTGGCTTTCTCCTTCTCCTTCTCCTTCTCCTTCTCCTTCTCCTTCTCCTTCTCCTTCTCCTTCTCCTTCTCCTTCTCCTTCTCCTTCTCCTTCTCCT
>WNWU01000011.1:22933723-22982388 GCA_012654045.1 Ptyas mucosa | reverse complement strand
ATATACATATACATATACATATACATATACATATACATATACATATACATATACATGTATATATGTATATATATCACTCTGTGTGTGTGTGTGTGTGTATCAAATTTATATTTTTGCTGATAAAGAAATAAAGGGAGACTAGTATAGATCTATTTCAAGCTTTTTAGCTTTCATCAGCTAACCATACCCTTACTTGGATTCGAACTTGGGCTTCCTGCATGTTAGGCAGTTGAATTAACATTCTGAGCCACAAGTTCTCCTCCCTTCATCAGCTTGAGCCAGGGGAAACATTAAGTGTTTACCGAGACGCCTGGTCTACCCCAACATGTGGGAGGGGGCATTCTGCTCCCTTTTGCCTTTCAGCTCCAATCCAAGATTTTCAAACTTTGTCAGTTCTCCTCATCATTCTGTGAATTAAAGATCTGTTATATTCATATGAGCCCAGTGCTACATCAGACTACCCAAAAACAATACAGATTCTGATGAATTATTGTACTTCTGTCTCCATAGAAGTCTCTGAAGTGTGAACTATGCCACTCTTTTTGTTCTAACCCATGAATGGGCTTTTAAATGCATATCAACTCATCCTGCAGGCAATATTCCTATTCATCTCATCGACAATTCCCATTTTGGTCAGGGTTTTTTCCAGTTTTGTCCCCTATCCTAAACTTGGGCTTTTGATTTTTGTTGTTGTTCTTTGCATTTATATTTCCCAAGAGAAGACATTAGCAATTGTCTCCATCAAGTTTCACTTTTGTGTTTTCAGTCTACATGGGCTGCCTTGATGTCACTGAGAATAACAGGATGATGAAATAATACTAGAAAATGGGAATACAGAGAAGGCAGGGCTCATTTAGATTCGGGAACAAATACAGCAAATCTAAAATGAGTATTACATTTCATGTAATGCTTGCAATAATTGCCATTTTGGCTACAGCTCAATCATAAATGCATATGATATCATGAATCAGCTCTTGTTTTCAAGGCTATTCCAGATGGTTATCAAATTACCATTTCTTGTTTTATTTAATGGTCAACTTGTTTCAATTAAAATGTCAGTTTCAACAGGCAAAAAAATGAGGTAGACAGATGTTTGCCTAGCAGGGAGAATAAAACTGACAGAAAACGTAATACTAATATTACATTTCCCTAACATTCATATGTGCTTCTCCTATGGATAGATAGAAGGAAGGAAATTGCTATATGTAAAAAAATCATTAGTACATCCTATTGTCTCTTTTAAAAAAAAGATTTCACGGCTATATTCCTATACATATAAATACATTAAGGGCTGTTCAGCACTTTTGATACAGCTCTCAAAAGAAGCTTCAAAAAGAAGCTAGAACCGAGTTTCTCCTTATCTATAATTCTTTAAAAGGTAAAGGTAAAGGTAAAGGTTCCCCTCGCACATATATGCTAGTCGTTCCCGACTCTAGGGGGCAGTGCTCATCTCTGTTTCAAAACTGAAGAGCCAGCGCTGTCCAAAGACATCTCCATGGTCATGTGGCCGGCATGACTAAATGCCAAAGGTTCATGGAACGCTGTTACCTTCCCACCAAAGGTGGTCCCTATTTTTCTACTTGCATTTTTTACGTGCTTTCGAATTGCTAGGTTAGCAGAAGCTGGGACAAATAACAGGAGCTCACTCCGTTACGCGGCACTAGGGATTTGAGCCACTGAATTGCCGACCTTTTGATCAACAAGCTCAGTGTGTTAGCCACTGAGCCACCACATCCCTTGAAATTCTTTAAAACAAGTGCATTTTTTCTAGGACTGGACTCCAAAGGTCAGCAATACTACTGCAGGAGAAGATGCAGCTGCTTTAATAAAATGCAGATAGGGCCCTTTCCACATTCTTTCATGCTCAGGAGAAAACTTGTGGAACCAATTCTCAAGCATTAAAGTATATTCTCCAAATGCCAAACCCTAGAAACATCAGCATTGAAACCAGGGGTGGGGCATACCTCAATGCAACTCAGCATGCTGACTGTCTTGTCCTGTAAACCAAGAAAGACACGTGGTGATTCTTCCAAACAGATTTCTTTATTGTTCCACACCTATTGACAAAATCTTGCTGAAGTGAACAGCATATCAAACATATATTCTGGGAACTATTAGGGAGCAGCTGTTTTCACCCACTTTCTCTCATACAAAGTATCTTTACTGAATTTGCCTCTTACTGTTCTGTAATGCACCCATTCCCTTCTGGGAATCTGGCCCCATACATTTCTTCACACTCATTGACACAGAAAATCAGTTTTGCATTACATTTTAAAAATTATTTATGGGTAGGAAAAATTATAGAAAACAGTACTAGAAGGATAAAGTACCTTGGAAAGAGGCATAGTCCTTTAGGAAAAGCTTGTATCAGTAATATTATGCTCCCATTGTGCATTTCATTTGATGTTTCAGATGAATGTCAAAAATCTAGCTCAAGCCAACACTGTATTGCATCAGTTAAAAGTTCATAAAACAGCATGGCAGCTTTTGAATTTTAAATACCAGTAGCTGATATTGAAGGCACAGAATTGGCAATTTATCAGCCTGAAGATGTAACATAGGATAGTCTATTAATATTTGTGTTAGGCTCCACTGAAGTTGTGGTCATTTGGAGTTACATTTCCTTGAAACATTCTTGCAAAAGTATGTATGTGGAGAAAGGGTGTATAAGAGAGTGGGAGAGGGAAAAAAATGAATCATTATTTGTTTCTTCATCAAGACAATCCCATTAATTCCCCCTTGCATTTCTTGTTTCAGCATCCTTTGAAGAAAGGAATAAGTACATCCTGATTTGTAATATAAAGTTTTCTTCCCCCAGTCATGAACTGAAAGTCAGTGTATTTCTTTTTATTGCAACATTATTTGTCATAAGTATATAGATATATAGCACATAACCTGGGGGGGAGGGGAAAAAGAAGGAAACCTCATATCTGTCACCAATCATTCTACTAGGTCATTGCAAAACTTCAAAAGAATCCATTCAAATCTGATTTGATTGGGTTCCCAAACTGAATTGACTTTCCAAATCAAATCAGAAAGCTGAATCAAATTTTTATACTGCACTAGATGCCACTGAACCGATTTACAAAATTTGTATTTTTTCCAGTCCAGTTTAGAAGTCCAGGATGCAGAAGGCAGTTCTTCGTCCTCATCACTGACCAGCTACAGCTGAATGCTTTCCCCAACTGAAGCCTCAGGGCTGTCCTCCTGCAGCTGGTCAGTGATGAGGAAGAGGAACTGCCTTCTGCACCTGATCCAAGAACATGTAGGGCAGAGAAAAGGCAAAAGCAGAGAAAGCCATCCAAATTACTCATGAGGAGAAAGCCTCATCCTTCTTGATGGGCTGTACCAGAAGCATAGCAGATAGATGGAGGTGATACTGGAAACAATGTGTTCATTATCGTGTTGTGTGTTCTTCCTTCAACCAAATCCCTCTTAGACGGTTGCTTAGAACCATTGACCAACTCCCCTCCAGAAATGCCTGGAACTGATTCATCCTCCTCCCAAGTTGATATCCGGAGAGGTATCTGGGGAAGCATCTGGGAGAGTCATCACTAGATTTTATGAAAAAGAACTTATATGAAAAAACACAACATAATACCAGAGAAATTAGCTGATTTAATTTTGAGGTGGTCATGGGCTCCATGGGAATGTCTTCACTGAATCTGCGCGGTAATTTCTTCATCATCTGCAGCTTCTCTTACTTCTTGGGATTCCGTATTCCCACTCAATTCTAAGACAAATTAATAATGGGAAACTTGTTCTATGGATTTTTTTTTCAGTTGTGGCATTCCCATGATTGCCAAAAGAGGGCCTGCTTTGGAGAGATTTTTGGAAAAATTCTCTTTTCAAAATTTCAAAATGCCACCATGGCTCGATTTTAGTTTTAACTGGCAAGGCAACCTGGGATCTTTTCAAATGCTTTGGCTGCAGTTTCCACATGTTGACTTGGCATGTTGTCTTATGCTGTGGAGATTTGAAAACATCTGTAGACGTTGCCTATCCTTGTTTTAGGCAGAGGAGCTCTTCTTTTAGTCATGACAGTTTTATCACCTAAACAAGTGATAAAACATACCCAACACTACACTGTGATGCAAATCTTGCATTTTACATATGCAAGTACAGAAGGGTATGACTTTGTGATGATGAACATTTTGCTATTTTGGCCTGTCATTAGGAATGGGTCCTTTTAAACTCGCAGAGAAATAACAATGATCTAAATTATTTTAAAATTGTACAGCAATCTGATGAAGCTCAAACAACTGCTATGCCATTGGAAATAAATTGTAGTTTGATTCTATTCCCTTCATGTTGTAACATAATGTAAAATGGTTCCATCCATGTAAGCAATAGTTATGGTCTCACTTCCTATAAGTATCTGTGCTGTTTTTTGTTATCATCAAAGGCAGCCATTTCATGCTTTCTTGCTGAATGATAAAAAATGAGTTGCTAATAAAAAGCTCAGCTATCTTTGGGCATAGAAGAGCTTTTGGCAATGCAGTTCCAGATAGCAGTATATAAGCCACCACATCTTTAAAATACAGGAAACATGAAGATGTAATAGCCTGCAGGGCTATGCTCAGCTTCACCATAGTTCTCCCATCAATCTATCCTTGTCAGTTCAGAAGCCCAAATAAGACATTGTCTTTACTCTGGACATAGCAATGTAAATGTAATGAAAATATCTGTTTTCCACACTGAAAAAGGAATTGAATTTCTCAGGCATGTGGTGAGGAGAAGTTGATTAAACATAAAACTATGCTACAAAAAGGAGTCAAATTCAGAGGGTGGGGGGGAAGTCTGCATGATAAGATTTCCATTGTAAAAACTTAATCTAGTTTCATGTATTTTGTCTACAGTTTCATTCTCAAGCCCTGCCTCTCTCCGATTGTCTTTTGTTTTGACTTTTATGACCATTTATTTCTTCTTTTTGTGCATGTTGCCCACAAACCCTTTAAGAAGTCAATAACTAAGTAAGCATGCAAGTAAATAAATAAAAAGTTCCTAAAACATATAACAGTACTAGGAAGAGTAAAGGCATACAGCAATTTATTGCTTGTTTGCACATGTCACTGTATGGTGGAAATGATCAATATTTTCCCTTGAAGATGGCACTATCTGGGATTGATCAGTGTAGAATATCAATAATTATCAAATGCTGTATGTGAGTATGCACTTAGTTGTATATGGGTACAAGCCAGAGATGGGTTTCAGCAGGTTCTGACCAGTTCTGGAGAACTGGTAGCGGAAATTTTGAGTAGTTTGGAGAACCGGTAGTAAAAATTCTGACTGGCCCCGTCCCCATCTATTCTCTGCTTTCCAAGTCCCAGCTGATCGGGAGGAAATGTGGATTTTGCAGTAACCTTCCCCTGGATTGGGGAGGGAATAGAGATTTTACAGTATCCTTCCCCTGCCACGCCCACCAAGCCATGCCCACCAAGACATGCCACGCCCACCAAGCCACACCCACAGAACCGGTAGTAAAAAAATTTGAAACCCACCACTGGTACAAACACATGTATGTCAAACATCAAAAAGAAATGGCCAAGGTAACATTCATTTATTATTATTTATTAAATCAATTTATAGAGCTGCTCATCTCAAAAACAGCAACTATGCCTGGCATAAAACAGAGATAAAAGCAGTTAGTAAATACCTTAAAAAGTATAAAAAAGAAAACTAAAACCATGATTTTATGATTATATAATAGACAAAGAGATGTTTAAAATAGGAGAGCTACCTCACTAGTCATCCATCTCTTGGGATCCCTAGGCATGCAGGTACAACCTTCAGAAGTTCAACAGTGGCAAGGTGAACCTCATCTCAGAGGAGATAAGATTTCATAGTATGGGCACCATAGCAGAAAAGGCCTGCCATCTAGGACCCATCAAATGTGGGCAACAGAAGCAGTAACATGGCTTCCCTGCTGAACTTGGAAGGACAGGAAGATGAAATCAGAGAGAAGTGGTTCCTCAAATAACCCAGTCTCATGCCACAAAGGCCTGAGGTCAACACCAGCATCTTGAACTGGACCCACAGAAAAACTGGTAACCAATGTATCTCATGAAGCAGAGGTGTAATGTATGTTTTACCAGAAACACAATAACTGCTTGCTTGTCTGCATTTTGCACCAGCTGAAACTTTTGGATTCTCTTCAAGGACATGTAGAATAACAGGGAAGTGTCCAAGGCATTAAGTGATCATAAGTGATCTAGAAACAGGCACAACTGGCATGCAATACAAAGTTGTGCAAAGGCCCTCCTAGCCATATCTGTCACCAGCTCTTTGAGCAGGAATCAGGAGTCCAGGAGGACCTCCATATTACACACACAGTCTGTTTAGGACAGTGCAACCCCATCCAGTACCAATGATGGTAAAGTCTTAGAAGAGTCTTAGAGGGGCACAAAAAGCCATTCAGTTGAAACCTGTCGTTCCCCATCAAGAGTCTCATTGCCTCTAGACACCAGGACTGGACATTCATAGCATCACTTAATTTTACCTCGGGCACAGATGTACATTATCATGATAACCATTAAAACAAACTTACATATAACATTCCCCATGGCAAATGATGAATACATAGGGAGAATTATATTGAGAGTATTATGTAATTATTAAGAATTATGTAAGATCTTCAGTTTGTAATTCTGGGTTATGCAGTACAGTCTGGGTCCATACTAAGCCATAGTTTATTTTGCCATAGCTTTTAGACAGACCATAGCAGACTTGGAAATGATATCACAATGCAAATAGGTAAGGATAGCCCTTGTGTTATGACATCATGTTGTTTCTTTTGTTATTTAGCCTTATTGCAGTTATTGATGGACATCTCTGGCTAAGAAATTGAGTTGGGAGAGATGGAAGAATAAGGACATAATTTTTATTCTACATAGCTTCTCTCCTCAGTTTTAAGCTTTTATGTTTACTGGTAAAATACTTTTTTAAAAAATCTGCCATACAACTTTTAAAAAATTGTACTCCCCCCTTTTTTTAACTCTTAAACATTTTCTTTGTAAATATTCCATAATTATGAGATCTTCAATACTTTTGAGAATATATTGTGTTCTTAGGCCTATAGAGCCTAAAAGAAATCTGGTGATTAACTTTGACATTTTGATCCAAATGGAATCCATTTGCTTAGGAACCCTCACCCATCAGATGTTTAGTTTCTATCATCTTTTAGGTATCTAAAAAAATACATAGAAACCTAAAGAAGGAAAAAAGATACAATGAGTCGGATTAAATCCAATCTGAAAACCAACTTTTAAGGAAACTCAGGTGATTCGATCTGAAGTCACCATTCCATACACAAAAGCTATCTGGACTGACAAAAAAAAATATTTTTTTTCCAGTCCTGGAGTCAAGGTATTGTTTTCCTCAGTAGGTTAGAAGAATAGCTTAGGGGAACAGGTCAAATGTGTGACATGCATCACCTTCCTCACTTTTATCCTGTCACTATCACAAAACACCTCCCACCCCTAACAGCTGCCTTACTCCATTTAATGATGGCATCAGCCCCACAGGTGGACATTACAGATTGAACACACTCATTGAACGTAGTCAGGGCTCCCTTTCATTTTTCCTTCCGAAATTTCCACCAGCAGAACTAGAGCTTCTGGTGCGATCTTTCCTCTTTTCTTAGTTTCCTCAGTACTTCTGTGAAATCTGTTTCCAACTAGCAGAGGATGTTTTCATAAGATGAGCTGAAAATGTGACTTATAGCAGACCCGGAAAAAAATCCCACAAATTAGAATCCCACAAATTCGGCCATATTTCAAATTCAATATCTAAATACATCCAAATATAACACTTTGAATTAAGGACTGTGAAATGTAATCCTGGAAGCCACCCTGGAAGAATTTATTTTCTTTTTCATGAAAGACATGGAGTCTAGCAATAAAATGGCTAAAAGTCTGGAGTTCAGCTAAGAACTGGTAAATTATGTTTATAAAGTAATTGCTGTTACCACATGAAATGTCACTTGTCAAATATGATAGTTCTTTCTGATATTAAGCAATAGCAAGCAGATTCAGCCCACTGGGATTTAACTCAGAAACAATGGAGGAAAAATCCACCAGGATGGAAATAAAGAACCAGTGCCTGGTTTTTATTCTGGAATCTG
Source organism: Ptyas mucosa (assembly GCA_012654045.1). Lineage (NCBI taxonomy): Eukaryota > Metazoa > Chordata > Lepidosauria > Squamata > Colubridae > Ptyas > Ptyas mucosa. The sequence goes on along the minus strand of WNWU01000011.1, from coordinate 22,974,266 downwards.
TTCTTAATTTTCTCAATTTGCATTTTTACATAAGCAATTAAAATTTCCATCTCCAAGGTTCACATCATATCCTCAAATACACTACTAAAAATGTTGGGAGGGATGCAGTAGATATTGCAGTTTTTGGTTCATCCTATACTAAATAAAGATTTTTTAAAACAAAATTAAAAATGCAGATCCTCAGTTGAAATTGTATCAAAAACTCATGCCAGATGAGCAACTGAAAGCATCCATAACTTTGACAAAAGTCATTTGAAATGTCTGAAACCGAGTAAACTTGATTTTGTTCAGAGAGTATGAAATGTAAGAAAATGATGTTGGGTGCTTTCAGCTTGTTGGTTTTAGCAAAACCAACCAACCAATCAACATTTTTCTTTTTTCCCAAAAGCAGTTTAGAGGAAGAAAAACACAATAACATGCTTTTCTATTATCTGAATTTGATCCCGCTTTCAGCACTATTTTCTTAAATCCTTGATATCTGAATAGCAAAGATGTGAAGTTTTAAATCTCACCATAGAAGATTTTGAGTCTTCCAGTCACTTGTGGGAAAAGATCCAATCTGGGTTTGCCAATACCTGAAGGAACTGGTGGCAAAATGCTTTTTTTTTGGGGGGGGGGAAGGGGGGAGTAGGAGGGAACCCTATATTTTGTCTTATGTGAGCAGGTGTCATAACTAGCTTATTTGGGATGGTTATGTCTGACCAGGTAAGATGAATGTGGGTAAGGAGGAATGAATGTATATTGATAAGGTATACCGCAACATCTAATATGGAGTGGCTGCCTTCCTAACCATACACTGTTGAGTAGCAGAGTCTGAAGAAGACTTTTCTTCAGTATGTGTTCCTCTGACTTCGAGTAAAAACCTCTGTAAAAAAATAATTTAATAATTTATATTATTAAAAATAATTTAACTTAAACTGGCAGAATACTTTCATTTTTTTGCATTCAGCAGAATTTAGCAATGAATCTCATTAATAATAAAATTACTTTTAAATTAATAAAAGTCTTTTTCTATGATTGAAGAAGAAAAAAATCCTGAAGAAATAAAAAAGAGCTGTTATGAACACATACGTTCATACAAATAAGAAAGTTCCACAATTTTCAGTGTTCCAGTGTTATCCTGGGTCTGGTGTCAATGTTTGTGGCTGGGGCTCATTTGTTGACTAGGGCTAGTTTCCAGATGTCTGGTAGGTGGGAGGTATCATCACGTTTATTCATGTTATGGGGGTGTTTCTCTATTTCGATGGCTTCCATAATTATTCTCTTGTTGAAGTGTTTAGTTTTGGAGATTAATTACCAGACCCAGGATAACACATGATGCCACCACCAATCATCCCCACAAGACTCAAACCCAATCCCATCCCATAGATGAAATGCAACCACTGTCCAGGGGGCATCACCAGCTGCTACGCCCCCACCCGATCCCAACACAAAGCAAACTAACACACGCCATGAGCACATGACAAGACCTCAGACTTGGAGCCAAACCAAAGCCAGGGATGTTGCATCACAGCCATCTGCTCAAGACAATACATCACAGAACTCAGGATGTTACAACATCAAAGCTCAGGATGTCACAACACAGCCAACTACCCAGGATGTTAAAACTCAAAAGACTAATGGGCACACAGCTAGGACTTCACCCATACAGGATGTTACAAAACAGCCAACTAATCTGCAAACATCAACTCCATCAACTAATCAAGATGTAACAACACAGCCAACCAACCCGCCTACAGCAACAGAGCCAGCACTTCACACCTCCCCACCAGTATTTACAGAGAGACGGCATCTCCGATCACACTTTGCTCGCACAGGCATGAAGCCGAAGACACCAGCCTGAAGATGATGAGTGGGACCTCGTTGAAACATCGCCAAGATACTCTCAATCTTACACGGGAAAAGACCCAAATACGCCAAGACTTGCATACCTGTACCCATGAAAATCTATGAAAACAAATATGTGTGTGTGTGTGTGTGTGTGTGTGTGTGTGTGTATGTAGGTCTTTGGTTATTCGGGTTTTCTCCCGCGTAAAATTGGAAGTGTCTTGGCAACGTTTCGACAAAGTCTCATTCGTCATCTTCACGCTGGTGTTCTCGGCTTCATGCTTCCAGGAGCAATGTGTGATCGCAGCTGTTTCTCCCTTTTAACTGCCAGTGGGGGTGAGAGCTGATTGGGTGGGAGCATGGCTGTGTTCTGATTGGGTGGAGGTGTGCTTTGATTGGTTGGGGGCTTGGCTGTGCTTTGATTGGATGGGGGGTTGGCTGTGATCTGATTGGCTGGGGGTGTGCTCTGTTTGGGTGGGGGCTTGGCTGTGCTCGGTTTAGTCTGAGTTGCAGGGGGATTTGAGCTGGTGAGCTGCATTGCTGTTGTTTGGCTTCACGTTTGCATTCCTACACAACTGCTGAGATCAAAATTTATTTCCGCACATGCTTCCAATTGAAATTCCACTCCAACTCTGCAGCCACCAAACGCATCCTGAAAAGAACAGAATTGGCCCTAATCAGAAATGAACTTCACACAAAAAGATTCCTCCTAGACCGAATCAACAAAGATCTCCTCACACTTCACCTCAAACTCAGCAACAAGATCCACCCTGCACTTTGGGACAAATCTAAACAACTCGCTGTCTGGAGAACCGAAACACAGACCACCCTCAAGACAGACACACACACCAACAAATTCCGAAGATTACAAGAACACCAGAAACAAACCCTTCCCCCCTCACAGCCACACATGAAACAAACAGTACATAACATCTCAGATAGGATCCTCACCAAAGCCGAAACCAATGTCCTTTCTAAAGGATTCAACTTTGCAGTCGCCCCCAAACACATCCCCACTGAAACCATTATATGTGGAGTTGAATCCAGCCTGACCAAAATCAACCCTGACGACGCTAACAGAATCAGACTCGAAGTCACCAATATCCTCTGCACCAGCAAGCCACCCAAAAGCAACTTACGTAAAGAGGAACAGACAGCACTACTTAACCTGAAAGAAGACACCAGCATAATAATCCTACCAGCAGACAAGGGCAATGCCACAGTGGTTATGAACATATCTGATTACCAAACCAAATTAACCAACCTACTCCAAGACTCCACATATAAACCCCTAAACACAGATCCCACCACCTACCTGGAAAAAACCATTAGATCCCAAATAAAAGCCTCCCCCATCAGCGAAGAAGAGATCCAGCAAAGAATCATTCCCAGAGAAAAATCATCCAGATGCCCTAAGCTCTATGGTCTCCCCAAAATACACAAAGAAGGAACCCCACTTAGACCCATAGTCAGCTCCATAGGCTCACCTCTACAAAACCTAGCCAAATTTCTTGGCAAACAACTACAACCCTATGCAGAATCCATCAATTCACACGTAAAAAACTCATTCCAGTTCATAGAGATCATAAAGAAACAAAACTTACAGCCCAGCGACCTACTCGTGAGCTTTGATGTCATATCCCTCTTCACCCAAGTGCCAATCAAAGAAGCCTTGACAGCTATCCAAAACAAATACAACCCCCCCAAGAACATCCTAGATCTGACCAACCACTGCCTATCCAACACATACTTCATCTATAATGGACAAAAATACAAACAATTAGAAGGAGCACCCATGGGATCACCCCTCTCACCGGTCATTGCTAACCTCTACATGGAACACTTTGAAACCCAAGCTCTAGAAAAATCTGATCACAAACCCAAACTTTGGCTCAGATACGTAGACAACACCTTCATAATCTGGCCACACGGGAAAGAAAAACTGGACAGCATCCTCACACACCTCAACAGCCTACACCCCAAAATACAGTTCACCATGGAAACAGAAACTAACAACCAACTTCCCTTCCTGGATGCCTTAGTCTACAAGAAATCCAATGGCTCCCTAGGACACACCATCTACCAAAAGAAAACTCACACAAACCGCTATCTGCACGCACTCTCACACCACCACCCAGCACAGATCAACTCTGTAGCCAAGACACTCATCTTCAGAACAAAATGCTTAGCTGATGAACAACACCTAAAACAACACCTAAAAACTGAACTACACACTCTCACTAACGTACTAACATCCAACGGATTCCAAAGAAATAAGATTACCAACTTAATCCAAACAGAAACCCCCACTAAAATCCAGGACAGAGAACAAGAAAATGGCAAAGCCCTCCTCCCATACATAAAAGGCACCACAGTCAGACTTAGCAAGATCCTCCACAAACACAACATCAAGACAGCATTCTGCACAAACCAAAAAATTTCCACCATCCTAAGAAACCCCAAAGACAAAATTGAGTTAGAAAACCAAGGAGTATATGAAATCCCATCCACCACTTGCCCCCCCACATACTTCGGACAAACCAACAGAAGAATAAGTGCACAAGAAGAACACAAGAACACAAGAACACAAGAACTCAGTCAGAAAAGAGGAACCAACTTCTTCCCTGGTCCAACACCTTAAAGCCACAGGACATGAAATTGACTTTAAAAAGACCAGAACCATAGCCAAAACTGAACACTTTAACAACAGAATAATCAGAGAAGCCATTGAGATAGAAAAACGCCCACACAGCATGAATAAATGAGATGATACTTCCCACCTACCAGCCATTTGGAAACCCGCCCTCATTGACAAATGAGTCCCTAACACAAAGAATGACAGTAGACCCACACTCACAAAAACCACACAGGATATCACCACCACACTTCCACGCAAAAAGCAAACCCAGACTCACACCGATTATGAGGCACGACCACAGACCAGAAGCCAGACCACAGCTGCATCATTGGCCACTTTAAACCCCTCCAATCCATACATGAAGCAAACTGACACCCACCATGAAGATGTGGCACGACCACAAACGCGAAGCCAAACAACAGCAATGCAGCTCACCAGCTTAAATCCCCCTGCAACTCAGACTAACCTGAGCTCAGCCAAGCCCCCACCCAAACAGAGCACACCCCCAGCGAATCAGAGCACAGCCAGGCCCCCAACCAATCAAAGCACACCTCCACCCAATCAGAACATAGCCATGCTCCCACCCAATCAGCTCCCACCCCCACTGGCAGTTAAAAGGAAGAAACAGCTGCGATCACACATTGCTCCTGGAAGCACGAAGCCGAGAACACCAGCCTGAAGATGATGAATGAGACTTCGTCGAAACGTTGCCAAGACACTTCCAATTTTACGTGGGAGAAAACCCGAATAATCAAAGACCTACATATATATATATATATATATATATATATATATATATATATATACACACACACACACACACACACACACACACACACACACACACACGTATGTATTTTTCTTTAGCCAGGTTCTACCTACGTAAGCCAAGATTTTGTGCAGCCCTAGTTCAGTGAAATCTCATTCACTAGTTTTGGGGCTTTTCTTTTTTTCCCCCTAGCAGCCAGCAAACTCTTTGCTGCCCATTGGGAGAATAAGATAGATCTATTTCTGCCATATAAGGCGTCATCAGTTAGCCACACCCTCATATATATATGTTCTTAAGTTTTTTGCATATATATATATATACATTATAATTAGCAATAGCACTTAGACTTATATACCACTTCATAGTGCTTTACAGCCCTCTCTAAGTGCTTTACAGAGTCAGCATATTGTCCCCAACAATCTGGGTCCTCATTTTACCAAAGGATGGAAGGCTGAGTCAACCTTGAGCCTGGTGACATTCGATCTGCCAAGCTGCTGGCAGCCAGTGATCAGCAGAAGCAGCCTGCAGTACTGCATTCTAACTACTGCATCACCGTGGCTCATTTAACTTGTGTTTGGTTTTAAAGAATAAAAGGGAACATTTAAAACCTCCCAAGTCCACATGGGAGATTCCACAGAAGGCCGCGGAAAAGAGGACTAAAATCCTGTGGGAATTGTAGATCCAGAGGGACAGGGGGATACTGGCTAATCAGCCAGTAGTAGTAGACAAGAATCAGAAGACAGCAGTGCCAATTGTAGCAACACCTGGGAGTAGGGGTATGAGAAGTTGTAGAAGTACCAGAGTAATGGCTCCCTCTCTTTGGAATGTCATTCACTTTTGAAATAAGGTTGGCTCTCTCCTTGCTACATTTCCAGCATGACCTGAAAACATGGTTGTGTTATTGGGCCCAACAGAACAATTTTGGCTATCTGAAAAGAAAAACAATATTACTCTTTTAGAATAGAAAGAGAGAATTACTCTAGAATTACAATTTTGGATTGACATGAATTAGGTCTCTGCTAATGAATTTGCTTTTTATAGAAGTAGGGGAAAGGTTGATCAATATTATCTTGTCAGGTCGTAGCTCAATGCTTTATTCTGAATATTTAAGATCATCGTATGGGCTACACACCACGCTTATAAACACATGTAGTCTCATACACATCTTTTTGTTTTTTCAATCACTTTTCCCTTTTTATCTTGTTCTGTTTACTAAAGCAACATAAAGAAAAAAAATTCCTAAGTTAAAGGTATGTGTTGCAAAAACAATACAATTTTGTCTTTTTGTCCCATAAAAAACTCTGGAAATATCATTTTCGGATTAGTGTGAACAAGGGAAAACCATTCAAGTTTATTCAACTGATACACTATTTGCATGTACATTTTATGGTCATCAAAAGTTTAAAGCCAAGCATTAGGTTGAGAGTCCGTAGTTTGATTTATATGGCAGCTCAAATGATACATAAATAGATAAAAATTCTTTACTATAAGTGCAATATTCCATTTACAACAATTTTCTTCATTCAAAAAACCTTTCTGAAATCAGTTTCATAATATTTACAGCTATATAGGACAGAAACGTTAGTGCTTTTCTGACCATATCAAAAGTCGTCAAAGCATCAAAATGTCTTATATTTTTCACATTTTTCAGAACATACTTTAGAGAAAGTTTGAAAGCATATTATTAGTATGAGTAACACACAAATTAGTGCAAACATTACATTTGTACATTATAAATCATAACTTCTCAAAGACAGAAAAGCCGAGGCAAGTATCAAAGAACAATGTAATTGCAATTAACATTTGATCAACCTTTTTATTCAAAGTTTTGGCATTAAGCCTTGGGCAGGGCTACATATTTAATAACTAAGCAGATGTACCCACCAGATGCTTACAACGTACAGATGTCGGCACCTCACTGTAACAATGGAGAGGTCATAGCAATTATGATCGTGTCAAGCTACTTAATTTGAATATGAAGGCACCATGAACTATTGTGTTGGAAACAACATGGAGGGAGATAATTGAAGATTAGAATGTTCCAACATTATGTTTCACTCCATTTCGTAATGCCTATTTAACTTTGGAAGAAAAAAACTTTATCGACAGTTGTGAATTTTGCATAATCAAATCATTGGTGCCATCCAGGCCTATATTGTAATGACAGGATTATCCTTCTGCTCTGAGCTAAAGAATTTACACAAGGAATGCTAATTTTAAGAAGAAGGAATGCAGTATATGAACAGTCAATTGTAACAATCCAGCAGTTGAGTGATTAGTGGCCAAATCTCATGAAAGCCAGTCATTGCTAAAGGACTAGATCTTGTCATTGAACTCAAGACAGCACAAAGAAAAATCCAAGGGGATACAATCCCATTGTCGAGAGTCAAGCTTACTCGACATACACGTGGGGAGGGGACTCACGGCAGATCCAATGTGCGTGGGGGAGGCTCTCCTGAAAAACAATGCTCCAGCACAGTGACAGTGGAGGGGGGGCTGTGGGGACAGCCATGCACCTTGGTGGTGGGGGGTGGTAAACCTGGTAAAGTAGGCGGACGGTCACCCTGCGGCCATGGCAGGGCCACGTAAGTGTAAGGGGCGGCACGCTGGGCTGCTACATGGAAAAGGGGCGGTACCTGGAAGTAAGGCTAATTGGCTGCCGCCGCTCCCGGCTTGTTTTGATTATTGTTAAAAGGGGCATTGGGAGGCAGCTGCTCCCAACGCCGACTTTAAGTTACTTGTAACGTTCGTCTTTGACTCAGCGAGATATGCGAATTAAACCTGTCTTCAACCTTGTGGTTTGCCTGCGAGTTGTGTTTGCAGCGGTTAAGCCCAGCTCGGTGAGCAGATTACGACACCCATGATAAACTGTGGTGATTTTCTTTCATGAGATTAAATGCAAAATTATGAGTGGTGTGGTGGCCTAGTGGTAAAAACAGTCACTTGGAAGGTTGCAACTTGGAAGGTTGAGAGTTCAGTCCTAGGTATCAACAGATGTTTCTCTCCTAAAGTGCAAAGAAAAAAACCCTCTGTTGAAAATTCTGCATTGGCATCAGGAAGGGCATCCAGACAGGAAACATTCAGCTCCATCCATCAAACGCAAAGTTAAAATCACAGCAATGGGCATGGTCCTTTGGGATCTAGAAATATAGCTGAAATCATAAGGAAATCCTCAAGTTTGTTGTCACCTATCCCTGATTTATCAGGAGTCAGAAAAGATACTGTATAATAGTTGCTGTCTACCATGTTGACACAGGATCTAAACAAGAAAGTACTTCAACAATAACAACCATTCCTCCTCCCCCTCGCCCCTCCCCCTCCCCGTCCTCCTTCTCTTCCTTGAAGAAAGAAAACCACCACACACACACACACACAAGAATACAAAGGAAAAATAAAATACAAAGACAATAAACACAGAGTTTACAAGCATCAGAGAATCAGGTTAAAATATTTCCTTCATTAATTTAATTAATTGACTATACTATATCATTGTAATAACTAAACCAAATAGCATTAAAATCAAAGCAATAAATATCAGCTACAATAGTCAAAAGAGCATCAATTATAAAATGATTCAAAATTATAGTAATTTCTGTCTGAGAAATTAAAGATTTATATTAAAAGAGGTTCAAATTTGGAATGTAGCATAAACCTATCTAAAAAGTTAGAATTCAAAAATGGTTTTCAGGTTGAATGAAATTCTATTTCAGATTTATTTTCTTAAATACAATGATTTTTTTTAAGACAAGGGTGTTCTTACAGCTTATTATCTGTTCTTCTGCAGAAGAAACCAAGGATACATTCTTTACAGGAGTTGGCATGATCAAAGTTAATACAATATTCTTTGTGGGAATGTACAGTTTAGTAATAGCTAATAGAAAAATACCAACTTTTATTATTTTTTAAATGATTTTTATTGAACAATTTTAATAGTTTTAACAATTTTCCTCTTTGCAACATTTCCTCATCGGTATACAGTACATCCATTATATATCCATTTTCCCCTTTACATCTATATATCTATAATGTGGTTCCATTCTCTTTTATACATACTAATACATGTATATTACAGTGGTGGGTTTCCCCTGGTTTGCACCGGTTCTATACCACCGGTAATAAAACCAGTGGGAGGCTCCGCCCACCGACCTCAATGTCATCAAAAAGCTTCTGCGCATGTGCAGCCCCATTGCAAACCGGTGGTAAAGGTAAGTAGAACCCACCTCTGGTATATTAATATACTAATTTATAAACATACATTTTGTGTCATCAATATTTGTACAGATTTATTACTATTTTCTAACTCCTAAATCTTCTTTCTTTGACATTTTCTTAACTTTTACACCTTTCCTCTAACCATTTGTATCGTACATAACGTATCTTCCTTTATGTACACTGAGAGCATATGCACCAAGACAAATTCTTTGTGTGTCCAATCACACTTGGCCAATAAAAAATTCTATTCTATTCTATTCTACATTCCATACCATATAGTACTCTGTTTCTCCTTTATCTTTTATTTCTTTTGTCAATCTGTCCATCTCAGTGCACTCCAGAAAAGAAAAATACCAACTTTTAAATGTTTGTAAATGTAGATCATTTTCCAAAATTGTTGAGCTTTATAAGATTGCCACCAAATTGGGATGGAATTATTTAATCTGGGTGCTTCATTTTCATCCATTTTTAGAAAATAAATTATTTTAGCAACCAGTACTGGAATAATATGCCATGATAAAATATCTTCTATTAGTTTTCTCTAAATATATTATTTAATATTTTTCTTTCACTGAAATTCCTATACTTGCATATTTATTTTTGTATCTAAATTTTCCATTCATTTGATCCTACAGAGTTTAATCAGCTCAGATTCTGAGTCATATTTACATCAGCAATTGATAAATAAGACTTGGCAAATGCTCTGAATTTTGGGTTATGAAGATTTCAAATTCAGACAAGCTTCTATGTGTTCCCCCTTGTTTTTGCATTCCTTTAAAGTTATTTTGATTATTTAAAGAAATTGAAATCAGTTGGGTGGTTCTTACTATTCCAAATAGACAGTCTCAATATTTTCCCTTTATTATAGCAGTTTCTATGACTTTTCTTTCCCTGGAGTGAATTTCTTTATGCTTTTCTCTTCATGAAAATAAATACCTATTTAATAACAGTACAAAATATGATAACTCTGGTCTCATTCTTTTCCCCAAATGTCCCCAAATATTTAATTTAGTGTTTATTATTGCATAACCTCTTATAAATTGATTTTGTAATTATTCGAGATATTTGTGCTATATTCCAATCTGTAATCCAACAAGTATATTGGTCATTCAATTTAACATACGGGACTGCCAGAGAACCTCATTCTTTCAAATCTTAAATTCATCAATATATTCTTCAGATATGATATAGCTTTCTTTCTATTTAAAGATAAGCAATCATCTCACAATCATTTTATCACCATCCCATAAGAAAGTTGCTTTTACAAATCAAAAAACACTGAAATCTCTCCACATCTGAAGGAACAACGAACAATGTACTTTAACATTTCAATTATATTTATTCCAAGAGTTATCATTCCGGGTATCTTCAGAAATTCATTTGCTGGAGAATGTTCACTGCCTTGCCAAATGTCTGTTGCCTATGGGGAACAAAATTTTAGTAAGCTTAAACTAATTATGAATTGCTTGCAGTTCAATGATTTGGAAGAATAAGTTGAACTATTTGACCCTACTCTCAAAGGAAAACTTACATGCAAAACAAATACAATTATGATGGTGTGCCTGCCTGGTGCTTTTGCAACCTTGAAAATGAGAAAGAAATTCTCTCCACAAAGATTCAACAAATTGAAACTCAGAAGCTTAGCTGAAAAGTAAAGGATGGTTCTTTTAAGTACTACGACTTTAAGACAAACATTCCAAGAGAGGGATCAGAATACTGTAGCCATTGTAACTGAGCAGGATGAGGTAATGTTGAACCTGTGGCTGGTCCGTGTTATGTCCATGTGACTTGTTTTTTTCTAAATGCATATGTCAAATTAACTACAAAAGAAAAGTGATGTATTGAGACTCGTCCCATTGACATCCTGGAAATTCAGGATATCAGGTTCCAGTAACAGAGATCTTACAGGGAACTAAATATATTTTATTGGCAGGTGCAGCTGAGCTGGCTGCCATCCAAGATCACCTACAATCTGCTATTATTCATAAATATACCGTATGATTTGTAAAGAACAGTGTGTGTGGGCGGGCGGAGGAATGTCTCTGCATATTGAATATGCCCCGGGTTCCTGTGGGTGACTTGCCATTCATATAATAGCCCTGGCAGTAATGCACAAGAGAGAGAAATGGAAAGAAAGAAAGGAGTATAATAATCCTAACATACAGTCTGTTTGTTCCTAGTTTTTTCTCCCTTACACACAAAAGGAGTGTTTTTAACCTTTTCAGTTGTTATCCGCAAACTGATGCAATCTTAAAATGTGTTAGATTTTTAAATGTTTTTCTTGATTTGGTAACTATACTGATAACAATGTGTAAGGAATTAAAATAAATTGCTTGATTTGGGGAATTATTTTCCTATTGAAATTCATTCTGTGATACAGGTGAGGCCACTATAATGTTGAAATAAGATTGCTTTAATCTTTGATTGTTAACCAGTAAGCCTAATGTTATTGAATGCCTCTCAAACTCATAATAGTAGTAGCCAGAATAATTGGATTAACCTGAAAGGATCCCTCCTCTTATTAATAAGATGGATAATTTATGCAGGTGGATATTGGATATCAGAGAATATTGGGGTTTTTAAAGCTTCCAACATAATTGGAATGGCCAATTAATGTGTTAACAGACTATCACAAACACTTATTAAACCTCTAAACTTTGGCATATGTGGTGAAATTATACATACTCCAACTTACAGGGTAAAACTGTACACACAATAAAATATAAAATTAATAAATGCTGCTAATAAAAATAATAAAAATTATGATTACAAATCTACCTTCCACTGCAAAATAAGAATGAAAAGATATCAAAGTAATACCATAAAAAAACCCCCAAATACTTTTAAAAAACATCACAACATCACAACAAACGTCTTATCACGTTGTTGAAGTAGGGCAGACAAAGCTTGTTTAGTTGCAAAGATTTAGGGCCACTACAGTAAAATGACCTTAGTTTTCCCTTGTGCTTGCAATACAGGCCAGTTACAAAGGTTAGGTAGTTAACTAGAAGAACCTCTAATCCAAGGGTGTCAAACTCACATTGTCATGGAGGCATCACATAACGTGACTTTCCCCCCCTTCACTAAACCAGGCATGGGCATGGCCAGTATGTGACATATCTGGCCCATGGGCCGTGAGTTTGACAGTCCTGCTCTAATCTAACAATAGTGAATATTTGGGGTCAGGGATGAACTGGTGGGTTCTTTGGCATTTGTTCTCCGTGGTTGGCTGATTTCATTACTAGACTAAGTAACATCACCAGAGTACAGTAGAGTAAAGTTTGTTGGCTGTTTTTGTATTGCAGAGTTTATAATTCAGACCTTATATTGCAGGAGTGCTCTTCCAGGTACAGAGAGTTATGGCAGTGACTTAGCTCGAAACCACTGAGAGTTCATTTCTGTAATATCTCTGTTTGGAAAAACCCAATTCTTTCAATTATGAACATTTATAAAATTTTAGAGGAAGGAAGGAAGGAAGGGAGAGAGAGAGAGAGGGAGGGAGGGAGGGAGGGAGGAAACAGATGCCTGAAAATAGAAGTGTTAGGTTTTGTTAGTTCAAATCAGAAACTGAGTAACCGGAAAACTAGAGATGTGTATTTCTCTACATAATTTATTTGCTTATAAAATTTATTGCTCACCCATCTTACCATAGGGTAACTCTGGGTGGCTTACAAGTACATCTTATTTAAAACATAACGTGTTAAAATCAACCTGCCCTCCCCGTGTGTCTTACAACGAAAGACACATGGGGAGGGCAGGGGTGAAAGAGAGGGGAGGGGAAGTGGGATCTGTTATTACTCAGTGAACCACCTCCATTGTGCTAATCACCCACTGGGACCTCAAGTCAACTGGCACAGTCACATCTTTAAGCCCTAATGAAAAGATAGGATGGTTGGGGCCAACCTCACATTGGGGAGCAAGATGTTTCAGAGGGCAGGAGCATCAGCAGAGAAGGCCTTTCTCCTGGACCCCACCAGCCAGAATAATCAGGCTGATGGGTCCCACAGAATGTCTCCTCTGCTGGGCCAATCCCAGAGTGGTGAGATGGTCCCTCAAGTAACCTGGACCCAGATCCTGAAGAGCTTTAAAGGTGATCACCAAACACTTTAACTGCACCAGGAAGCAGATTGGTAACCAGTGGAGTTCGCGGAGCAATAGTTCTATAGGGGTCAATCTTGGAGGTCCCCAAAACTTCCCACATTGCCACACTCTGCACCAATTGTAGCTTCTGAATGCCTTTAAGGGTAGCCCCGTATAGAGCACATTACCCAATAGACCAGTCATGAGATGACTAAAGACTGAATGAGAGAGCTCATGGAATTCTGAATAATATATTATGTATGTATGTATGTATGTATGTATGTATGTATGTATGTATGTAATTTATATGCTGCCCTTCTCCCTATCAGAGCAAAACCTCTGATAGTAAAATATCCAGTGATAACTTTTTAAATTGGAAAGTTCTAGGCTTGTTCCTTGTGTGGCAAGAGAGAAGCAGAGAGAGAAAGAAAAATAGAAGTAGGGTGTAAGAGTTTGCTAGTCAGCAAATACAGAGGTTCAGCTGTGACTAAGAGCCCATAATGGATCACATCAGCAATTTGTCTTAGACTTGACAAACCATCCATGGACAACTCATGAATCCTTTGCCAAGGGCTCTCCTTTTCTCTATCTCCACAAGATTGTTGCTTAGTGATTGAAGCTGTTTATAGTTCCATGAATTTCCTGGGCTACAGCTGATCCTTTATATCAAAAATTCTCTAGAAGAGAATTCCAGGGAGATAGCAAGATGCCAAGCTGGCTTTCCAGCCCTCAATTTAACACCCTGGCCACAGTCCTGTAGTTGGACTGGCAGCCACATGAATAATATACCACGATTGCAAATTTTACATGGTGAAAAGGCCTGTGGCAAATTTGGCAGCAGTGGTGCTGAAGTACCACTTGAATAAACTTGGGCTGATAGATATGAGGAATAAAATAGTATCCTGGGCCCGTTTGATTCTCTTTTATCTTTACATTGGCTATCAGATCTATCTTATATTTCAACACATTCCCAAACTGAGAAGGCTATAAAAATAAGCACCAGTTACATACAGAATGTGTATCTGTGGATATAAATATGGCAGTTGCTCAAATTGATAAATAGCATACTAAACGTTTTGATAGAAATTCTTGATTTTTTTTCTCTAGTTCCTAATTATATGAGCAGACAGCACCATAAAATTTTATTGCAGCACTTCCTCCCCCCCACCCCCGCCCAAACCATAGGATGTCTGAGACTGAAATTTAACATGAAGAATTGATAATCATCCCTTGGGATCTCTGTCTTAATGTATAAGGTAATTTATTAATGCTATGCAAATATTCAAAGAGGTGTTTCAACCTGGTGACATTTCAATCAAATCATCCCACTGAACCTAAGGGAAAGGAGGGACTTGCTTTGAAGGAATGAATTGAATCATTAAAACTTTGGATGGGCTTTCTGGATTTGATGTGTTTCTTCTTTTGGTTTTAGGGTTGTGTTACATACAATAATGTTGCAATTTCATGTCTGTATATGAAGAAAGTTGATGGGGAGTTTCAGTGTAGGATGAACTTTTGCCACTCAACTGAGTATTTCTTTACTTGCATACGTGTGTACGGCCACCGCCTCACCATGGGACTTTGGCCAATTATTTTTCTTGCCAGAGTTCTTTTAGTGTGAGAGATTCTTTTGTTCTACTGTTTCCATCTGATTTGAGTTTTTATATTGGCTTCCTAGGATTTGCTTGCTTTGAAGTTGATTCTATTTGGACAGTGTAGGAAAGAGAGTGGCTGCAATGCAAGTTCAAGCAGGGAGAAGAAAAATACACACGGTGAACACTGGACATTAAGCATCAAATTGGTCTCCTACTTTCTTTTTTTCCTCATGCAGCAGATGTCAATGTGATGTCTGTAGTCCAGACATTACAGAGCCAGAGCCACTAGTATCAAAATAGAGGCCCCAAAGACTGCACCATGACAAGCTTCATGGGCCAGTACTTTTATCTTGTGGCAGAAAGGGAGATAAAGGAGCTTTCTGTTGAGGAGGTGAAGAGAGCTTTTGAGAAAAGAAAGGGATTGTTACCATCCTCTTTTCTCTGAGCTTTGAAGAAGAGGGAAATGCTGTGACAACAAATGATGAATCTTGAAGCTGCAATAAAGTCAAAATTACACTTTGTACATCTCAAAGTGGAAATAATGTTGATTACATACATTTGGTTAATTTGTGAGATAATATGTGGTGTCATTTGCCTCCTATGATTTTCTCTTCATAGAAACAAATGGCTCCTAAGTGTACTAGGCACTTTTGCACCACCTTGTTCTGCCCTCCTTATAATGTGTACGTGGGAAGTACTTGAGTATTTGATATTGTAAGCAGCACAATCATGCACAAATTTACCCTTTGCCTTTGGTTGTCCCAAAGGTGCTTTTACAAGAGGCAACTGGACTTTGTTTTTTCTTTGAAGCCGATTCGCTTCTCATCCAAGAAGTTTCTTCAGAGCTGAACCTTCTAAATAAATAAATAAATCTTATTGGGCATCTATAGAATTTGTATTGAATTTTTAAATTTTTGCAGTCCTGTTCCATTTTTTACTGGTTAACCTAACAATATTTTTATTGTCTAGCATAACAAGACTCTGATTTGCTCACAAGCTTCAGCTGAGCATCCAATATAGCCTGAGCAAGGAAGAAAGGACTATCAGTGAACTATCCAGGGGCCATCTCACAAAGACGTGTATTCAAATTACAAGCCATTGTAATGGCTTTGTAAAGGGATGAAAGCTGAAGCAGAACCCGGCAACTGGGAGTCACCCATAATAGCCAGATCTCTTTAGGATAACACCATGAAATCCCATGTTTCTGATATTAAAGACCTGGTTAAGCAGCAGCAGCAGTAATACTAAACAAGTTATAATAAAATTGAGAGGAATGCGACCACTCAATAAAAGCATGAACAATGGTCTAAAAAGGTGTTTCTTGAGAACGCTGGTCCTGTAAATGTCTCTTTAGCCAAATGCTTCCTTTGTGAAATCTCCCATGTGGCATAGGGAGAATTTCATGCATCCAATATTCCAATTTATGCAAACCACCAGTCTTCATACGTTTGAAAGGATGTAGCTGAAGAATGGAAACTGGAAGTGATTAGAGCTGTTCAGGGAGAGGTCTTAAAGGGGGACATCACTTTTCTGCAGCCATGGAAGGATGATATGGTCAGGATTGTTCAGGGGGTAAAGAATTAGCATCAGGCAATGGTGGAAAGGTAGGGTTCACTTTCAGCAACTGATAGTTAATGACAGCAAATTCTCAACCAACCCTCAGCCACAGCTGCCACATCAACAGCTATTGGCAGAGAGGGCTATTTAGCTGCTGCTGCTGCACCAGCTGACCAATTCATCTACTATTGTAGTGTCCTCACTGTAGTCAGTGGGATATGATTGCACATTGAGCACCTGTTCTCTAGTTACCTGGGAAGGAGTTATACAGCATCTATTGGGAATACTGGGCAATTGAAAACTAGATGTTGGCAGGATCCGATCTTGGTTATCTGGGAATTCCTGTTATGGCTGTCAATCAGCATCTCATGTTGAAAAGGTGTTCAGAAAGCCTTGTTGATGTATTCTATTGCACCTCCATGAATATGAGTCAATGGAGCAGTTGTAGATCCTAAATGTGACTATCACACTTCCTGAGTATCTCACAGTGCTAAGTCTACAATCAGCATGAGCACTTTCCCTCCTCTCCTGAAGCATTGCTGCTGTTATTGTGTTGATTTTGGCTTGGTCAGAATTTGTTCAACCTAAATCACAGTTCTAGTTGTGCAAGCTCTCCTGGTAGGGCCAAGCATCAGTTTCATAATTCTTAACATTATTATTATTAGAGCACAGGGTTTAACATAGGCCTAATCAGCCAATAGCTCAAATATCAAATGTGGGTTTTTTTTTGGGGGGGGGGAGTGAGGAGACAGAATGATCTATCATCTGGCCTCCCAATTTCAATACTGGAAATAGGGCAGGAGGATTCTAAATGCTAAAAATGTCCCAATATAATTTTCTTGCTGCCCAATCCAGAGGTGTCTTTCCTTTATCTCTGATTCTCAGTCTTAAAGCAGACTCAATGCAGTCAGCTGAAAGTTTTCAAAAGCTAAAGAAACATAGACAAGCAAAAATGTTCTTTGATTTGCCTGGGGCAGGTATAAAATTAAATTTCAACACTTAGTAAGTGGATTGGCTCCAAATGCATGCTGCTTCTGTTAAGATGGATAGGGAAAAAGGTGTGAATGGCCATGAATTGCTAATGCTTTGCTTTCTTTTAAGAAGGGACAAGGCAATGGCTCTTTTCTCTTAGTCTAATGTGCTAAGTTTAGAGCAAGGGTGTGATAATGGAGCTTGTCAAGTACAGGCTGTTTTTAAGAAGACAAATGTTCCAGCCTTGGGAATAAGGAGCCATGACTTTAAATTATGCCTGGTCCCCAAAATTTGCTTTACTTTTTCTGGGTTTAGTGGCATAATGGCCAGTCTCCCAAGTTACAATTATTGTATCATTGTTGCCTTCTTACAACAGTTGTTAAGAGGATATGTGTCCTACTTTCTGCTCCTCCTGCACCTGTTTCTCACAGCCCTGTTGCTTATCATGGCTGCTCCCACCATACTGACATAGTTTCCTGTCTCTTGATTAGCACTTTAATTCTCTCTGTCCTGAATGGCCTATTTCACCAAGGCCCTCTCAGAAAACCTAGCACCTAGTCACGAAAAGGTTTTGAGAGAGAAGTTTTCTCAGAAGATCAACTTTTGCAGCCACAAAAGATAATTTTTGCCATAAACCCTAATCCTTAAGATTAAGTTTATATCAGGGGTGGGCTGCTGGGGGTTCATAGGGGTTTGGGAGAACCTCTAACTAAAATTCTGTGTAATTCAGAGAACCCCCAAATCCCACTCCTAGCTGGCCCCGCCCACCCCACCCTGCTCCTCCCAGGAGTCCCCACATGGCCTGTTTTGGATGCAGGTAAGTGCAGGGCAAGCACGGAGGCCTACTGGAAGGTCAGGAAGTTCCAGAGCCTGGGGAGACTGTTTTCGCCCTCCCAGAGGCTTGAGGAAAGACTCTGGAGCCATGGGATGGCAAAAACACCCTCCCCCATGGTGCAGGAGGCCGACTAGGCTACACCCACCATGGCCACACCCATCCAGCAACTGGGCAGAGAACTCCTTGCTAAAATTTTTGAAGCCCACCCCTGGTTTATATTATAATGATTGCATTACAATGCAACTTATTGAATTCCTGTCAGGCTTAAAGAAGACTTGCTTAGTTTTGCAACTAATAAAACCAGTGGTCACTACCAGGAAGAATGAGTTCATCACATCTGTAATCCTTAGTTCCTAAAGCCTTTGGAGTTATATTTGCTCAGGAAGATGTATGAAGGATAACCAGGCCATTAAGCTCAAGAACTCACCTTTATCAATACCACTTGAGGCAGGTTGAAATAGCAAATTGGCACCTACTGAATAGGCATGTGCAAAAACCTAACAGGGTTCCCCCACCCCAAATGCTTTCATTTGAAGTTATGAATTACGTCTGTCATTGGGTCTGTAGCTACAAATAAGAAGAGTGTAATTGGCTAATGTTCTTTGCTGATTGTTTTCCTGCATTGTGGTCAGGCTCTTTGTCTCTTGTAATGTGCACCGATGAGCAAGATTGCCAAGCCTTGCATTACCTTCAGCATCATTCCCTGTCTCAGCTTCTTTTATGTCTTTATCTTTGTTCTCTCTTGTGCTAATGGAATCTTACACTTCTCTGCTAGTCCTGCCAACTCAGCTGACAGCTCAACTCAGACCTCTGAATGTAATCGCAGGGCTAAGCAGTACGGAGCCCTCTTTTGGGCCAAATCTTACTTTTATCTTCTGCATTACAGGAGACAATGATTGAATAGGTGTCAAGCTAGTACATAAAAATGCAAACCTCATCACTGCCTATAAGAACAGGAGGAGATGATGGTGACAAGGCTGTGAATGCCACCTTCTCTGTGATTTGCCTATCACTTTGGTGCCATGTTGTACTGCCATGTCTGCTTCTGTCTTTGCTAATATGCCAATATGCCATAAACAAGCCATATCCTGAAGAAGCTAAGCGCTGAAGCCAGTGATGAAGAGGGCCTCCCCCAGGGTGACATCCTCTGATACCTCCTATACTATCTTTCTGGCACTCCCAAAACCCAGTAATCAAAGATCACAAATTATATTATCAGACAAAGTCAAGTCAATGGTCATTCTTCAGTGTCATGACAAGTCTGGAATTCCAGAAAAACAAGTTGAAAAGTAAGTTAATTTTTAAACTGATGTTGACATTGGAGTAGGATATTTTCTGCACAATTGTGACTTATTCTAGATCATATTGAGACTGTTGTGCCATCCTTTACATATCCCTTCCTGAAAATAATAATAATAATAACAACAACAACAACAACACCTCAGTGAAATCCAGAGGCAACTTGAGAAATAGACTGTCATCTAAAGATTCTAGAATCTTAACCATTTTTATCCCATTCTGTCAACAATGGAGCAACTTTGTAATTGCTTTGTAATCCCCATTACTGCTTATAAACAATAACTCCCTTTTTACAACCCTGAAACATTCTTTTTCTGCAAATTGAATCTCAGCTACGAATTAATCCATTCGCTGTTGAATTATAAATTTAGATGGAATCACACAGGCCTAGAGTTATACCTTTCATCCTAAAGTGGAATAGCAGCATAAATATTTTGGTCAGCCAACATTAGCACTATTTTTAAGAAGCTTGATTTCCTAGGTTTCTCTGTGGGAATACCTGAGAATTAAAAATATGCTAAGGTGCTTCATCTGGCATATCAGGCTTAACATTTTTGGCATTTTGCAAAAATCATTTGCAAAGACCATCTGCCTTCTGAATCAAGAGAGTAAACTTTACCCCTTCCCTTTCCTAGGAGAATAGTCGTTAAGATTAATCCATTTCTAATACGTTCTATGAACTTTCTGCTCATCTCTTTGGGATATTATAGTAGCCTTTTTCAAACTGGAGTTCCATCATCAGTTTCACTGAAATGGCCTATCTGTTCTGCAGTTACTGTGCTTGGGAGCTTAATACATACACATATTATCATGCAAATGAATCAAGACTCCAATATCCCAAAGGTGCTTTTTCAAGAGGCAACTGGACTTTCTGGTTTTTCTTTGAGAGATATTTTACTTCTTATCTAAAAAGCTTCTTCAGCTCTGAGACTTAAGACTCTAATAATACAAGGCAGTGGTGAAATTGAGCTGGTTCTATCCGGCTTGGGTGAACCAGTAGAGCCGGCAGCAAGAGGCTCCACCACCCCCTCCCCCGATGTCATCACGTTCTGTTTTTGACCCTCCGCTCATGCATGGAGGAGGCACACGTGCTCACATTTGCAAACTGGTAGCGAAGGTAAGTAAATTTCACCCCTGATACAAGGTGATAATGCATTCCTTTTAATGTGCGTTTCCCCATTGTGTGTCTGCTTACTATCTTCTCAACCTTTCCTCTCCAATGGATGTAAATACAAACATCCTTTCTCTTCTTGCTTATTATTCCAGCATGAGAATGAACATTTGAAAGGGTGGGGAGTTGGAAAAAAAACTGTAAGATTTGTTGTTTTATCTGGCTTCTCATGAATTGAGTTCCAGAAATCTGTGATTTCAGTACCTGAGCAACTTTTACAAGCTGAAAGTACATATTAACTACTTGAACAAAATACAGAGAATAAACTAACTATATCTGCATCACCATTCTACATTTGTTTTGACTTTCATGTACACATGTGAAGGGAAAAATAGTATATTATTCTCTAAGCCAGTTTTTTGTGCAATCATGTAAACTATAACACAGATGTTCTATGGACAACAATATACAAATGTTTATAGTGGTGAAATTACATCCCAAATGGCATTGCCATGCTTTAATTTTCCATTAATTTACCAAGCAGCAGAAAAACAAAGATAGAAAAATGGTTTGTAGTAGCAATCAATAAATACCAAACTAATGTTCCAAGAGTTTATGGGATCTTTAATTAAATTCTACCCACTATTTAATAGTTTAAAATCTGGGAAATATCCGCTGTCTTTAGCCATGCTCTGCATATATCAAAATTAATTCATGACTACATTGTTTTCCAAGGAAACGTCTGGGTAAAATGCATTATAGTTAAAACTCCAAAAGATATATAGCTTTGAAGTCAACATATAAAATGTATCAGGCATTGTTGTTTGGGAAGCAAATTGCTAAATTATATATAATAGATCATATATTATTAAAAAAAACCTATTATATTAGATATTGCCATTGATTAAGCAACTCTTTGTGGCAGCAATTCCTACCACTCTGTTTATGTATTGGAGATAAATAGAAAAATACCAACAACTTCATATGTAATCTCTGTCAGACAAGTCAATGGTTATGTTTATGTAGTTTTCTACGATGAACTCAAGTACTCTACAGTATTTCCTATTATTAAGTTACTGATATCATTAGATGCTTGTCCACTTATCCATTAAATGTTGTGTGTACCCCAAAACCTGTGAAGAGGGATTCCTTTAGAAGACCAGAGATAAAATAATTATGGAACACATATGATCTGGAACAGATATGAAGGAAAATATATGTAGCTCGGGTTATAATGGGTCCTTGGTGATCTCTGAGCTTGGTTGTTTTTTCTTGCAGATGTTTCATTACCCAAACTAGGTAACATCATCAGTGCTAATATGATATGAAGCTTGCCAGTTTATTTTGGATATTCCTAGAATAATATCACTGGACATTTGTTATTTCCTGTTTTTTGTTTGTCAAGCTAGATGGGAATATGGATCAGTTAATATGAATTAACTATTCCTCAGAATGTAGGGTTGGACTGAGATAATATTAAAATGAGAAGATAAAATAAAAGAGAAAGAGAGGTAGAGAGATCCTAGAAGGCACAGTTGATTGTTTAAAATAGGCAAATGTTTTCATAAGTAAATAAATGAAGTTTATGAGTCAAGAAATGCCTCTTATTTTTGTCAAGCCTCATCTCACATAATTAAATTTAGACCAGTGATATGAATATAATTTTAATCTGCTGTGTACTCTTTTTTCATTAGATTACAGAAAATAAATACAACAGATGAAATGACACTGAATTATAACAATATTTGATGGTAGAGTCAAATAAACGAAATTAGCAGAGTGGGAATAGAAATGAAACTCCCTCATTCTGTTTAACACTCTCTGGAGGTGTTTGGACTACAATTTCCAGAAATTCCAGTCTCAGGCCTGCTGAAGTATGTAACTGGATTAAAACACTACTGAGGTATTAGATTTCTTTACTCTTTCTCTCTCTCTCTCTGTGTAGGCACCTTTCCAGTACAGATGGTCCTCATGCAATGACCCCTCATTCAGAGACTGTTCAAGTTTATGACTGTGCTAAATGAATGATATGTAGCCTGCCATGCTGTCTTCTCACAAGGAAAGTCAATGGGAAAACTGGCAGGAAGTTGGAAGTCACAGACGATCCTCATTTAAAAACCTGCACATCCTCACTTAACAATGGCAACCAGGACTGCTGGAATTGCTGTTGCTCAGCAGCATGTTTACATGTTTTTTTAAAAAAAAATTACAACTGTGTCCACTTAATGATGGAGTTTCCAGTACCAATTAGCGCTGTTAATCAAGGACTACCTGTAGCCTTGTTTTACCTCAGCCATTACCAGAAATGTTTACCTCAGCCACTAAATCATGGCTGTCAAACTCCCGGCCCACAGGCAGGATGTGTCACGCATTGGCCACGCCCGGTTTAGCGAAGGAGGAAAAAAAAATCCTGATACATCACGTGACACCGCCATGACGATGTGAGTTTGACACCCTTGGGATAGATAAAGCTTCTCTCAGAAAAATCACCATGCAGACAGAAGCTGAGCTACAAAATGCTACAATAGTCCAAGAGCCAGCCAATCCAGATAATAAAAAATAGAGCAAACATTGTAAGGAAAAAGTAGAAAATGGCCAGAAGCCAAAAATTAATTCCAAGGGCAAGATTAAAAATAACTGGTCACCGAGCACGCCAGCTTGACTTTGCTTCTAACAAAGTTACTCCTTGATGCTTTATCCAACATCCTCAATACAGCATTTAATTCAGGTCAAACTGCATGTATGTGACCACTCTTCATTCCCAAAGAGTTTTTACACTTGCAGTCTTCTTATTCTGTAGCACTAAGTCCTTGGATCTCTTCCAAATAATACACTTCCAGCACATCTCCTGGCTCGTCCTTGTCTTCTGAGGATGCTTCTTCAAAAGTAGGGAATAAAAAAAAAGTCACAATGTGAAGTTAGACAATCAAGACAAAGAAAGCGCATTTGTATTCTCCTGTACTGTAATCATCCACAGGACATTGCTATCAAATTTTTACTACACTGGAAAGGAGAAATGGAAGTCCCTTTGACCCTCCCCAGTCACAGTTATAACCCTGCTTCCCAGTGATTTGATGAAATCATTTCACAAAATCAAGTAGTGTTATCAGTATTTCCCACGCTTCATAGCATTTCCCTTGAGATTACACTATTTCCAGCCGCAACAATCTCTATTGACAGGCAGCTATTCCCTCAGCATCACTTGAAGCAACAGAATCTGCACTTCAGTGAAAAATAGGTTCCTGTTTGCCGGTGAATCCTGTCTTTTTGTTCAAATGTTCACAAGAGAGTTGCAGACAGAAGAAAATCACATGTTTTAAGCAACAGATACCCAGTTTGTGGAGGTAGTGTTCTCTTCCTGTGTAAATATAGCCCAGGATTATTTTTCCCTTTTTATTTAAAAATGTTATTCTTGCGGAAGTGTTTTAAACATGAGAAGGCTAAATTGGATTTCACTCCTGCTTGGCTGCTATTCCTGTGACACAGCTGCAAAGCAAGTGCTTCCACATGCTCATAGGGACTGCATGGAATTATGAAGGAGATTTCATGCTGCGGAAGAATAGAATAGAATAGAATAGAATAGAATAGAATAGAATAGAATAGAATTCTTTATTGGCCAAGTGTGATTGGACTCAAGGAATTTGTCTTGGTGCATATGCTCTCAGTGTACATAAAAGAAAAGATATGTTTGTCAAGAATCATAAGGTACAATACTTAATGATAGTCATAGGGTACAAATAAGAAATCAAATCATATTAGGAAACAGTCAATATAAATCGTAAGGATACAAGCAACAAAGTTACAGTCAT
The DNA here is from genome assembly GCA_012654045.1 of Ptyas mucosa. Taxonomy (NCBI): domain Eukaryota; kingdom Metazoa; phylum Chordata; class Lepidosauria; order Squamata; family Colubridae; genus Ptyas; species Ptyas mucosa. Next base: position 22,949,562 of record WNWU01000011.1, on the reverse strand, counting down.
ACAGTCATAAATGGGAGGAGATGGGTGACAGGAATGATGAGAAGATTAATAGTAATGCAGACTTAGTAAATAGTTTGACAGTGTTGGAGGAATTATTTGTTTAACAGAGTGATGGCGTTCAGGGAAAAACTGTTCTTGTGTCTAGTTCTGGTGCGCAGTGCTCTTTAGCGTTGTTTTGAGGGTAGGAGTTGAAACAGTTTATGTCCAGGATGTAAGGGGTCTGTAAATATTTTCACAGCCCCCTTTTTGAGTCATGCAGTATACAGGTCCTCAATGGAAGGCAGGTTGGTAGCAATGATTTTTTCTACAGTTCTAATTATTCTCTGAAGTCTGTGTCTGTCTTGTTGGGTTGCAGAACCAAACCAGACAGTTATAGAGGTGCAGATGACAGACTCAATAATTCCTCTGTAGAACTGGATCAGCAGCTCCTTGGGCAGTTTGAGGCATGAGATTCCACAATCCTCTTTCTTCCAAGAACAAAGGCAACAGGTTGGTAGAGTCTGAATGGAAGCCACTTCTGACCTTCAGTGTGCTGGAGAAGACAAGGAGGATGTTCCAAACCAGATGAACAACCTTACCCTTGCAGTACAAATATTGCAAATAAAAGCAAGGGGGCTAGAACATGGAACACATATACCAGAAGTAGTCAAGATGGCAACCATCTCTGAACATTTAAAATCGTGCTTCGACCAGATTTCAATTGTATTTCAGTTGAGTTCGCCATCTTGATTGTTAGATCAGGCGCAGGAAAGAAGACAAGACCAGCGGGGTCTGTTCAACAAGTTTTATTCAGCTCTTAACTAAGTCAGAACAGACGAACGGCTGTGCTGCCGGAGCCCTTTTTATAGCGCTCCGGCAGACCAGCCGTCCAATGACAGCGGTTTAACTTTCCCGCCCGGAGGATTAACCAATCCCCGGCCGGATGTCCTTATAAGGACATAACACTCCTCCCCCCCTAGATGAAACATGGTTCAGCTCGTGTCAATCAACAAACGTAGTCACGCAGGTAGGCGGGACGTCTGGAAGCCCTGCTCGACCTGCGCAGTTCATTCTGTTCTCCGTCGTCCGTCTGGAAGGTGGCTGCTCCGGTGTCCTCCGACCCTCGCCCCTGGGATGCCTGCCGCTGGGTTGTTGAAGGTGCCGGCCCTGTCCGTGCGCCTCCGGCCTTGCTGCTGGGCTGCGAAGTGGTCGTTGCAGGTACCGGCTCCGGTGTGCCGCCTCCCGACCCGCTGTTGGAATATATCTGCTGGTCCGGTTGGTCTCTTCCCTGTCCTGGGTGCCGATCGTCGTGGACCGGTAAGTCCCTTGGGTTTTTTATATTTTTTGCAAATTGTCCGTATCTTTTAGACTTGTGTTGGTCGACCCTGTCTGGGTGGTGCAGGTCGACCTGGTCGGGTCGTTGTTGCTTGGGCCGGGGTTCAGCTGGACGGAAGATTTCAGACGGGCGGTGTAGTTCTTGCATGCAGGGGTGTCGTAGGCCTCCCTCACCGGGTCGTTGTTGGCCCTCTCGGTTGGGCATGTCCCGGTCTACTGGCGTTCCCTGGAGTTCCCTGCCGTCGGGGTGGCGTTGGGCCGCCTTGCCGGGGAGGCGTGAGTTTTCGTTGCCGTGAAGTCCCCTGTCTACTCGGCAGTTGCAGTACGGTAGCTGGTCTGCTGGCTGGCCGGTCATGTTGGGGTGGTACGGCCCTTCCTCGACTGGGTGTTGCAGGGCTACCTCACAAGGGTGGTGTTGTCCTGCCCTGCCCGGGTGGCGTTGCCCTACCTCGACGGGGTGGTTTTGGCCTGCCCTGTAGGGGTGTTGTTGTCCTACCTCGTCGGGGTGGTTTCGGCCTGCCTTGTAGGGGTGTTGTTGTCCTACCTCGTCAGGGTGGTTTTCGCCATCCCCTTCCCACCGCTTCCGGAGTTGGTCGATGTGACGTCTACAGACCACTCCATCTTGCAGTTCGATAGTGTAGGACTTCGGGCCGGTTGAGCTCTCGATTCTCCCTTTAAGCCATTTCGGCAGGCCGTGGAAATTAAGCGCGAAAACCGGATCTCCTGCGGAGAAGGCTCGGAGGGGGCGGCTCGCGGTTGCGGTGACCTCGGAGTGGTACAGGGGGTGAAGTCGGTCCAGGGGTGACCTCAGCTTCCTGCCCATCAGCATTTCGGCCGGGCTCTTTCTAGTGGTGGCATGCGGCGTAATATGCTGAATCAAGAGGAAGTTGTCGATCTTCTCTTGCCAATCGCCCGGCCCCATCCTGGCAAGGGCCTCTTTAGTGAACCTCACCATCCTCTCAGCTTGTCCGTTGCCAGCCGGTCTGTAGGGGGCAGAGAGGGCATGGCGAATGCCCAAACTGGCCAGGAACTCCTCCATTGGTTTCGAGGTCAGCTGCGGGCCGTTGTCGGAAACAAGGATGTCCGGCAGCCCGTGGGTGGCGAATAGTCGCCGGAGGGCTCTAATGGTGACTTCAGTAGTGATGGATGCCAGGGGAATGACCTCAAGCCACTTGGAAAATGCATCCACCACTATTAGCAGGAACTTCCCTTGCATCGGGCCCGCAAAGTCTATATGTATTCGCGCCCACGGGTTGCTTGGTGTTTCCCATTCCGCAATAGGCGTTTGCGGAGGGGCGGGGCGGACTTCTTGGCACGGATCACATCTGGAGACCCAGTTCTCAATGTCTTTGTCCAGTGATGGCCACCAGACGTAGCTCCGTGCCAGTCCCTTCATGCGCACGATGCCAGGGTGCCCCTTGTGCAAAGTCTCCAATGTCTTTAGGCGCAAAGCCTGGGGAACCACAACCCTGTCACCCCACAGTAGGCAGCCCTTCATGGTTGACAGTTCCTGCTGCCTCTTTGCAAACGGCTTGAAGTCGTCGGTCAACGGTCCCGCAGGCCAGCCGCGCAGCACCCAAGACATCACTTGCCTCAAAGTCCGGTCTTTCTGGGTTAGTGCCGCGACGTCTGCGGATGTGACTGGGCAAGCCAGGTCGCCATCGATGTGATGCAGTCCCAGGGTGGGGGCAGGGTCCTCCACTAAGTCCTTTGACGGGCATCTGCTCAAGGCGTCAGCGTTGCAGATGCTACTGCCCGGCCTGTGGCAAAGTTCGTAAGAGTACCCGGCCAAAAAAATTGCCCAGCGTGTCATCCTGGGCGATGAATAGTTAGGTGTGGGCTTGCTTCCCGACAGAAGGCCCAACAGGGGCTTGTGGTCTGTGATGACCGTGAACCTCCGTCCGTATAGGTACTCGTGGAAGCGCTTGATGCCAGCAACAATGGCCAGGGCCTCTTTGTCCAATTGGCTGTAATTTCTCTCGGCGCTGGACAGCGTCTTCGAGAAGTAGGCGATGGGGGCTTCCTTCCCGTCCGGGAACTGATGGCTGAGGACTGCTCCGACGCCGTAGGGGGATGCGTCGCAAGTCAATAGCAGGGGGAGCGTCTCGTGGTATTGGATGAGGACACTCTCGGAAGAAAGCAGGTTCTTGACAGCTCTGAATGCTGCGTCCTCTTCCTTCCCCCACCTCCAGGAAACCGCCTTCCCCAGCAAGCGATGGAGCGGTTCAGCCACGGAGGCTTTCTGTTTCAGGAAAACACTGTAAAAATTCAGTAGTCCCAGAAACGCCTGAAGCTCCGTCTTGTTTTGGGGGGCTGGAGCTTCATGGATAGCCTTAACCTTAGATTTGGTGGGGTGAATGCCGTTCTTATCAATGAGATAACCCAGGAACTCGACTTCCTGGACCCCGATGATGCACTTGTCTCTCCTGACCCTCAAACCCTTCTCCTTGAACCGCTGTAAAACCATGCGCAGTCGCTCAAGTAGTTGGGTTTTGGAGTGGCCGGAGATCAAGACATCATCGAAGTAAGGGACCGCCCCTGGAATGCCTTGAAGAAGGCGTTCCATAAATGATTGAAAAATACCTGGGGCTGCGCTGACCCCAAATTGGAGGCGCGTGCATTTAAATGCCCCTCTATGCGTGACAATGGTTTGTGCCTCCGCAGTTTTTTCATCCACTGGCAATTGCTGGTAAGCTTGGGCCAGGTCCAATTTTGCGAATATTGATCCGCTCCCAAGTGAGTGCAGCAGATGTTGCACCACTGGAACCGGATATGCGCTCTGCTGGAGGGCCTTATTTATGGAACACTTATAGTCGGCGCAGATGCGCACAAACCCATCATGCTTCATCGGGGTCACAATGGGGGTCTCCCATGCAGCATGATCGATCGGTTCCAGGACCCCCTGGGCGACAAGCTTATCTATCTGGGCGTCGACCTTGGGCCTCAGGGCGAACGGAACCCTGCGGGGCTTAAGCCTAATTGGGGTGACATTTTTGTCCAAATTGAAGGAAATGGGTTTCCCCACAAATTTCCCCAGCTTACCATCGAAGACTTCCTTGAACTCTTCGATGATGGCGTCGAGTTCGTCCCTACGAATTTGATGGATCCCGCTGATAGACAGCCCCAATGGCTCGAACCACTCCATCCCCAGCAGGCTCGGGCGGTTTCGCCCCACGACAGTGATGGGTAGGACTCCCTGGAAGTCGTGGTAGGTGACCCGGAGCGAAGTCCTCCCCAGGATCTCAACAGGGTTGCCGCCGAAATCGACAAGACGGGCCCGTAGGGGCTTGAGGTCTTTCCTCGAGATGCCCGGTTTCAGGCGCTTTAACTGGTGCCAGTCCATGATGGAGTAGTTCGATCCCGAATCAACCTCCATAGAGCAGGGTGTTCCCTCCACGATCACGGTGGCATGGAACTTTGCGGCCGCATCGTCAATGGTGTGGATGCCGGAGGACAGCTGCCCAGTTCTGACCGCCGCGTAGCCGCCGCCTCGTTGCTGAGACCTGGTAGAGGACCGTTTGGATGGCCTCTGGTTGTCTTGCCGTTTCTCGCCCCAGCCGGGGGGAAACGGACCCGGGGTAGGTGCTTCGGCCCTGCAGGCTTCAGCGATGTGCCCCCGCTTGTTGCAGCGTCGGCAGATAGCGTCTCTCCAACGGCACTTAGCTCTGGCATGGCTTCCTTTGCAGCTGCCGCAGGGCTCGATCCGGGCGCCATCTTGTGTGCGCTCGCGACGGTTTTGGCGGGAAACCTTGTGAACGGCCATTTCGTCGTCGGAGCAGGAGCTGGCAGACGACTCCTCAGACGAGCTCTTAGGTTGGCGGTGCAATTTGTGCACCCCTTTAGCCCTACTCATGGCGGCAGCCGCCTTTTCTGAGATTTCGGCTGCGATTGCCTCCTCAACGACGTCTTTCAACGCGATCTTCTTTCGGCTGAGGAACTTACGTTGCAGTCCAATGTCCCTCATGCCGAAGACAATGCGGTCTCTGATGGCGTTCTCAACGTTGTCAAACTCGCAGTTTGACGCGAGTTGCCGCAGAGCTGCCACAAAGTCCTTGATGGGCTCCCCTTCCAACTGACTCCTTTGCTGAAAGGTGAATCTGTTGGCAATGGGAGTTCCAGTGGGAGCGTAGTGCTCCTTCAGCACGTCTTGCAGATCGGCCCAAGACATCTCCTCGATGTTCCTTGGGGACACGAGGTCGATGGCCATCTCAAGCACCTCGGAGCCGCAATGCGCTAGGAACAGGGCCCGTTTCCGTTCATCGGAGAGGTCTTGATAGTTGTTTCCCCGCAGAAACTGGCGGAAACGAACCAGATAGGAGGTCCATTTCTCCACTCTGGGGTCGAATTTGGAGATCGGAGCCATCGCGGCTTGTGACGCCTCCATCTTCAGTGACTTCAGCTCAGTGAGAAATTCTCGATGAGTGACTTAGCTCCGCGTGGCGGTTCTTATCCCATCCTCGTCGCCAGTGTTAGATCAGGCGCAGGAAAGAAGACAAGACCAGCGGGGTCTGTTCAACAAGTTTTATTCAGCTCTTAACTAAGTCAGAACAGACGAACGGCTGTGCTGCCGGAGCCCTTTTTATAGCGCTCCGGCAGACCAGCCGTCCAATGACAGCGGTTTAACTTTCCCGCCCGGAGGATTAACCAATCCCCGGCCGGATGTCCTTATAAGGACATAACATTGATCATTTTAATCCTCCTCCTAGTAGACTATCCTGTGCATAGGCCTAATTCTAGTCCCATGTTTACATCGAATTTCAATGTGGGAGGGGTAAAGCACTAGTACAACAGAAATTGCAGTCTTTTCCCCCCTACACTTTTCTTGCAGATTGTGAAAAAAAAACAATTTGCTTAATAAATTACTCCAAGGGAGAAGTGAATTGACTTCTCCATTGGAATAATTCTTATGGCATTCACCTCTTAGTTAGTTATATGAAAAGCCAACAATAGCTGCTTCAAGGGAAACATTGATATCATGTATAAAAAAACCTGAATAATTCCTCACTCAGAACTTACCTCTCCTCTTTTTTTACTATGAATTTACTCCACTTAAAAAAAAAAACATACCTTCAAATCTCAGCCTAATAGCGCAAAGCCTACAATTTAGTTGTTCTTGATCTGATTTCTTTGGGGATGGGAAAGAATGTATGAAAGTAGTCTATATTTGAAAGTCATTGTTAGTTACTTTATAAAATTAATGTAATTATAAGCACAATTATATGCAAAAAGCACAATTAGTTCCCAAACTTATTAAGGGATGCACAGCCCACTCATCTTGTTCTGCATTTCACCCATTTCTTTGTCATTAACAATTGCACAGTATGGAAGAAATTCTTAAAATGTAGGGTTTCTTTTTAACTCATGGTTTACAGAAATGAGAATTTATGTATCTGCTGAATTTCTTTCTGCCATTAAGCAAAAATATGGTAACTTACCCTCAGGAGGCCTTTAGGATTTTGTTATTATATATCTTTGACTTAAAACCTCATCAAATAAACTTCCCTTCATATTTTAACTCATATAGCTCATATTCAAAATAAATTAACTCCTACAGCTCATATTCAAAATAAATGTCTGAGTAGTTTGTTTAAAAAAATAGTGACTTGATTGCTGAAGGAAAACAAAACTCTCATTAGTCAAGCCAGCCATATGGTATGCTTCACATGCGTCGTATGTATAATAATTCTGTTCTTCCCCCATTTGTTTTTTAATAGTAACTTTATTAAAAATTACTTTTACAGCAATAAACATGAACACAAAATAAAAAAGAATAAAAAGAAAAAATAGTGCAAAAAAGGAAAGAAAAACAGAAAAAGTATAGTAAAGAAAAAGAAAACAAATATACAAAAAATACCTTTCCACTTTGTCACAAGTATAAGCAATTTTAATAATATGCTGCTAAAGATAAATTGTTACTAAATGATTGTTTTATATTGCCCAGAGTCATTTTCTGTGAGATTGGTGATTATATAAATTTGATTAATAAATAAATTAAATAACTAAATAAAACTTATCACCTTTTTCTTAAAACACAACAATCTCTTCTTCCCATCTTCCACAAGAGAAGCCACGTAAGAACACTATTTAAATAAACACAAATGTTCATGTAAACTGATCTGATCACTATACAACATCTTTTCAATAAAATGATATCCATGCAACTTGCCTTTACATTTTGTCTGAACATTCAACCCACTACAGCAGAACACAAGCTGTGAAAAGGATAACACTGCCATACATCAGAAACACCTCAGAAACAACCAACAGATTATTATTAACCACATGGCATCAGCATAGCACAAAAAACAACTAAAACTCTTCAAAATATCTTAGCTAAACCAAAATACTCTGTAGCCCCACAAGAAAAACTAGGAGTTATTTACCACATACAGTATAAGGATTCTAATAGACACTATATATGACAAGCAGAAGAGCATATGCACCAAGACACATTCCTTGTTTGTCCAATCACACTTGGCCAATAAAAATTCTATTCTAGTCTATTCTTAACAGAGCATATCCATGAACAACAACTAGCAATCAGAAGACATGATGAAAATTCTTTAGTTGAACAACACTAAGACAGACTTAACCATAGTTTGAACTGGGAAACTGTGAATGATCTAGACCAGGGATGGGCAAATGTGGCTCTTTTACAACCTGTGGACTTCAACTCCCAGAATTCTTGAGACAGCCAAGCTGGTCAGCCACCCCTGATCTAGACCAAGCTAACTCCAAAAATGCTAGGCAATTCCTGGAAGCCTGGCACTCAGACAAATCAACCATCAACAGGCACATAGAGATAAACAACATTTACATACCATTCAAAAGAAACAATAAAAAAGCTTTAAAAAGAAAGGAAAAGATCAAACACCTTCTCATCAGCAATCAGCACCCAGATAAGGAGGAATTAACACCAGGATTGATATCAGCCAATCAAACTATAAATAATCCCACAATCCAAGAATTATCAGTTCAGACAAACATTTGAACAGTAAATGACAGCTTAATCAAGGAAGTACCAAAAGAAAACAATGCTCCCGCCAACGCTAATAGGACAAGAGAACAAACCCCACGTCCTAGTAGCACAAAAGATGTTACCTAGTTGAGTAATGAAACATCTGCAAGAAAACAACCAAGATCAAAGAGCACCAAGGACTCCCAGTTGTATTTGTAACTCCCTGAGCTACAAATATTCTCTTCTATTGGTTCCATTCTAACATTCTATTAAATGTTTTTTCCTTTAGTTGTAATCCTTAGTTCTTTCTGATTCCCTTTAGAGTTCACCTTTCAAAGTCTCATCCTATGTTATTTTTAAAAAGAATTAAAAACAAAAGCATTTTCCCCAGGGGAAGGATTCTTACAAATAATTCTAAAATCTTATTTCAAATCCATCTAGCCCCTTAAACTGTTTATAACTTTCCAAAATCAAAGTTCTAATCACCTTTTTGCTTTTAATTCCAAAGAACACATTTTGAAAGTGCTTAACTTTGTATTTAAAACTTATTTCGCTAAGGATTGAAGGAAACTTACCTGATGTTTTCAAATTTGTTAACCCAAATGTTTCTAATAGCTGAAAAGCAGTTAAAAAACAATTACCAAAATTGATTAGGAAAGGAAGTATGCAAACCCAGTGTTCCTTTAAAGGCACTGACCATGGTTTGAGCAAGGTGGCTCTTCCTTCTTTCCCAGAGGTCTAAACCTACCAGGTCTTCTCTTGAGGACCAATTGTCTGAGGTAATCTCAGCGGTGAAATCCGGCCGGATCTATCCGGCTCGTGCGAACTGGTAGCACCGGTGGTGTGAGGCTACGCCCACCCGCTGGGACATCATTATGTCCATTTTTTACCTTCTGCGCATGTGCAGAAGGCTCTGCACATGCGCAGAAGAGGCACATGCGCGCATAGCACACATGTGCTCCCCCATGCTCCCATTCCGAAGGTAAATGCATTTTACCACTGGGTGATCTCAAGACCTCTCTTTGTCTGAGAGCAAGGAATAACAAAGTGGTGTTCTAGTCATTTGTACTTCATTCTGCCATGGACATCTTCAGTTTATTCATTCTCTTCTTCTCTTTCCCTAATTTTTCAACTTTTTCTATTTTCTATTTTCTATTATTTCCCCTCATTTCTAGATCTTTCCATTCCATTTGTCATCTCATCTGTTCCCCTGTTTGGCATGAGCCTGCCAAATATATTTAGGCTCTCTAACGCTGTGGAATAATTATAATCACAGTGCTACTCAATGCCCAATTCCTACCCTGTTTCCCCGAAAATAAGACATCCCCTGATAATAAGCCCAATTAGAGTGCATGCACTAAAATAAGCCTCCCCCCGAAAATAAGCCCTCCCAAAAATATTTAAACACAGAGCTGGAAATCAGGTAAGATGGCAAGAGGAGCCCCATCTTACTCCAGGCACCCCAAAATAATAAGACCTTCCCCAAAATAAGGCCAAGTGCTTATTTTGGGGGTCAAAAAATATAAGACAGGGTCTTATTTTTGGGGAAACACAGTACATGATTAGAAACCAGGACTACTGCTGGCACACAAGACACTCTTGTTCAGAATTTCACTTACCCCTCTCCCACATACACATATATTAAAAGAAATAGAATTTAAAATATTCAAACTATTGTTCTTTCTCAGATGGTTTACTTTTATATAGCCATGCTATGAGGTTTTTCAAAAGAAGAGGTGAAACATTTGGACATTTAAAACTGTGGGAAAAAAATTAGTTGTAACTGGTGTCCTCCCTACTTCTACTTATATGGCACCCTTGTGAGGTACACATAATACGCACTAGTCCCAGTACACAAACATGAATCCACTAAGTACTGATAGAAGAGAATATTTGTAGCTTAGGGTTGAAGTGTGGGGTCCTTGGTGCACTCTGAGCTTGGCTGTTTGCTTGCAGACATTTCATTTCTGCAATATGTAACATCAGTTGTTTAGTAATGAAACATCTTCAAGAAAACAACAAAGTACAAGAAAGCACCAATGATTCCATAATCCACCAACTGGTCATAAGAATAATTTATTCTAATTATTGATTAAATTCTGGCTAACCTTTAAGTAACTGATATTCTAGAGCAATATTCCTCATCCAGATACTCTCCAAACACATAGGTCCTCTAATGTCATAATCAGAGAAATGGTAACTCTAAAAAAATACCAGTAGAATTAAGGATATTACTGTATTTTTCAGAGTATAAGACACACCGGAGTCTTATACTCGAGTGGCTGTGGCTTCCGGCGTCCCGATATAGCCAGCTGGCACCATCGCTGGTTATTGGGGGCGAATCACTGGCCCCCACGGAGAGGGCTCACAACTTGGGGGTCCTCCTGGACGCACGGCTGTCTTTAGAAGAGCATATGACGGCCGTGGCCAGGACGGGGTTTATCAGTTGCGTCCCTTTCTGGATCGGGACTCCCTTTGCATGGTCACTCAAGCAGTCATCACTTCCTGCCTGGACTACTGCAATGCTCTCTACATGGGGGTCCCCTCGGGGTGCACCCAGAGGCTCCAGCTGGTCCAGAATGTGGCTTCGTGGGGGATTATGGGAGCAACAGGGTGCTCCCATGTGACACCTCTCCTGTGCAAGCTGCACTGGCTCCCGGTGGTATTCCGGGTGCATTTCAAGGTGTTGGTGACCACCTTTAAAGCGCTCCATGGCTTAGGGCCTGGATATCTACGAGACCGCCTTCTGCCGCCAATTGCCTCCCACTGGCCAGTACGCTCGCACAGAGAGGGCCTCCTCAGGGTGCCGTCGGCCATACATTGTTGGCTGGCGACCCCCAGGGGGAGAGCCTTCTCTGTGGCGGCACCTGCCCTCTGGAACGACTTACCCCCAGAGATACTCACGATACCAGACCTCCGGACTTTTCGTCGGGCCCTTAAAACTCACCTATTTCATCTAGCCGGGCTGGCTTGATCCCATCCTTTGGTTTTAATTTGAATTTAATTTTAACTGGGTTGTTTTAAATTGTGGGCCGAAATTATTTAATATCTTTTAAACTGTTTTAATTTTTGTATGCTATGTTTTTACCTTGGCTGTTCACCGCCCTGAATCCTGCTGGAGAAGGGCAGTATAAAAATCAAATAAATAAATAAATAAATAAGACGCACCTTAGTTTTTGGGGAGGAAAATAAGAAAAAAGCTGATTGGCAGGTGGATCAGCCTCCCGGAATACTCCCAATCAGCTGTTCCCAGAGGTGAATTTTAGCAACAGGTTCTTTGGTTGTGAGCTCTGTGCCTTGTTTTTTTGGGGGGGGGGTTTCTGCCTCTGAAACTTCTGAAACTCTGTTTCAGAAAAAAAAAATTCCTACCTCTGAAAGCCTCCGAAACAGAGCTTCAGGAAAAAAGCCTCTGAAGCTCTGTTTGGGGGCTTCTTTTCTGAAGCTTCTTTTCTGATGCTTTTTTCAGCCTCTGAAACCTCGGTTTGAGAAGCTGGGCAGGGCTACATTCAGAGTATAAGACACACACAAGATATTTTTTGTTGTAAACCCAGTGATGCTAGGGATTGCTAAAAGAGTGATTTTATAAGAGAGGCTATGCTTGGAATACTTTATGCTCTTCTGGCCACCACACCTCAAAAAAAAAAAAAGGTAGAAAGTTGGGATAGGTGCCAAAATGTCAATAAAACAATTTAAATGAGCTTGATTAATGACTAATAAAAGACAGCACTTGTTTAAACATATGATCTTTATTGCCATCAGAGGTTATAGCATCAGCTAATTTAGACTGTTATTCAAGATAATGCAACAAAGCCAGAAAAGCCAGGGCTAATTTTGACTCTTAGTATTAACAATTTTAAACCACTTATAGTTTAAGCGCCAGCTGCTGGAAACTAAGAATCAAAGGTATCTTGTGCTGTACTTGTGTTTGTGATTTTTCTCTGCGAATTAGGGTGGCTACTGGCATAACCCGGAAAGATTGATCTAATTCAGCAGGGGTTTTATGAAAAAGCAAAGCTAGGTCAAACCTACACTTATAATAAATTCTGCATTCAATTAAAAAAAAATCTGAAACTATTGTCAGAAAGTCCAATGAAGTGGGGTTTTTGTTGTTTATTTGCAAAGTCATGCCTGACTTTTTACAACCCCTTGGACCACAGCACACCAGCCCCTCCCCTCCCCTACTGTCTCCTGGAGTCTTCCCAAATTCATGTTCATTGTGTCAATGACACTATCTAACCATCTCATTCTCTGCTATGCCTTTCTCCTTTTGCCTTCAACCTTTCCCAACATCAGGATCTTTTCCAATAAGTGCTCTCTTCTCATTAGGTGCTCAAAGTATTTGAACTTCATCCTCAGTATCTGTCCTTCCAAGGAACAATCAGGGTTGATTTCCTTTAGAATTGACTGATCTGATCTTCCTGCAGTCCAAGAGACTCTCAGGAGTCTTCTCCAACACCACAGTTCGAAAGCATCAATACTTCAGTGCTCAGACTTACTTACTGTCCAACTCTTACAGCCATACAATACTAAATGAAGTGGGTTAGATATGAATAGGTTAATTTATACCTATTATAAGAGAGACTCTGAGAGTCTTTCAGAGTCAGTGGCCAGAATGCATCTTCTTCTTTTGTCTGACAGTGAGAATAATCAACCAATGGAACAGCTTGCCTTTGGAAGTTGTGGGAGCTTCATCACTTGAGGCTTTCAAGAAAAGATTGGACTGCTATTTTTCAGAAATGGTGTAGGATCTCCTGCTTGAGCAGGGTGGGGGGGTGGGTGGGGGGTTGAACTAGATGATCTATAAGGTCCCTTCCAACTCTGTTAATCTGTTAAATCTGTCTTCGTCCTTCTTTCACAGCTTCCTAACTGAGACTTGAAGGTACAAAGTGATTTAAATGAGTGAAGGCAGTGGTGGGATTTAAATAATTTAACAACCGGTTCTCTGCCCTAATGACTGGCTGGGTGGGCGTGGCCATGGCAGGTATGGCCAGGGAGGTGTAACAGGCAGTACTCAGCCTCCTGCACCCCCCCAGGAGCAAAAACAGGCCACAGGGGCGCTGCCACAAACCCCTTGCCCCGTTTTGGGCCTAGAAGGCCTCCCTGCACTTACCTGGAGGCAAAATGGGCTGCATGGGGACTCCAGGAAGGGGCAGGGAGGGGAGGGGCCAGCCAGCAATTTAACAACCGGTTCTTTTGAACCGCCCCAAACCAGCTGAATCCCACCATTGAGTGAAGGGTTTCTTAGGCAGAGGGACTTTTGAAACTAGAAACTACTTCACAACCAGAGAAAACAGTAGATTTCTTAGTAACAAAACTGTTCCCCAAAAGACAACAACAAAGCATATTACAGGAAAGGATAGGAAAAATAGAGGGGTTTAAGCAGCAATTTGGGGCACATCAATACATTGTTGAATTGAGTGGGCACATCTTGCAATAAGATGCCATGAAAAAACAGGATCTTCTTAGTATATGAATATCTTTCCAATAAAAATGTTGTTCCAGAAGAACACTACAGAAAAGTTATTACAGGACTATGACCAAAACCTATTTGAAAGTATTCTATCCTTCATGTCTTTGCAGAGTTTCTGTTTGCCCATGCACATATTTGGAGTCAGGCTGTCAGAATTGTCAAATTGTGCTGGCTGTGCTGTGGCTAAAGCTTTTTAATGCTTGACGAAGCATGCAATCTGAATTACACAATGTGAATACATTTGTTTCTGGAGATGTATAAAAATGTGAAGAGGGAAATGTATTTAATTCATTATTCCCTAATAAAAACTGTAGAGACGACAATAAAAAATTAAACTATTATTAAATACATAAATGATGCTAATCTCCAGGTAGTTGTCATAAATATAAAAGCTTTTATATCTGTAGTCTGCTTGTTTGCAATTAGTCTGTCTTCCTGGAACAATCACAGTTATTCAGGCTCAGAAGCAAACACTCAGGGTCAATATTGATTTAAAGAGACCTTACAGCTTGAAATAAATTGAGCACAGCAGTAGTATTCATGCTGGCATATAGTCTATGCCGCATGCAGGGAGTCTCGGTGCAGGGAGAATATCACATTAACACCCCAATGACATATTTTACACAGTCTTTGAAGATGGTGTAGATTTATTTCCTCGCCAATATTTCTATGGGATGGAGAGGGAGCCCCACTTCCTATGAAGGGCCTCACCCAACACAGCTATTTATCAGATGAAATGAAAAGTGGCAAATAGATTCATTACTTACCACCAAGCTGATGGGTTAGCCAGTGGAGAATGAATAATTGATTCACTACTGCTAATTGCATGGGAAATCAGATATGTTTTTAAGCAGGATTTTAGGAAAGAGAAAGAAAAGGAACATTTCTAAGTTTAAAGAGAGAGCAAAACAAACGGGGGAAAAACCCTTACTTTGACCATTTCCTCTTTCCATCATTCTCAAATCTACATTTTGAGGCAAAATTCTTTTATTGTATATAAAAGGGCCCCCGAAAGTACTTTATTCAAAGGAATTAAAATCTCATAAACTTGGAAGCCGCAATTCAACCACTATTCAATAGAGAATGTCTATGGAGATTCTCAGTCATCCAGGTCATGGTTGTTCCAAAGGTGTTTTTTCAAGAGGCAACTGGACTTTCTGGTTTTTCTTTGAAGGATGTTTTGCTTTTCATCCAAGAAGCTTCTTCAGCTCTGACTGGATGGTAGACTGAATTCTTCTTTCCCTACCATCCAGCCAGAGCTGAAGAAGGTTCTTGGATGAGAAGCAAAATGTCTTCAAAGAAAAACCAGAAAGTTCAGTTGCCTCTTGAAAAAAGCATTTTTGGGATATTTAATGGAGACAGAAATGATGACTGCAGCAGCAAAATCTTTGAGTTTAATCTCTACTGGCTTTCTCACAATGCTGTTTGAGGAAAGCCTGGCATTCTTAGTGTTCTTGCTTGCATGGCAAAGAACCTGAGAACAAATATGTCAACAAAGGCTTTCCTTCGTTGAGAACTGCACTGTGTGTATATTTTGTGGAAATGGTTATCATTTAAATGATATATGAGGGTGGGCAGATATGAGTTTCAGCAGGTTCTGACCAGTTCTGGAGAACAAGTAGCAGAAATTTTGAGTAGTCTGTAGAACAGGTAGTAAAAATTCTGACTGGCCCCGCCCCCATCTATTCTCTGCCTCCTGAGTCCCAGCTGATCGGGAGGAAATGGGGATTTTGCAGTAACCTTCCCCTGGATTGGGGAGGGAATGGAGATTTTACAGTATCCTTCCCCTGGATTGGGGAGGGAATGGAGATTTTACAGTATCCTTCCCCTGGATTGGGGAGGGAATGGAGATTTTACAGTATCCTTTCCATGCCACGCCCACCAAACCACACCCACAGAACCAGTAGTAAAAAAATTCTAAACCCACCACTGGATGAGTATATTTAATTGCTGCACTTCTGAATAAGGTTTTTATATTCATTATTTGGATGATTATTTAATATCAAAAGTTGCAGGGAGCCTTAACATTAGAACTACAAAGTTCTCATTACATTGCATTGCATTGCATTGCATTGCATTGCATTGCATTGCATTGCA
>WNWU01000011.1:22912921-22933713 GCA_012654045.1 Ptyas mucosa | reverse complement strand
CATTGCATTGCATTGCATTGCATTGCATTGCATTGCATTGCATTGCATTGCATTGCATTGCATTGCATTGCATTGCACTGCACTGCACTGCACTGCACTGCATTGCATTGCATTGCATTGCATTACATTAATCCAGTTTCTCAGCTTGGCAATTTAACAATTGGTGGACTTCAGTTCCCAGAATTCCTCAGCCAGAATGCTGGTTGGGTTATTGGGAGTTGAAGTCCACAACTTTTAAAATTGCCAAGAGTGAGAAAGATTAGTCCAGTTATATAGTCCAGGACACAGTATTCTGAGAGTGTGAAGATTTGTTCTCTGAGCTTGTGGCTTGGTTTTGGAATTTTTTGTTACCAAGCTAGTTAACATCTCCAGCAGAGTTTAGGGGAAGTTGGTGTTCTTCTGTTTATAAGGGCTTTGTGTGGCCAGTAGGTCTTGTGATGGGTCAAGTGAGGGTGTGTCAAGTGAGGGTCTTATAATGGGTCAGGTGGGAGTCATCAGTGGGAATCTTGTGATAGTCTTGTGATGAGGAGGTTATATCAGGTAAGGGTCATTTGGAGGTGAAGTGCTGGGGGGGGCTTGCATGGGCTCGTTGAGGGTAGGTGCTGCCACATGACACCCCCCCCCACCTGACTCATCACAAGACCCATCACAAGACCCTCACTTGACACACACCCACAACTGACCCATCACAAGATTACTGACCACGGAAAACCCTTATAAACAGAACACTGACATCCCCTAAACTCCACTGAAGAAGTTACCTAGCCTAGCCTAACAAAAGCAACCCACAAGCTCAGAGAATGAACCTTCACCCTCACATCCTACATCCAAGCTACAGATATTTGACACTATTGTACAGCATTCTGAATTAATGGAAACTTCCAAGTCATCCTAAAGGATAGTCACCTTCTTATTAGAGAGGCCCATCAGGAGATTTGAAAGCATAAAATGGCATGACCAGAATATCTCAGAATTTTTAATTCAATCCTAGCCACCCTGGAAGTGATCATGGTGATATGTTAAGTATATAACCTTTAAGCCCTTCATGTAGAGATCTGAAGAACAAAAATGTGAAATAACTACTTGGAGAGCTGCCTATGTGTTTTTGTCTCCTGCTTTTAGGGGAATGAAGATGAACAGATGAGAAGGATATTTCAAAGCTTTTTTTAAAAAAATAAAATTACTAGAAGGACAGGAAAGATGCGTACCCAGATTTTCAATGCATATATAAACTTATTTTTGCTGACACACGTTCATATGATAAAATGTTCACTAATATGGCCATTGAATGTCATAAATCCACCTAAACATACACAGCTATAATTGGCTGAAAGCATTTTTGCAAACAGATGTTATACCTCAGAAGTGTTATTACTAAATTTTGTTTTAATTTCACTCTCACAAAAGAGGAAAGTGAAAAAGGAAGTATAAATGACAGAAACAGAAAGGATTTGTCAGACCTTGTAAAATAATTTCTCTGAATCAAAATCCACTCCCCTCAAGAAATTCATACCACTTTTAATTCACTCTGAGGACTTAAGACTTCATTGCATTGATTTACTGCAAAGGCGTTGACTTTGATTAATTCAATGAAAATATAAGAGGAAGTTTGGCTTCATTAGGAAGTCAAAGAGCAACATATGTTAGATCCTAAGGAGAGATTGAATTAATGAGTTAAGTCTGAACTCAAGCATAGGAGTTTATGAATTAACTGGATTTCTTTATGTATTATTCTACTGTATATGAAAACTTGATATGCTTCTTACAGGCACATATTCTAGGTAGGATAGACAGGCACATATTCTAGGTAGGATAGAAATAAAAATGTGAGTATAAAGCATTTGGAATCTGTTCCAGAAACATGTTTAGCACATAAAATATGTGAAAATTTAACAAGTAACATTCAATGCTAACTAAAGACAGAAGTCACAAATAAATTTAGAACCAATTAATTGTCTATCTTTATAATAGTGCAATCAAAGAAACAATGGAAAAATGTATTAACTTCCATTACTGGGACATTTCACATTTAGGGTATTTCTTGGTGGTAGAATCTCTAGGCCTGTGATAGCAAACCTATGGCACACGTGCCAAAGGTGGCACTCAGAGCCCTCTCTGTGGGCATGCGCACTGTTGCCAGCTGCTGTTCTGGTTTCCATTGTACGCATGAGCACCGGCCAGCTGATCTTCATGCATGCTGGAGCCCCGGAAATCCGAAGACCACCTGGTCTTCAGGTTTACAAGGCTCTGGCGGATGTGAAGACCAGCTGACCAGTGCACATATGCGCGCCAGAAACCAGGAGACCAGGTGGTCTTTGAGTTTCTGGAGCTGTGTCGCATGCGTACACATGCATTCCAGTGTGGGCACTCGGTGCTGAAAAGGTTCGCCATCACTGCTGTAGGCAAAATTCAGAAAAGAAGATAACATAGTGTGTTCAGTAGTTGGGACATTGTTTCTAATTTTGATTGCTATTTGACCATGGTTTTCTCTTGGTGATCTGAGGTCAGCCATTTACTCTTAGCTCAATTTACCTTGTTACTGGCCCCATGTACACCTCCTTCAGCTCTTTATAGGGCAAGATTGTATAAGAAAAGGTTGTCCTTTAATAATTCTGGTCCCAGCCATTTTGGCATTACAAAGCAGAATCAACATTTTTAAATAGGCCTAGCTAAGAATTTAAGAACATTCCTTTGGCTCACATACAGCATGCCTTATATCGTATGTATTACCCTATGTATTAACTAAGATTATATTTTGGAGGTATGCATACATAGATACATATACAGCTTGTGTATATGTATGTGTGTGTGGAGAGGGATATTATATTTGGTATAAGGAGGTAAACCATCAGGGCAGAAATTGGGAGGACATGAGTTCTAGTCCCACCCTAGGCACAAAAGCAACTTAGGCCAGTCACTCTCTCTCAGTCCCCAATCACTTTAGAAATCTTGCCAAGAAAACTGCAGAGACTTGTTAGGTGGTTGCCAAGAATCAAGACTAACTCAAAGGTACCAAAAAATAAATAAAAGAGAGACAGATACAGAGAGAGAAAATGTTTAGAAAAACTGATGAAGGAACACTAATGTATACTGCTAATGAAATTAGCAGCCATTAAACTTACTCCTATACTACATTTTAAACTGAAAAACTGATTTGGAATATGCAATGAATACTGTTAAACTCTTGCTACTTTCTATGGACAAAGGTAAAGGTAAAAGGTGAAGGTTCCCCTCGCACAAATGTGCTAGTCATATCAACTCATCTCCATTTCAAAGCCAAAGAGCCAGCGCTGTCCGAAGAAGTCTCCATGGTCATGTGGCCGGCATGACTAAACGCCAAAGGGGCACGGAACGCTGTTACCTTCCCACCAAAAGTGGTCCCTATTTTGTCTACTTGCATTTTTTACATGCTTTCAAACTGGTAGGTTGGCAGAAGCAGGGACAAGTAGCAGGAGCTCACCCCATTATGTGGCACTAGGGATTCAAACCGCTGAACTACCAACCTTTCAATCAACAAGCTCAGCATCTTATCCACTGAGCCACCACATCCCTTTCTATGGACAAACTGGCTTGTTAATATTAATTAGACACTTAATTCTGAGGGGGATCATTTGAGTACTGGAGGAACACATCAGCCTCCGTCAGATGACTCCTTCCCCTGTCTACAACTTTGCCTACAATTCTTACCCTATCCCTGTCACCACCCAGCTGCATTGAAACTCTAGAGTTCTAAGAAAAGTTAAGTTGGTATTTGTACGTTTAAAGGTCTTTGACTTATAAAATCTATTTCTCTTTTAATCAGCTTATTGCTTTAGATTATTCCGTGGTAGCTTTTGAATTTACCAGGGAAGCGCAACCAGAATGAATCAATTTTATACAGCCAAGAAAATGTTAGGCTGTTAGGTTTCTCTCCAGAAAGAGAGAAGTTAGTAGAATTCTATTAAAATGTGTCAAACTTAAAAATAAAAAATTACTCAGACCGAACTGCTAGAGGAGGTTATTCTTAAGGCCAAATAAAACTTAACGGTGGCAAGAATATGCAGATAATAAGTTGATCATTCTGCATAAATGCATAACTGGCAGCAAGAAAATGACTTGGTGGGTTTTTTCCTATCAGAAGCAGAATGCTGATGCTATTAAGGCCACCTTCATATAGGCAAAGCTATTCCCCATAAATATTGTGTTGCACATGAAAGCATTATCTGCCATTAAAAAAAAAAAACCAAACCAAACAGATGTGCAGATTTCATTTCCTGTAGCTTGCTTGGTAGCTATTAGTCAGTTATTGTTTTCTCCAGATCTTTAAGTGCCCATTGTTCTTCCCACTCTGGATGGACAAAATTTCTCTTGCTCTTTTCCAGAATTCTTTGCTGTTTGACAGCAGGAAAGGGGTGAATCTTTTATTCATAATTAGGTTTTACAAAGGAAAGGGGAAAACGGTGTGTCATTTCCCTCTTGATTCATCTCTAAATCACAACAAACTCATGAGAAATAAGGAACGTCTTCCTGTGAGCCATTTGCATGGATTGGTTAAATCTTCTGACAAAGCCCAAATAGAAAAGAAAAGAACCATCTAGGATGGCAACTTGTGTGTCACCACAAAAGATAGAAATGGAAAGATTTGGGGGGGGGGGGGGCGGGGTGAGCAACATTTGTGTAGCATTTGCTGCTTCATGCTTATTGAGCAACTTTATAAAAGATTAAAGGTTCTCCTCGCACATATGTGCTAGTCCAGGGGTCGGCAACCCGCGGCTCCGGAGCCACAAGTGGCTCTTTGGGCCCTCTGCTGCAGCTCCCTGTCCCATCACTGGTTGGCCCCACCCCTCACCCCTCATTTCTTCTTTGGACTCCAGTCTGAAGTGGCAGGAAGTGAAGGCTGCCTTACGTGCAAATGGGGACGAAGGCACATACTGGGCAGCCTTGCTCCTGCACTCTCCAGCGACCCTCCTCCCCCTCCTCCTCTCATGACTCCCTGTCTGGCTGTGGCTGAGCCAGGAGTGTATGCACACACAGAGAGTCCCTCCTTGAGCAAGCTGCTGCCAGTCCCGCACGCACCTTTCCTGAGCTTTGGCGCTCACTTGAGGAGGGTCTCCCCATGTGTGCGCAAGCTCCCAGCTCAGCCACAGCCAGATAGGGAGTCATGAGAGGGGGGAGGAGGAGGAAGAGAGTCACCAGAGAGTGCAGGAGTGAAGCTGTACTTGTACCTGCCTTCGTGCCACATTTGCATGTAAGGCAGCCTTTGCTTCCTGTCCTTTTGGGCTGGGGTTTGCAATCTCCACGCTCGGCCAAAGAGCTGCCAGGGGTGGGGAATGACACGGCAAGGTGATGGCCGGAGCATTAGTGCAGGAGAGAAGCCACATCCTGTTAAGACCCTCCTAAGCAAGCAGCCGCCTACCCCGCATGTGCTTTGCTGCACTTTGGCACTTGCTTGAAGAGGATCTCCCCGCATGTGCGCACACTCTCACCTCAGCCACAGCTGGCCAGGGGATTACGAGACGAGGAAGACAGTCGCCCAAAGGGGGAGAGAGAAAGAGAGAGACAGAGACAGAGACGCACATACAGAGTGATACTCAGAGAGGAGGTGAAAGAGGGGGGAGAGGGAGAGAGAGACATAGAAAATGGTTTTGTGGCTGGGTAGGCGTGGCTGGGGGGGTCATGTGACTGGGTGGGAGTGAGTGACATCGAGTTAGCCATGCCTACCCAGGTTTTGTGGCTCCGTGTGTGTTTTTTCCTGTGGGAAACGGGCCCAAGTGGTTCTGAGTATTTAAGGTTGCCGACCCCTGTTCTAGTCGTTCCCGAATCTAGGGGGCGGTGCTCATCTCCATTTCAAAGCTGAAGAGCCAGCGCTGTCCGAAGATGTCTTCATGTGGCCAGCATGACTAAATGCCAAAGGTGCACGGAATGCTATTATCTTCCCACCAAAGGGGGTCCCTATTTTTCTACATGCATTTTTTTTCACATGCTTTCAAACTACTAGGTTGGCAGAAGCTGGGCCATGTAATGGGAGCTCACCCCATTACGTGACACTAGGGATTCAACCTGCTGAACAGCCGACCTTTCGATCGACAAGCTCAGCATCTTAACCACTGAGCCACCACGTCCCTTTTTATAAAAGATTACTCACTAAGAAATACAGTACAATTCACCCTAACAGGAAGACTTCAAGGCCACTATTTAGGTGGCTTGGTCTGCTATTCAAGTGTGATGGGTAACTTCAAGGTCCTTTCTTAGCTTTTTTGAGATCCTTTCATTTTCTACCATGTTTGGACTAGGCAGCCATTCAAAGAAGAAATCCCAAACAGACTGTGTCCTCTGCAAAACACAACCATCATAGACTGTCCTCTCTTTGGCCTATTGCAAAAGCATATAAACATCCTCCTCTCTCTCGGTCCAACGTTTTTGCAAGATGTAGTAAGTTATTTGTGTATCTGTTCAGACCTCGCCAGATGATTGGGCTAGTAACTTTTAGTGTCAGATAAATCAGGGATTTAAATAGATATTTTATAAATAGAATGTTTACTAGCTGTCACCAGATGGATGAGGAACAATTACAGCAATAAAAGGCTTGGAAGGGGCCACTTACTGTAATCAGAGCAGGCTGCTGTTGTGTGCAGCAATCCAAATTAAAGCATCCCAGTTATCTGGTGTCTGCTTGAACATTTTCAATGGAGAAGAGTCCACCACCTCTCTATCACAGCACAAGGACTGAACAATTTTCTGATTTTCAAAATGTAGGTTAAAGATAAAGGTAAAGGTTCCCCTCACACATATGTATTAGTCATTCCTGACTCTAGGGGGAGGTACTCATCTCGGTTTCAAAACTGAAGAGCCAGTGCTATCCAAAGACGTCTCCATGGTCATGTGGCCAGCATGACTCAATGCCAAAGGCACACGGAATGCTGTTACCTTCCCACCAAAGATGGTCCCTATTTTTCCACTTGCATTTTTTACGTGCTTTCGAACTGCTAGGTTGGCAGAAGCTGGGACAAGTAACAGGAGTTCACCCCACTATGCGGCACTAGGGATTCAAAACGCTGAATTGCCGACCTTTTGATCAACAAGCTCAGCATCTTAGCCACTGAGCCACCACATCCCTAAAATGTAGGTTAGAGATCTGTTAACTAGTCAACAAAGCTACAGTATGTAAGTTTTGACATTTGTTCCATATAAATCCTAAGGGGTATTCTAGCCTTCTCTGGCATTGGACTACACCATGATGTTATAAGGTAGCAAGGAGGTGCACAAAATGGAAGATACTATTTTTTCCCCCAAGGCACTCTGTGTCCTTTCTTGGATTGGCTATGGTATCGCAGAAACAAGAACCAGAACAGTTGGTTATTCCAGCTTGCAGAATTGCAGGATTCTGTTTTCATGTGGCAAGCAGAGCAAGATTGGCATAATCTTTTCCTATCAGCATGGCATATTCATACAACTTGCTTAGAGTCACTCTCAAATTGGGCAACCTTTAACGCTAATGGCATAAAATGAAATTATTCCAGTTTCTTGCTTACCCCGTCGCAATCTTTCCTTCCTGCTTCTCAGTCACCAATTCAGCATATCCCACTATGAGAGCCGCGGTGGCACAGAGGTTAGACTGCAGTACTGCAGGCTACTTCTGCTGATCACTGGCTGCCAGCAGTTTGGCAGATTGAATCTCACCAGGCTCAAAGTTGACTCAGCCTTCCATCCTTCTGAGGTGGGTAAAATGAGGACCCAGATTGATGGGGGCAATATGCTAACTCTGTAAACCACTTAGAGAGGGCTATAAAGCACTGTGAAGCAGTATATAAGTCTAAGTGCTATTGCTAAGTGCTATTGCTATTCAACCTCCATCAGTCTTCTCATCACTTTCATTTCTCTCCTTTCCTGGCTTCCTAGCTGTTCCATCATTATTAACATCCAAAGCAATTTATCCCACTGCTCATCAACTCCAGATCTTCCCACCACATTCCTTTCCCTGCCTTCCCTGCTACTACTGAGGTTATTTGGAACAATTCTCCATCCCTACTCTTCTTCATATCTTCCCTTCTCTCTTCCTTTGATTTACTACAAATGTGTAGGTGAAGGAGAGGCAGAGCTTGGAAGGCAGAGTCAAGAGAGGAATCAGCCTTGAGTCATTCATTACATTCCCACAAGCATTCCAAGTCAGCCCCTCTTGAATTCTGTTAATGCTTCTCTAGTGCCAATTTAATAATGTTAGTTCTAGGTTCTAATGTACAGGTATAAGCAATAAATCAGCTTAACTGGAACTTAACATATGGTCCTGAGTCTTCATGCTTGACACAATGATTCAATATGACATATTTAATTGGCCCATTCCACCTCAATCTTCCCAGCACTATTTTTTCCTTTTCTGTCACCATCACTAATGCTTATAGGTTCCCCCTCTTATCCTATCCTTCAAATTACTTCTCCCCAAAACATCTGCATTTTGTTTCTAATGTGAAAAGAGTTTAATCCTGCAAAGCAAAAAAATAAAATAAATCAGAAATAAATTATAGTCCAGGTATGAATTGCCCAAAACTAACATTGCCATGCAAAAAAATGTTTCATGCATAGCATGTTTTACACGTCTCTATAAGTTTGCTTGCTTGTCTAGCATAGTCTTCTATCTGCAGCAGCAAAAATGCTGTTGGGCATGTGCTTTAGAAAATAAAACTTTCTTTTTTAATGGAATCATGATAATTTTAAAAAATAATTATCCGAACCAAACAGTACGTGATACTCGTTAACTTATAAGAGATGGACTTGGATGAAATCCAAAATATCTACTTGGCAATTATGTCTATCAAATAAATATTTTACATTTACTGCCATTTCTTTTGAAAATGTAATGGGAAGCACATATGGGAATATTGGGTGTGATTTCCTATTTGCTTTTGCCCAAATAGAAGAATTACTTTATTTGCAGCCCACAGCTCAAGTGAATTTTATATTATATAATTTTTATATAATATAAATTTTATATTAATATAATATATTATATTAATGAACTATTTTATTTATTTCATGATTAAAATAAGTTCAATAATTATGCAATAAAATAAACAACAATGTAGCCCACAGTCATCGTTTAAACGGCATCAATTAAAATGTAAGCCATTCATCCATACCCATCGCAATATAATGCTTTTCAAGGAAAGCAATGCTATGCAATGCATGGAAAGGTAGAATAAATAATAACCCAAAGAAGTTAAGAGCATGACACAGGAAATAAAGAATAATTACATAAATGTGGTTTGTACTTCAACCAATCATTGTCAGTCTCCTTGCTTTTCTACTCTTGCAAACCTCCTTGCTTCTACCTTGACTGTTCCAAAGGTACTTTTTTTCAGGAGGCAACCAGACATTCTGAAAGGGGGGGGGGGTTCCCACCATTTTTTCCTCACCATTTTCCCCCCACCATTTCCTACCACTTAGTCAGAGCTGAAGAAGTTTCTTGGATGAGAAAATATCTTCAAAGAAAACAAAGAAACAAACAAACCAGAAAGTCCAGTTGCCTCTTGAAAAAAAAGCACCTTTGGGACAACCATGACCTGGATGACTGAGAATCTCCATCACAAGAGCATTTAGACTTATATACCGCTTCACAGTGCTTTACAGCCCTCCCTAAGCAAGTTACAGAGTCAGCATCTTGACTCTGGGTCCCATCCAGAGTCAATCTGAGTTCTCATTTTACCCACCTCGGAAGGATGGAAGGCTGAGTCAACCTTGAGCATGGTGAGATTTGAACTGCCAAATTGCAGGCAATCAGCAGTCAGCAGAAGTAGCCTGCAATACTGCACTCTAACCACTGCGCCACCACAGCTCTAGAAACATTCTACCTTGACTGTACACTGCACATTGTCCTTCTACAGTATGTTTCTCATTGCTTTCTGTTTGAGGATCTCAACAACCTACTGCATTCTATCAAAAGAGTCTTCCCCTTCCTTTCAACCTTCTCACCCTTCTGCCATGCAATTGTTTTGGAATTCAAATCCTTGTTTGTTCTTTCTGCATGACCAGTGTATTTCTTTCATAGTAGTTATTCTCTCTTGTTTTGATGGATTGCTTATTTAACCTTGATCATAACCATTCTTAAGGAATGGCCTAGAGGTGTGGTTCTCATCTCACAACCAGGAGGCTATGAGTTCGATCCTAGGTAGAGGCAGATATTTCTCTCTCTGGGCACAATGAGAATATATCTGTTGAACAAAACTCCGCATTGGCGACAGGAAGGACATCCGGCCATTAAACACTCTGCTAGCTCCATTCAGTTGCCCAGACTCCACCCCGCATGGGATTATGGGGTTGTTAAAATGTTGATGATAATAACCATTCTTAAGGAAGCCATTCCCACGGCATCCAGCTTACTGTTACGTTTCTACTAAAATTTCAATTGTTGCTTCCATATAACAAAAGCACACTCTTACACTCAACAGTTTTGTTTCATTTGACAAACATTACTTCCTCGCAACAGAATATATACAACCCCCTCCCCATTCCAGCACTTGCCTCCTTTAAATTTTCCCCCTTTTCTTTAGTGAATATTCTACTAATGTATTTAAATTTATCTACTTTCTTTGATGTTTCACCATTTATATATAGGTTGTCATCATCCAATGCATTTTGTCTGTCAAACACAACTGCCTTGGTCTTTGATATATTCATTCTCAGATTCGGATTCCATTTTTACATCTTACAATCTAATATATTTGTGAGTTCTCCATCAATAACACATCTGCATACAAATTACTCAATCATGTCTATAACAGACAGAAAAATATTCCATATATTTTTTATCATAAATACATTACTGCTCTTATTGCATTCAGCAACCAATCTTCAATTCCACAGCCATGTAAAACATTCCATAATTCATGTCTAGTCACATTATATTATAAGCTTTATCCAAACCAGGTAAAGGTATAATTAATGCTCTTTCTCACTTTCATACATTTCTCTTTTTTATATAATTTTTATTAAAGTTTACAGATACAAAGATAAACTAATACAAAGAAAGAAAAATATAGAGAGTAAAAATACAAAATAAAAAGAAAGAAAAGATAGTAAAGAAAAAAAGAAACGAGATATATAAAGAAATGACTTCCTATTTCTTCAGGAGAAATACAATTTCAGTAACAGAATACTGTTCCTCTTGTTGGAAAGACCTTGGACCTTCTAGTCCACCCCCTTCTCAGGCCGGAAATCATATATCATTTAAGATAGATGGTCATTCAATCTCTTTTTAAAAATCTCCAGTGCTGAAGCACCCACAACTTCTGGAGGCAAGTCATTTCATTGATTAATTGTCAGCAAATTTCTCCTTATTTCTAGGCTGTTTCTCTCCTTGATTAGTTTCTATCCATTGCTTCTTGTCCTGGCTTCAGGTGTTTTGGAGAATAGGTTGACCCCCACTTCTTTGTGGTATTCCCTTAAACACTTTCTCTGATTCTACGATAGAAGATCTTATCTTCCCATATCTCATCTCTTATCTATAAACAACTTCTTAAAGCCTTATCATTCAGTACTAATCAACAAATGTCAAAATTAACTATTTTAACTTTAATCAAAGCAACTTTATATTCCTTTGTTTTTTACTTATTACTACTAACTTACCACCTTCTATGATAATTATAACAGAAGATTTCTTTTTCCTATATATATATCACTTGTCTGTAAAAAAAATCAAATTTGTTCAGACCTGGTAAAAACAAACAAACAAATCAATTAAAAGTTACCAGAAGCAACATAACAAATATCTGAATCTTGATCAAATAAACCTACTTTATATCCCTTCCCTTTTCTTATAACAATCTTGATCTTTAAACTCTTTAATTAATGTCCCAGACTTTGATTTTTTCCTATTTCATTTCCTATTTGTTTCTTCTCAGAAGCTCCTTCAAAACTTTAACACAACCCTTTTGTTGACCCAAAAGAGAAAATTCATCCAAGTCGCCCCTCTCGATTGTTATTTATATATTGTTTTAATCATTATGATATCAACTGGTTTCATTTGAAAAATCCAGTGCAGAGTATATTTTTCATATCATTCTTGTAACCTGTCATTTTTAAATCCACATTTAAACCTTTAAAGCCCTACATGGCTCAGGGCCAGGTTATCTTCGAGACCGCCTTCTACCATATAGCTCCAGCGACCTGTAAGATCCCACAGAGTTGGTCTCCTCTGGGTCCCATCAGCTAAACAATGCCAGCTGGCAGGCCTGCGGGGGAGCTCTCTGGGGTTACCTCCTTCTGAGGTCCGGACCATCCCCACCCTATTGGCCTTCCGAAAAGCGGTGAAGACTGGCTTTTCCGGCAGGCCTGGGGCCATTGATCTCACTCTTGCGATCTGGCAAGATCCGGCCATGAATGGTATGAATGAGTTTTAATGTTTTTAATGTTTTTAATTTTTAAATGTTTTTTATTAGGATTTTAAATGTATTGTGAGCTGCCCTGAGTCTTTGGAGAGGGGCGGCATATAAATTGAATTAAATTGAAAAAAAAATGAAAATTAAATCATCCTCAGTCTCAATCTTGTCCAGTAAAATCTAAACTTCTCTAAAACTTCTTTTAAATAATTGTTTATGATAGCAGACAATATTAAGATAATCTTAGTGCATTTTTCCACACATCCTTATTTTTTAAAAAAATAAAAGTATATTTCTCCATTTTGTATTAATATGTCTCTTCTTTTTTAATTATAAACTTTAGTTCTTTTTGGTACCCACTTTGATCTTCACAGTCCCATCTTATCATTTTCCCCCTAATCAATAGCATTTTCCCATGGGAAGTTTTCTTAAGCTTTTCAAAATATTCATGTTTTAATATAATATTAAACAACTCACAGGAGTTATAAAGTTATATTTTACAGATAAGATAATAGTTCCCTGAAATCCTTAAATAAATGTCAAATTTAAAACTTATAGCAGGGATAAAAAACCTGGTATAATGATGTTTACATTATTTAGTCACTTTACTTCATTCCTCTTTTATTGCTGATATAAAATGCCTTAACATGATATAATTTGTTTTACTGTGTATAGTATGGAACAGTAGCAAAATACCAGCATCTTGGTTAATAGTACACACCTGGAATGCTAATCATGTTTACTGTGCCAAGAATGCAACTTCTTTCATATTGCAATCCAGTATATAATAAACAATAGTTGTAATTTGCTACATGGATAGAAATCATAACATCTTTTTACTAGGTTTCTTATCTATGATGACAAAACAAAATTTCTAAAAGGACAAAACTTTTAGTTAAGTGCTTTAACTAATTGATGCATTTTGTACTAATTGAAGCTCTGAATTATCTCATTTTTTAAAAAAGATAGCCTCAGACCGAGAATATTGCAACGATCTACAGCAGATGGAACTAGTAGACTGAAGAATATGCTTTACACCTTTGCAAGCAATGTCATTTGCTTTACCAAAGAGTAGAAATGACAGGATTTTATTTATTTGTCACATTTTTGTATAGTTTCCATCCCGCAAAACACAACTCTGGGCAGCATAGACATCAAATATGAAAACAAGAAGTATAAAAACTACACACACACACAAATACTCAAACCATAATTAGCTTCAATGAAGTGCTTTGCATTATTTGGATGCTTTATCTAAGTGGCCAGAAAAAGTTATTGTTCATGTGCTGAAGCTTCTTCTAGCATTTGTGGATGAGACCCAGAAGCAATACAAAACAAAGCAATGGAGCTGTTTTGCTTTCATAGATGTTAAGAGTGAGGGTGAGCTGACTTGCAAAGCTTTCACAGTCCTTTATCAAAATGGAGCACTCCATTCAAAGCTCCACTTAGCCAGACAATGAAACAAGCTCCTTGGCCTCAGAAGGTGTTGGGGGTCTGATCATGATGAATACAGGAGGATCTGTGATGTTGCTTTTTTAAAATTCAGGGGGACTGTGCAGAACTGCTCTATAGTTGTTTTCCAGACTAGCAAATGTCACCATTCATATTTACAAGCTTTCACCAATCTTGTTCAACTTCATATAACCTCTTATTGACATTTAAGATATCCCTGTATACTGGTTACAATAACTCCATGAAGATCTTAGAAAGCAAAGAGACTAAGGCAGAAAGCCACCAAAAAAGCAAATACAGGGCAATGATGTGAAACAAAAATATTAAAGAATGTCTGCTGCGTTCACTCCTTCAGGAAGATTGAAATAGTCCCTTTCCTTCTCAGTTTGTTCTATATCCAGTTTGGATGCTATCTGATTCCAAATTGGGCAGTTCAGATCAATAAAAGAACATAAAAACAACAGAATTTAACCAAACAAGTACAAAAATAATTGCAAAATATTCACCAGGTAGCCATCCAAGAGGGAAGTAAACTTAAAACATGACAAACAGGGGAGTCCTCTCCAGTTTATCTCAAGGCAGGTTTTGAAGACCTTCCAGAATATCACCAGGATAGAAGCTATATGGACCTAAGGGGGACTTCATTCCAGAGAAGATGTATTTTCTTGGATCCCAAAATATGGCACTGTTTAACCAAGGGAATCCAACATTCACCAATTCTACCAGATCACATCAGATGCAGAAACCACTGAAGCTAGGCAGCCCCACAAATAGCCTGGCCCTATCTCATGTAGGGTTTAATATGTAGTAACAGGCATATAAGAGCCAGTGGTTAGAGTGGTTAGAGTGCAGTACTGCACGCTACAGTACTTCTACTGATCACTGGCTGCCAGCAGTTTGGCAGATGGAAACTCACCAGGCTCAAGGTTGACTCAGCCTTCCATCCTTCCTAGGTCAGTAAAATTAGGACCCAGATTGTTAGGGGCAATATGCTAACTCTGTAAACAGTTTAGAGAGGGCTGTAAAAGCACTATGAAGTAGTATATACGTCTAAGTGCTATTGATATTGCTATATTTGACAGCACTGAGGAGCATACTGGCAACCACAGATAAACATGTTACATAGGTGGGCCAAAGTAAGCCTATCATTGCTTGCATTACTTTATTCTGGACAGTTGAAGCTTCCAAAGAGCAAGATATTTCAAAAGGATGCTTGATTGGCAGTTAAGGATACCACACAGATCTGAATTAACCACATTAGCATTATTATATTGATCAGAACATAGTTATCTTTCCAGATTCTTCACTGTTCAGATGTAATTCTTGACCCAAAAATTGCATGCAAAACATATACTGTATATGGCAAAATTCACATTAAAATGCATGAGCTAGGGAAAATGTTTATAAAATATGTATTTTAAGATTACTTCATTTTCTTTCCTAATTTGAATTATATCCAGTTTACCCTCTGGATACCAAGATGATGCAGCATTCTCTTCTTCATTTTATCTCCATGCTCAACAAACCTGTGCTCAGGGAATGATTGGTCCAAAGATATCCATTGAGCTTCCATGGTGGAAGCTGGCCTTAAATGTGGGATTCTTCAACCCTTAATGAAAATTCCAGTCCTGTAATACGCATTTAATGATTTCCGAATACTGATTTTACTGAAGGACTTTTAACTAATTTCAATAAGTACTTCCATTTTTTTTACCATTTCACATGTTTTCTTGGCTTTCCAATGCTTTATGCTAGCTTTAAATTTTGATCATTAGGAGTAATATTGATCAGTCTTTCCATTATGTTGACAGAGTGGCAGTTGAAAAGTAAAGAGCAAGATTGTAAATCTGGAATGGCATTGTATTTCCATCTTAAAGAATTATCTTGTTTGCTATATCCAAGCATATTATCTATACAATGATGGGATCCATATTTTTGTTATATAATTCAGAATCACACCCTTTAAACTATATTGTTTTTTCCAAGCTTTCAATTTTTTTCAAAAAGAAAAAGATTCTGGACAAGATTTTAGGGAAAGTAAGAAGAGAGGATAAAAACTTGAAGAGATGCAAGTTTTACCTACAAAAAACAAAAAAATCTCATGGGCCAGGACTCACATTGTCTATGCCCATGATGGTGAACCTATGGCAGGCATGCCACAGGTGGCATGCAGAGCCATATCTGTGGGCACGCGAACATTGCCCTAGCTCAGCTCCAGCACGCATGTGTGCACCAGCCAGCTGGTTTTCAGGCAACCGGAAGTTGGGAAATGGGCTGTTTCTGGTCTCTGGAGGACCTCCAGGGGGTGGGGAAGACTGTTTTCACTAGAGGCTTTCTTGGAGCCTGGGGAGGGTGAAAAACAGGCCTACTGGCCCCACCAGTAATCTTTTTGCCATTGTGTGCCAAACGTGGGAAAAGCACGGGGGGTGTGTGTCACATGCGCATGTGCTGGTGGGGCGGAGCATGGGGAGGAATTGAATTATGGGTGTGGCTATGCATGTGCATGACACCCCCTCCCCCCCACATACACTCCCCCTGCTTTTCGCACGTGACGGCAAAAAGGTTAGCCATCACTGGTCTGTGGTAAGGAAGAGACTCCAACAGAATCTGTGCAATGACAACCTCAGGAGACATAAATTAATAATAACCTAAGGCTAATTAAATGTAGGCATCTTCTGAACAGAGCAAAGACATTCTATGAAGCTTCTTGCCAAGCAAGGGAATAAATCCCTTGATTAAAGGCAGCTGACTACAGTCTAATTTAAGAGGCAGCATTGGCCAATGATCCCTTATTAGTATCAACTGTTGGATCTTCAGTTATTTTGTAATTCTGCAGATATGTATTTGGTTCAAGAAATTCTGATGTCTGGGCTAGCTGACATCCCTCACCTGGATTTTGGAACTCTGGACTGGATTTTGACTATTCTTCTGCACATTCACACTAAAAGTAAAACCATTCAGGGAAGCTTCTTTCAGAGACTAATTTTTTTTAAAGAAAGATGAGGGGAACTAAATATGTTTAAGATTCAAGAAAACACAGAAAAGATTGCACTTTTCAAATATACAAATGTCATACCCAATCAATCAGGTCTGTTCTCTATCATCATGCAGTGCAAGGCACAGAATATTGATTTTAAGTTGTACAAAAGCATATTCTAATTAAATATTAGAAACAAAATATGTGCCAGCAAATAAAGAATATTTGACAGAGGAAAGGTATTCATATTCCCTTTTACTGGATGTTTTCTGAGATCAGAAGTTGCTTTAAGTTGGATTTCTCTACTGAGCTGAGCTGAGGTGGAATCAACAGCACAGAGAATAAATGCTCTGCAAAGCATCTGGGTGGCTGTGACCTCCTGAGGGCTCAGTGTATTTTGTTTTCAAACAAAAATCACTATAATACATGATAGCCCTCAATGAATGCACTACTTGTCTATGCTTCCACATCTGCCTGCCCTTTTAAACTTAAATTTCTTGGGCTGTCACCCAACTCCTCAGGGGCATATTGAACTGTGTAACTGAACAAATAAACAAACGTGTTTACTGTCAAAACCACCAGCATAGAACACTTTATTATAAACATGATAGAGAACTGAGATAAACTCAGAAAAAAACACACCGCATACTTATAGAAGCTAAAGGGAGCTAGAGTTCTTTAAAAATGGCAGAGGTAACTAATTTTAATCCAAGGAGACTTTCATGATGATGTCTTCCCTTGGGATTTCATTGCAACAATCAAGGGAATTGGATACTGCTGGAAGGATGATTACTTATTAAGGTACTAGACTCTTCTGCATATAATAGGCTTCAGTCTTCTTGGAGAAATGGGACTCTAACCATAAAATTTTACTGACAAGTTCTCTCTCTCTTTGGAAAAACAATGACAGTTGATTTCTATCAAGTTAAATGAGAATGTTTAATTAAATTTAGAAGAAAATCTGGCACAGCAATAGGTGTTCTCTTTGTGTAAGGTTTCTTCAAAACTGACATGACTATGGAAGCTCCCTTCAGGTAAATGTGATAGATCAGTACAGCTTCTATAGATCTCTAGATCAAAAGCAGATTACATTTGAATTGCTAGAACATTAATATTTTGAAAACCTCTTAGATTCAGGATGAATGAGCGCTTCTTTTTCTGACTATTTTTCCCAAATTTATTTTATGAACATGTCCCTACCTGCTCCAAGAACAGCTTGATCATTAGATCATCCCATGATGTCAACATGAATCTGAAACTCAACGTTTGGTAAAACAATCTGAAATCTTTACTTATCATGAGGGGGCTGATTTAAAAAGAGAGATGGGGGAAAAGATTAACATTTTATCTTATTCTCTCATCCAATTAAAGGTTCATTCTCCTTTCTTGAAAGGAAATCTTGGAGTTTGATTTTTCTTTCTAAAGAAAACCTAGTAATTCAATTTAAATAAAAATGAATTGAAATTGAGCAAATCTGTTTAACCCACAAAGTGCTGTAAACAGCCACCCATGGGTGCTATTCTTCCAGATGTTTTGGGGGGGAAAGCCTTTCCCATCTTTTTTCAGTCCCAGCAAGCTAAAATAAAAAACAACACCAGGAAAGTTATATCTGTTAGTCTCAAATGTCCACCAGATCCTCAAACTGTGCCCCACCTCCCCCATCCAAATGAAGCAAAAGATCTTATGAGAATTCACCAATTTTGAGGCGTCCGTTCTTCATGTATTATAAAAAGGTGTGCAATGATGCCAGACAACCTAGAACACTGTCAACTCATAATATATGATTGATAGTCTTTGCCTGTTTTCATGGATTACAAGTTATTGTTCTGACCTAGAGTATCAGCCTGTCATGATTTTTTTAATGGTTCTCTTGTGATGAAATAGTCCTTTGAATGAACATTTGAATGTGTGCATTTGGAAATCCAGTTTCAAAGAGAACACAATCCTTAAAATGGACATACAGTAGCCTAAAATCTACATTTTGGCTTGGGCTGGGCTCTTGAAAGACCTGATAGACTCTTTTATCCTCACTTTTCTTTTCTTTTATGTACACCGAGAGCATATGCACCAAGACAAATTCCTTGTGTGTCCAATCACACTTGGGCAATAAAGAATTCTATCTATCTTCTATCTTCTATCTATTCTACGCAGATTGGAGACTGGTATACTGATAATCCTCTCTGTCTTTCAATTTCCCCTCCTACACAAGTAAAATCAAATATAAATTCCATTGTTAGAAACAGTAAGGTTGGGATCCAGTTCACAGGTTGCTGGATTTGGCCACAATATCCATGTTACAAAATTTATTATCTGCTAGATCAACCTTCACCAGAGCCAGTTCATTCATGAACTGAGTAATAACAGCCAAGATATAACCATACTTACTTTCTATATTGCGCTGCAGATTATCTATTCTGCATAATGGTAGATATTGATGGACAGTTTCCCAACATACAAACCAATGTATTTGATGCTTTAAAGCATCAAAGCATTGGAATATCTCTTTCTTTTATAATTTCGGTGACCTCTAATAGAGATCTTGACCTCTCAATATCCTTCAAATCTATACTCTGGACCTTCTAGTTCTGATATCTGTTTCTATGCTTATGTGTTGTTGCTGAAACTTTCTTAAATATGTAACTGTTTGATGGACAATTGAATGTCAATGGAATAAACTTTCTCCATTTCCCTTATATTGCTTGCTGGTTCTTCATTAAATTGTAAACTATCACTTCAGTTTACACTCCTTTTCATTCACTTTCTATTTTTGGTTGTATAAATTCATATTCAGCCTGCATCATAAAAATCCCTTAACATAGTTTTTTCCCCATATCAGCCTTCTCAATCAAGAATAGTCCAACACACATCAGATTGTTTTGCATTAGGAATATGTAGTTTCGATTTAGATAGCCCGTTGTATCCTAAATTGTTCTGAATGAATAGGGGGAGGAGCCTGACCTGTCAGTCAAGCAACATGCATTTACAGGAGCACCTCTCAGTTTTATTACATTATTTTTACTTACTTTTTCTGGACTTATTTTGCTTGATTTAAATGAATAATTAATCAAGGAGAGAAGCAACTTAGAACTAAGGAGAAATTTCCTGACAGAACAATTAATCAGTGGAACAACTTGCCTCTAGAAGTTATGGATGCTCCAACACTGGAAGCTTTTAAGAAGAGGTTGGATAACCATTTGGCTGAAGTGGTGTAGGGTTTCCTGCCTAAGCAGGGGGTTGGACTAGAAGACCTCCAAGGTCCCTTCCAACTCTGTTATTCTATTCTATTGAAACTGAGCTGATTTGATTCAATGAGTTGGTACATTTTGTATTTATGCAAAAAGATCAAATTTTCAAATCAACCTGATGAGTTCAAGCCAAAGCCATTTCCTGATCTGACATTTCAAACTAAGTTATTTTGATATTTCAAATTCCAGCAAAACTTGGAATGAGTCAACCTTTTTAATGAAAATGACCAGATTGAATCTGCAGACTCCCATTCCAAACTCAAGTGATGAACCAATTCCCTGTTTGGGTTCCTTGTGAATTCTGCAATCAGCCAAAGATTCCAGTCAGCACGTTTAATATTTAATCATTTTATGAGATGGTGGAAGGGTACCTAGCAGGGGTGAAATCCAAAATTTTTCTCTACCAGTTTTGTGGGCGTGGCTTGGTGGGCATGGCAGGGGAAGGATATTGCAAAATCTCCATTTCCACCCCACTCCAGGGGAAAGATACTGAAAAACCTCCATTCCCTCCCCTCCTGGGAGAAGGATATTGCAAAATCTCCATTCCCACCGCACTCTGGAGCCAGCCAGAGGTGATATTTGCCGGTTCTCCGAACTACTCAAAATTTCCGGTACCAGTTCTCTAGAACCTGTTAGAACCTGCTGGATTTCACCCCTGGTACCTAGCCTCTGCTTATGTGAAAATGAATTATTGGATTTTCATTTTCCAAAAGGCAGCAATGAAAGCCTCTTTCCTCCTCCTCCTCCTCCTCCTCCTCCTCCTCCTCC
>WNWU01000011.1:22886077-22910038 GCA_012654045.1 Ptyas mucosa | reverse complement strand
TCTATTCTATTCTATTCTATTCTATTCTATTCTATTCTATTCTATTCCAGTCAAGACTTTCACAGCATATCCAGCTCATCACAAAGAAGAGGGTGTCAACCTATTCTCCAAAGCACCAGAAGGCAAGATAAGAAAAAAAATGTTTGGAAACCAACCAAGGAAAGAAGCAAACTGGAATTAGGGGGAAACTTCCTGACAGTGAGAACAGTTAACCAGTGCAATGACTTGTGGCTGTTCCAACATTGCAGGTTTTTAAAGAAGAGATTTGACAACCATTTGTCTGAAATGGTATAGGGCCGTGATGGTGAACCTATGGCATGGGTGCCACAGGTGGACACGGAGCCATATCGGTGGGCACACGAGCATTGCCCTAGTTCTGCTGCAGTGCACATGTGTGCGCCAGCCAGCTAATTCGGACC
This sequence comes from Ptyas mucosa, assembly GCA_012654045.1. Lineage (NCBI taxonomy): Eukaryota > Metazoa > Chordata > Lepidosauria > Squamata > Colubridae > Ptyas > Ptyas mucosa. Next base: position 22,909,619 of record WNWU01000011.1, on the reverse strand, counting down.
TTCCGGGCCCACCAGAAGTCGGGAAACAGGCTGTTTCTGACCTCTGGAGGGCCTCCGGAGGTGGGGAAGGCCCATTTTTTGCTCTCCCCAGGCTCGAGGCTTTCTAGGGGGTGGGGTGCATTGCATTTTCGGTGTGGGCACACACATGCATGACTCCCCCGTGCTCATCCCGCTTTTGGCACGCGATGGCAAAAAGGTTAGCCATCACTGGTATAGGGTTTCTTGCCTGAACAGGGGATTGGGCTAGAAGACCTCCAAGGTCCCTTCCAATTCTGTTATTCTGTGAGAGATAAAATGGTATATATATAGATTTTTAGTCATATACAGCATATATATTTCTGGTTAAATCTCTAATTTAAAAGGCTGCATACAAGAAGAAAAGAACTATGCAATGTCAGGAGGGCCAAAACAGTATTAATTGTATTTATAACTGTTGCAAAGATGATCAGAAGAATTGTAAATAGAAATCAAGATAATTTAAATAAAGATGTAAGTTTAAGATAGAGATATTTAGAAGTAGAATTTGTGTAAAGAGGCTAAATAGATTAGAGATACCGATGCAGAAAAGTTGTTATTAGTATTGAAATTTTGATATGTTTGTTTTTGGTTGTTTATATTTTGTGTTTTGTGTTTCTGTGTGGTTTTTTTCTTGCTTTATTTTTTGTGTATTATGTTTCTTTTTGTAGTGTATATTTTAATCTTTGGAAATTTAATAAATATTTTTTTTTTAAAAAAAGAAGTGGCTTCTTTAAATATTTTTATCCTTTCTTTTTTAATGGAGCTAAACTGTCATTCCCTTTTGCTTCTTTCTTTCCTTTTCTATATTATTTTTCTGCAGCTTTTAACTTCGTAAAAACATTATGTGTGTATTGAATGACACAAAAATGTCATTATTATTTTTATATTATTATTATATATTATATTATTATTATTGTTAATATATTATTACAATGTCAATAATGACACAAACATACAGTTCTAGTCACTGCCTCCAGTCTTTCCCTATCCCAACACTTAGTATCCAACCTAGAAAAACATGCAGATGATCTCAGGAAAAAATACAGATGATCTTAGGAAGGAGAGTCCTGAAAATATCCTGGCTATGTCCTACACAGGGCTTTAAAAGTGATAATCAACACTTTGAATTGCACCCACGGAAAACTAGTAATCAGGGCAGCTTGGGCAGCAGTGAGGTAATATAGGCAAACCAAGGGATGGCCAAGACCATGTAAGGCAGGGGTGTCAAAATCGCATCGTCATGGCATCGTCACGTGACGTATAGGGACTATTTTCCCCTTCACTGAACCGGGTGGGGCCAGCACGTGATGCATCTGACCCGCAGGCCACGGGTTTGACACCCCTGATGTAAGGTGTTCTGAACCAGTTGTAAGTTTCAGATGGTCTTCAAGGAGATACTGCAGTAATCCAATTAGAAAGTAACCAAGTTATGAGTGGTTGTGAGCAAGCATGAATGGACATACAAGATAAATCTGTGCAAAAGCCTTAGATGCCATCTGTTCTTCCAGCAAGAGCTACAAGTCTACATTGTTCACCAGTAATGGAGAAGTGTTACCCTTGCCAAGAGTTAAAGAAGACACATGTCCAGCTCCAGAGTGGCCAAAAACCTAAACCAATGTCATTTTGCTAGAATGAGTTGGATTCAGTTAGCCTCCATCCAGACCAGAGGTGGGTTTCAGCAGGTTCTGACCAGTTCTGGAGAACTGGTAGTGGAAAGTTTGAGTAGTTCAGAGAACCGGTAGTAAAAATTCTGACTGGCCCCATCCCCATCTATTCTCTGCCTCCCAAGTCCCAACTGATCGGGAGGAAATGGGGATTTTGCAGTATCCTTCCCCTGGAGTGGGGTGGGAATGGAGATTTCACAGTATCCTTCCTCTGTCATGCCCACCAAGCCACACCCACAGAACCAGTAGTAAAAAAATTTGTAACCCACCACTGATCCAGACCCTCACAGTCTCTAGTCAGCACTTAAATGGCATTGCCTGCTTGGTCAGGAGTGGAGATGTGTAGCTGGCTATCAGCAACATATTGATGATACCACATTCCATGTTGTCAAATGATCTCACTCAACAGTTTCATATAGATATTAAAGAGGAACACTGAGAGACCTGAATTCTGAGGTGTAAAGTTAGGCCTCTTTTCACCTTCCCACTAACCCCAACTCGAATTAGCCATGCAGAAAGGAGGAGAACCCGCTGCAAAACAATACTACCTAACTCCTAACCATTGAACCTGATGCAGGTGGTTGATGGTATCAAAAGTCATCAAGAGATCCACATGACCTGGATTGGTTGCAGCATTCCATCTGAGACTTTCAGAGGTCATCCACAAACATGGCCAATGATATCTCAGTGTTGTAAGCTAACCTGAACCCTGACTGAAGTCTAGATAATCTGCTTCAACCATGGCCCTCTGAAACTGAGTACCCATCATCCTCTCAACTATCTTCCCTAAAAGAAGAGGTTGGAGACTGGAAGTTATTCAACTCTGTCAGGTCCCAGGATAGCTTTCCAAGACAGTCAGCACCATCCCTTCCACAATGATCCCAACCCTTTTCATATGGCATTGACCCACCAAGAGCACCATAGATCCAAGACGCAGGTGTCCATGTTCATAGCTCTGAGGGTCTTGTTTGCAACAACAAATCACCTTTTCTAGCAGTTTCATGTACTGTAGATATTTAAAAGCAGAAGTAAGAGAAAAATCTTATAATGCTGCTAACATTTCCACGCTGAATAGTGAGCCAAAATATTATTCAGCTATCCATTTATACCGAAAGTTTTATTCTATTTTATTGAACAGCGTATCATAAATAGACAGTGATGATGATTAAAAAGAAAAAAACCCCAGCAAAATGTGCAATTGAAATCTTTCCAGTATACACAGAACTTCTTAAATTATGATAGCCTATCTGTTATATTTCATTTTAATACCTAAACTGCTTGCATATAAATCCAAGGAATCATTTATGAATGTACTTATGGCAGTGTTAGAGGCACAAGTCACTGTGGCACCAGGCAGAGATAATCCAGATATTTGAAAGAAACACCGATATGCCATCCATTAGAAATAGGACTAAGGTAGAAAGAGTTAAAGGCATGATAACTTTTCCTTTTCTTCCAGGCACCCTCTTTGTGTAATTCTTTAATTGTTCACAGTCACAATATAGGAATATTCTAGCATGGCAAAAATTCAAGAATTACAACCACAATTGAGACAAGAATTTGTTAAGCAAGGCAATTGTTAAGCGAGTCATGCCCAGGGGTGAAATCCAGCAAGTTCTGACAGGTTCTGGAGAACCGGTAGCGGAGAATTTGAGCAGTTCAGAGAACTGGCAAATACCACCTCTGGCTGGCCCCAGAGTGGGGTGGGAATGGAGATTTTTCAGTATCCTTCCCCTGCCATGCCTACCAAGCCACACCATGCCCACCAAGCCACGCCCACAGAACCCACAGTAATTTCACCACTGGTCGTGCCGAATTTTATAATTTTTTTGCCACAGTTGTTAAGTGAATCACACAATCATTAAATTACTCTGGCTTCCCTCATTGACTTAACTTGTTGGAAGCCAGCTGGGATGTGTTATGGATCCATTCCCGGATCCTTCTCCAGATGCAAGTTCAGAGGAAGAGGGTGAATTTGAGTCTGCAGAGGAAAGCATGAAGCCAAGTATTAGCCAGGATTGGGGGTCAGAGAATGCCTAATGGAATAGCCTCCGCTGGATCGATCCAACAAAGGACAGGCTGAGACTGGCAAGCTGCAGCTTCAGCAAGTTGGCCAGGAGGCTCCAGGTGAGAACTGGAAGCAGCTGCCACCCGTTAGCAATGAGGAAGAAGTGAAGTCCACACCTGATCCAAGGATAGGTAGAGCAGAGCAGAGACAGGCACAATGCAGGTCAGCTAGGCTACTCATGAGGAGGCAACCTTGCCTCTCACAAAGGGCTGCACTGGCATTGCCTACCTAACCTGAGGACTTGAGTGTTGTTAGAGGAACATGCTCTGTGCCTGGTGTGCATTCAAGGTGAGATGGGAGGAAAATCTAATAAAATTGCTATTCAAATGATCGAGAGATAAATAATATGTCTGCCATCATTAAAGTGCAGCATATTGCAGTGGAATGGGAAGTGGAAACATCAGTCACTGCAATTTTTTTGGAGTTTAAAATTGACTAGAAGTAGAAGTAGTAATAAAAATTTCTTTGTGTCTTATTTTGGAGGAGGCTGGGATACACTTATTATTTTCTGCCTCTTTGAAATGGTGAACTGCAAAGTTGTTAGCAAAGTTTATTTGCTGTAGAAACTTTTTTGCGAGGAATGTTCATAAACTCTATTGGCATCTTTTGATTCTGTTATAATCTTCTTGAGATATAAAAACAACAAACTTGGGAAAGTCTCAATTCTCCTTAATCCCAAACTTTTGTTTACAGTATTTCTTCATGGATAAAATGTCTCAAAATCATTTTGATCGATAGCTACCTTCAGTGCCACAGAATAAGACAATTAAGGATGATAAAAATCAGGGATAAACAATCGCCTGGCAGCATGAATGCCTCTGATTGCAGAAGAAATAAGGCAAACCCCTTAATGCAGAAACACAAGCTGTAACATTCTCACCTTTGATTTTTATACCAAGAGTGTTAGGAATAGGTTAAGTACCAGGAATATAAATTGTAGTATAAACTTATGGAGGCATCAGTTGCTACAGAAGGTTGCAGAAGAAATTTTGATTGGATTACTATAAAGAAAGGACTATTCCAATAGTAATAGTACTTAGACTTATATATCCCTTTACAGTACTTCACAGCCCTCTCTAAGCAGTTTACAGAGTCAGCATATTGCCCCCAACAATCTGGGTCTTCATTTTTACTGATTTTGGAAGGATGGAAGGATGAGCCAACCTTGAGCCAATGAGATTTGAATTGCCGAACTGCAGCTAGCAGTCAGCTGAAGTAGCCTGCAGTACTGCACTCTAACCACTGTGCCACCTCTGCTCTATGCAGGAATAGGCTTCCTAAGACTGAGAACCAAATGTTACTACAGTAACATAACTTAATGGGAGAGGTCCACACTCCCTCAAGAAATTCTATACGATCTAGTACCTTAGACTGACCTATTCAATGTTTCTTCCCTAAAATTGTCTTGTCTCCCCATCCCCACCCCTCTGAGTGTGTTATTTCTTTAAAATCAATTGAAAAATAACTGCACTCAAAGTTTTTATATTTAAATACAGGAAATATGTTATAGGGATAAGCAAAGCCTAGTACCTAGCTTGCTATATCCTGCCAGGAAAAAAAGTCTAAGGTTACTGTATGTCAGTGGTGAAATCCATTTTTTTTTTACTACTGGTTCTATGGGCGTGGCTTGGTGGGCATGGTGTAGCTTGATGGGTATGGCAGGGGAAGGATACTGCAAAATCTCCATTCCCTCCCCACTCCTGGGGGAAGGATATTGCAAAATTTCCACTCCCACCCCACTCTGGGGCCAGCTAGAGGTGATGTTTGCTGGTTCTCTGAACTACTCAAAATTTCCGCTACTGGTTCTCCAGAACCTGTCAGAACCTGCTGGATTTCACCCCTGGGTTATGTACAATGTGTGCCTGGGAAACAAGGCAGAAGGAAGTGACCGTAGATTATCAATCTCATAGAAAAAAGAGCTGGCAAAATGATAGACCAAAAGGGGAGACAGAAAGAATCTTTAACTCTCTCTACCCACCACCCCTCCTGCCTTGTGGTCTGAATGTGTTGAAGTACTGAAAATGTTGACTTCCAGCAGCCATTTTCACTGTCTCATGCACCAACTCCCCTAATTTCTTGAAGGGCTCTGTGTCATTTCCTGGGTCAAAGCTTAATGAGGAGTATTCCATTCAATTTCTCTAGCATCTTCCATATACTGGTTACTTGGTTGTTACTATGAGGTTCAGTCTCCTTTTCTGCAACCTTTTGCTGTTTAACCCCTTCAGTAGCTGTCATCCTTTCACTACTCTTCCATGGGCATGTTCCTTTCACTTGCTCCCTCTTGGCAATGCAGGAGACTCTTTAGAATGAAACCTCTTTTTTGGATCCCTTAGGAACCTTTTTGCCAAAATGTTAACTTCATTTTCACTAAAGCCACACTTTCCCTCCCCAAAAAATCTTGATCATTTAACTCTTTTTTACTGAACAGTTATTCAATTGCTGAATAATAGTCAGATTCAAAAATCCATTTATCTGGAGGGTACCTTTTTATGAGCAATTTTCCATCCTCAGTTATATAATAATGTATGTCTTTTTCTGTAATATATTTGAGTGAGAGCAGACTTGACTCCAGATCTGGGACATGTAAAGCATCTTGAATTGTCAAACCAAGTACTTCACCTTTGCCTAATGCACCGTGGACTCTTATACAGATTTTCCCAGCTGATCATTTGTTGATCAAGCAAATGGTAGATTTTTAATCATTCAATTCAATCAACCCTTTAATGAAATTAGAACTTTCAATAGAACACACAAATGCCATTTGTGGCTCATTTCTTTTTGCATTGAAATGCTTCATTTCCTTTCTGGCCTCTTTTTACCCTGGCTAAGGTGAACCATTGTTTTTGAAATGCAATTTAACAGGTTTATCTCCTCTTTTTTTTTTCTTGAGGCAATTAAGTTGTAAATCACCCACACCATGAACAAATGAAATATTTATTTTCTTTTCACCATGTTGTACAAGTAGATTGAGAAACTGAATCTTGCCCTTAAGAATTACACAGATTATGGTCTTGCAAGTGATTTATTACAAAATATCTTTGAATTTTGGTTGCAAAATTGGGCCTGCAATTTTGTTTGAAGAACATTCTGCCTGGTTTTTTTGGGGGGGGATGAATTTGTCAAATGCACCGTATTGTCCACTATAGATAGAATATGAGGATTACTCAGATGTTGACAGAATGATGATAGAATGAGATTGGATACCATTAGCAGCTGTTTAGGGAGGAGAGGGAGGCCCCAGATCACAATATCTGCAATGGAAATTCAGTCCAGTAAAGATTACATTCCTAAAATAGGTCAGCTGGTTATTTTCAGATCAGCGAAGTTAGCTTGAGAACTATGACCTGTGTCAGTATTTTGAAGTTGAGATTTATGGCTGAGAGGAACACATCACATAGGAAGAACAAATACTAATCTCAAGTGAAATGTTTACAGTTTGATTGCTGAAGGTGGTTTAAGGGATGGGAGTGAGAGAGAGAATATGAGATTAAATTAGGCACATTAATTTGTGCCCAACATATTACTCTGATGTAAGAGTAACTAAGGTAGACTTTACATTGTGATTAATTAACACCTGGATAGGAATAATTCCAAAAAATGTTCAAAAAACCCTCTTTACTTTTAAAGAATTGCATGTACTGCTGAGTAGCTGAAAAGCAATTGAATTTTCTGCAAGTTGTAGTGGGAAACAAATTAATATGAACGTGGTAAACACAATGGGGCGGGCAGTGAAACAGTTGACTTGGGGGAAAGATGAACAGAGCCTTTGTAAGGCCCATCTAGTTTATGTTAATATATGAGAGCAGAGTCCTAGGTTTGAAGAAGCATGAGTTTTGCTGTTTTCAAACCGCTTATCCAATATAAAAACTCTCTAAGGATAATTTGTTTTCGGTATTTCTTGGAAGGATCATATATGGATATCAAAAGCTTACTTCAATTATCAATTTTTACAGAAATAAAGTAGTTGGGACTTGCTCAAATGAATCTGGGCAGTTAGACAACAATGTTTAGCCAAAATATCTGAGTAGAGTTTTGTGGTTAGAACATTTATTTAACTCATCAGCTGGAGCATTATTAGAGGCCTGCTGTCTTCAAAATGAACTCTGCGCTCACCAGTGGCAATATTTTCCTGGGAATTCTCATTTTGTAGACATCCATCGTTTTCATGAGGGAAACAAGAGTTTGATATTTCATTAACTGCTGGGATAACTTCAGATCTGTTCATGGGATTCTGGGCTAGTAAGACCTTAGCAGAAGCCTTTGAGTTGAGGATCTCATTAATCTTCAATTGTTTTGCTGTCTTTGCTGGTTTTCAAACTTCCAGAAATGGTTCTCTGTGTTATTCACACTAATTGCACCAGCTGCTATTAAATTACAGTTCAGAAGTCTAAATTTATATAATAAGTAGAATTTTATAGAATATATTTTTTTATTGGCCAAGTGTGATTGGACACACAAGGAATTCGTCTTGGTGCATATGCTCTCAGTGTACATAAAATAAAAGATACGTTCATCAAGAATCATAAGGTACAACACTTGATGATAGTCATAGGATACAAATTAGCAATCACGAAACAATATCAATATATTAAAATTACAGTCATACAGTCATAAGTGGAAGGAGATGGGTGGTGGGAACGATGAGATTAATAGTAGTGCAGACTTAGTAAATAGTTTGACAGTGTTGAGGGAATTATTTGTTTAGCAGAGTGATGGCATTCGGGAAAAAACTGTCCTTGTGTCTAGTTGATCTGGTGTGCAGTGCTCTATAGCATCATTTTGAGGGTAGGAATTGAAACAGTTTATGTCCAGGATGCGAGGGGTCTGTAAATATTTTCACAGCCCTCTTTTTGACTCGTGCAGTAGACAGGTCCTCCATGGAAGGCAGGTTGGTAGCAATTGTTTTTTTCTGCAGTTCTAATTATCCTCTGAAGTCTGCGTCTTCCTTGTTGGGTTGCAGAGTAAAATATTAATAAAAGGTAAAATAAAATAAGAAAAGATAATAGCAAAACTCAGCTAAACTAAGATCGTGTACAGAACCTGCTAAAAAAAAGTAGTGTCCACCACCAATGTGGGGGAGTCAGGAGAAGGGAATGGATTAAGTTGCCACCTATTCACTAGTTTCTAGGTAATTTATAATAAATTTAAAATAATAAAGATATCATAAATACACCTGCTAAAATAATGTATCCATATTCAGTTCTATCCACTAAATAAAATTCTTGTTCTAAAGGCTCTGAAAAATGACAAAAGGGTAGAAACCATTCTGAACCTACCATGTTTTCCCGAAAATAAGACCCTGTCTTATATATTTTTTTTGAACCCTGAAATAAATGCTTGGCCTTATTGCCATGCGTTCAAAAGCCCAATTGGGCTTATTATCAGGAGATGTCTTATTTTGGGGGAAACAGGGTAGGTGACAGAATATTTCATAGTGAGAAACTGTCTCTTCTCTTGGGTGATGAATACCCATAATATCTCACCCAGCCACCCAAACCAGCCAACACTAGACTGGCAGATATTACCTGTAAGAGATTGTTCCAATGATAATGCAAGCTTTAGAGTTAGTCACTAGTACCTAGAATTAGACCTAGAAGTGCAATGGCAACAATTGCGCCCATAATATAGGTGCTCTTCTAATAAACTGGTTAGTAACATACAGGAAGTGGGCAGCCACATCCTGCAGCAGTTGCAGTACTGAGGTTAACTTCAAAGGCAATTTCATGCAGACAAAAATGCAATACTTAAATTGTAAGTTGATGAACACATGAGTCACTGTTCGAAGCAACTTCTGATTTACAAAGTTTGCAATTGATAGACCAGGCAAAATAACAATAAATTTGCCTGATCTATCAAAAAGATGGCCAAAGGTTGTCCTGGCTATGGCCTCCATTTAATATTGTAGAGGAGCTGTAATTCCAAGATCACTGATCCCAGATCAAAGTCATTCTAGCAAGAACAATTGATGACATAGGCCTGTCTGCTAAAAGCAACTCCATCTTTCTAGGATTCAGTTGGAACCTGTTCAGCCTCATCATAGTCTCTAGACATTGGGTCAAGACTTCTACCATGTCTCCTGTTCAGCCTAGGATAGAGATGTAAAACTGGTTATCATCAGCATATTGATGATACTTAAACACAAGCTGATTAAGGATCTCTTCTAGAAGCTTCTTGTAGATGTTAGTAAACAATGGAGGAACCCTGTAGAGTAGATGAGAGTTCACAGTATAATTGGATATATATATAGATTATAGCAATAGAATCTTGGAAGTGTCCTTGCCCTTACATTCCCTCTCTCTTATAACTTTATTTTTGGAAGTCTTCAAGAAATAAAAGAGAATTCCTGATTTGGCTCATGATAAGAGACCATTCAGGCCCAACACTATTATGCAACTGTCTCTATATTCCAGATGTCAACTAGAGACCCCTCACTAAAATGCTCCCTCTTAGCACTCATCGGAAACTTACTAGATCCATAGGAATCTAGACAGACCATCAGTCCATCTCCACCAGAGAAATGGGCTCCTCTTAAGGAGAAGAGATAATAACTTGACCCAGGACAATGGACTGACCTGTCAGGACATGGAGAATGTAAAGCCTGCCTCACTCCCTCACTAGCCTGGTGCTGATGTTCAGGAATTTGAGAAAGGAGCTTGCTAGGCGGCCATGGAGACCCCAGCAAACTCCAGCTTTTCCCTACAGTTCCCACATGTGTTATTTATAATAGACTTATAAAAACACTACGCATAGATCAAAGTACTGTAAGTAGGTTGTTGTTTCAAACTTACAAATAAGTAACATGGGCAAAGATGGAAAACTATTCATTTACTCAGATTAAAAGAAAATGAAGAAAAACTTTTTTAAGGAACTCATCGGGTGAGAAGATACTATATATTCTATTTGTTGGAAATGTTCGTATCCTAAACCTGGCTAAATATAACAAAAGGCAGGATACAAATCTTACCTTTAATATTATCAATAACAGCGTTTTGAATTCTCAAGCTACAGGAAAGATTGTGCTCAAATGATTCTGCCCCGAAAGCTACAAGGGATTTGATGAGATATTGCTTCTTGTATCTTTCTGCTGATTAGACTGTAATAGTGTTTCACAACTGATAATAAACCTAGCTGAGTCTGACAATCTGAGGTGATTATTATTAATAACCAAAGAACCTAATTACCAGCCAGCCTCTCTTGGGTGGAAATTCCTTTTAAATCCATAATATGGCAATCAATTATACTCTGTATAATTGAGGAACGTGGGGCAGCTGAGCCAGTGGGAAATACCAGCATTCTATCCTGTCTTTCCTGATAAAAACATTTCATCTTGTAGTCTCAGGGCCTCTTACATATTGCACAGACATTGAATGCATATTTTCTTCATAAAGAAAAATCCAGCCTTCACTGCATCCCAGAATCTGGTGTGTCCCAGGAATCCTCTTCCAGACTCTTAGAGTGCTCTCTAAATATGATTTTAGAAAACTGAAAAATAAAGGTTTGGCTTTGCTTGGGTTTTTTTTTTTTTAAAGAAGTCTGAAAATGCAAGCATCAAAAATGTAATTTTCAAATTCAAGCAGAATAAGCTGCCAACATAATTATCTAATTTGTTGACACAGAGATTGCAGATAAAATTCCCATTGAATGCTCTATACCTGCACTTGTTTGCCATCTGATCAAAATTTCAATTCCTCAGCGTCACTGGAAGCTAAAAATTGCTTTGTATTCTGCTGGTTTCTGTTGATAATTTGGAATACGACCATACTTAGATTTTCTGATGCTTGGAGCATTCCTGGCAAAGATCATGTATTTTCACATCTCAAACATCTTAATTCTCTTCCCCCTCCCCCCCAGTGCTCTCCCTCAGTGTTTTCAGTATAAAACTACCAATTATAGGCAGCATGGCAATGAAAATATCACCTATCCCCGTTATGTCATTTGCTGAGAAAATATCAGTGATTTACTAAGGAATAAAACTGCATTTTATAGACCACTGCAATATTATCTCCCCTTTATGTTCTCCACATGTTCGTTGAGGCCCAGAAGTAAATGGAAAGCAAAGGAGCGCTCCAGGTAATACTACTTGGACTTTTTGAAGATTGTACAATTTAATTGGTTTATGAATTACTCTAGTTTCCAATTTATTTATATAATACTTCATTTTCTTTGGGTGGCACAACATGTGACTCTACGTTTGGGCTGCTGTTGTTCCCAGAAGATTCTATTTGGGGGTAAAGGATCACAACCAGTAATAAGAGTTTCTGTACAGTTTCCTTGGCAACAATGTCATGTGACCGTAGATTATTTTTCTAGGTATGTTTAAAAAAATAGTTTAGCACCTGGGCCTTCCTGCAATTTAAAAGGAAAGAATTACATAAAGGCCATTGGTAACACTCATTAATATAAATTTATTTAATAAATACTACAATTTTCCTTCTGCATTTTGGCTTCTGCAGGAGGCTTTTTCACTGATGGAAAAGCTTTGCCACAATGCACCACAGTCTAATATTTTCAATAAATAAGAAGGAAAGGTTGACTTTATATATTTCCTCAACATTAAAAAGAGTGGTTTAGGAACTTCATAATGCTTTCTCCCTTCCTATCTTTTTTTTTTAACAAAAAAATTAAATTCTCTGGGAAGAGAGATGACTTAGTTAAAGTTGAGGTTCTTTCTATACTTGTCTGAGTCCTCCATTTATCATTACTTTTCAAGTTTAGATAAATACAGTTTTAATATACTTCCAAATAAAATGTCAGATAAAAATTGCTTCCAAGACAATTTGAGTGCAAAGCAAATTGCAAGCATAAAATATAAAATGAAATAGCACTCTTGAACTGAAATGTATAATTTTTTAATAGTAGAGTCCAAATATTTCATTTCCCCCCATTTTTCCCAATGTAATAGTTTTCTAGAATTATATTATCTTAGTCCTTTTGGCATAGTCCAACTTTTGATACAAAGCATGTTGCATTTTTCTGAGGGGAAGTTAGCTTCGTTCTAATAGAACCCTACAGATTTAAAACTATAATAATAATAACCATTAACAAGAAGTGTTGAGAAAACAGATTCTTTCAGACCACAGAAACTAAAGTCTATTTTATTCCAGAACAGAATAGAGTACCTTGGGACCTCAAAAATTTACAAGGTCGACAGTAACCAAAAAACCCATCTAGCTATATGTATACCTTTCAGTGCATTGCAATAATCTACTGGCTAATAACAGCTGAGTTCCCCATCATAATCTGAAAATAGAAAAGTATTTTGACAGATAATGCTCAGAAGAAAGCCAAGCCATGTCTCAATAGGACATTCAAACCCAACAAAAGGTACTTACCAGAAAAGCAGATTTCCCAACTTACTTTTTTTGCTTGGAAAGTCTACTTGCAACCCTGTGATCTACCTTAGTTCACCTCCCTGGTGATCCACAGTGGCACATAGCCAGATCCAAATGAGGTCCGTTTCGTGTTCATCCTTTCCAAGGGGAAAAAGTAAGCAGCAATTAGACTGCATTTATTTCATAAAAGGCTGAAATAGTGCGAGGAGTCAGAGCTTGTTTCTAGTCATCCTGAACATGTAAGGGGACTTGTCTGCCTTTAAATTTCTGCAAAAGGGAAACTTAACATGGTCCTTTCAGGAAAGGCTAGAAAAGAAATCTCTACTCTCAGAAGAGATTGACTTTATTGTAAGCCAGGGGTATCAAACTGGATTTCTTTGAGGGCCAGCATTGTAGTTCTCCTCCATGGGCATGGGGGGGGAGGGAGATGGGACAGATGCATCCTGCAGCACCCTTTGGTCAAAATGGGGCATGGGGACCCCATACAAAGCCCCCCACACCCCGTTTTGGCCAGCAGAGTGCTTCAGGAGGCCATGGGGCATGGGGGGCCACACGGAGCCCCCTTGCACCCCATTTTGGCTGGCAGAGTGTTGCAGGAGGCTGTCCAGTCCAAAAATGAAGTGCAGGGGGCTGTGCGTGACCCCCCCTGCCCCATTTTGTCCACCAGAAGCACCACGGGCCAGACCTTTGCTATTTCCAGGCTGGGCCTGCAGGCCAGATTTAAGCACTCTGCAGACCGGATGAAGCCGTGGTCCTTCAGTTTGACACCCCTGTTGTAAGACCATCAGTCTTTTAAAACTGAAATAATATAAATGCCCAATCTGACCCACTCTAGCACATTATTCAAAAAATGTTAAATAAGAAATCCATATGGAGAGAAAAGAGCTGGACCAGAACCTTGCCCCCTAAAGTGATACGCTCTATACGGTAAGGGAGACATAGCTGATTTGCTCATCTTATGCATGTATGTTAGTACAGTACTAACATGCCAAAGATTCATTCGAGAATCCTGAATTTTCATGATTGGAAAAAATGCTTTATACCTCGCCTAAGCATAGAACCTCCCTACAATTCATTAAAAGAGCTGCATATTCTGAATGAATCTAAAAAAATCAGATTAAGAATCAGATTCTGCATGAAGCTGAAAAAAAGGTGTTACACTTTAAGAATCAGTTTTATAATCTGACACATTTAGTAGCCACATTTAAAAGAAAAAGAAAAAAAACTCAGTCTAAAAGAAACATGGGTGCTTTAATTAGTAACAAGAGGTTCTGCTTATAAGAGATCTGAAGCACAAACATAAACAACTCTGTTGTCTATGGAATTTCTTAGAGGCCATTTTCATATTTTATTTCAGCTCCTACATGTTAGGTGATAGCTAAAATGAATTAAGAATAGTATTCTGAATGGCTTACGTACGAGCTAAATCTATACTGAGATCATAAAACATGCCTGTTTAGTTTACTTTCACACACTGTTCTGGCTCCATCTGATCACAAAAATACATTTGACGCATACATTTGTTTAACTAAACTGTCAGTCATTCTTGTAAAATGAGTCTTAAGGGCAGCAATTTAAACATAAATGTGGCTGATGAGATGAAAATCCAGATATAGGTCTGGTCAATTAAAACCTAGTTGCCTGATATGGGAAGAACTATATAGGTAGTCTTTGACTTACAGCCACAATTGAGCCCAAAATTTCTGTTGCTAAACAAGACAGTTGTTAAGTGAATTTTGTTCCATTTTATGACCTTTCTTGCCACAGGGGTGAAGTGAATCACTGCAAGTTGTTAACTTAGTAACAGGTCCTTAAGTGAATCTGGCTTCCCCATTGACTTAGCTTGTCAGAAAGTCACAAAAGATGAGCACATGATCCTAAGACACTGTAACCGTCATAAATATGAGCCAGTTACCAAGCATTTGAATTTTGATTGAGTGCCTCTGGGGATGCTGCAGTAGTCATGAGTGTGGAAAATGGTCATAAGTCAGTCTTTTTAGTGCCATAACTTCAAATGGTCACTAAATGAACTGTTGTAAATCAAGGACTCACTATACCTACTTTAGCTCTTGGATGCTTTACTAAAACCAGTCCCATCGAAGTCAAAGAAAAAAAAAATGCACACTGCAAAGTTCACAGAATAGCTCAACCACAATACTAATTACAACCCTTGGATTTGTAGCAGTAGGCCTGGCCAAACAAGCAAACAAACAGACAAACAAACTGTTAGGAAATGGTTATTGCCTAATTGGTTGGCCAGGAAATATATAAGCCAACATTGTATGTTTGTATTATGTGAATGTATTATGTAGCTTTAAGAATTGTGCCGAGTCATTCTATATCCTGATTGGCTGAGCTCTGTAGCCAATGTATTTAAGGAGAGCTAAATTATGGTTAGTGTGGACTACTACATCATTTTACTTGCTGTTAGGCTGTAACTCTTTTTGATCTCTCTATGGTCATATGTTTGATCATGATTATTTATTTACTGCTTTCTGATATTTATTTAACTGTTTTTATATTGTTCCTCATTGTTCCTTGTATTTTTCTACAAACTGGTAAGAAGATTTTATATCCCTGGATTGATTTTATATTGCACTTTATATGGCTAAGACTTGGATTGTTAAAAGGACTATGAATTTGCTTTTCCCTAAAGTAAAATATTATAAACCCAGTTTGTCTGTATGTTATTCACAATTACTCTCAAACAGTTTTCGTGCGTAAAACTCTTAACGGTACTCTGCTTTATAAGCCACAGCTTTGGGTGTCACTCATCAATATCCTTAATACAAACAAACAAACAGACAGACAAAAATGGTAGCTTTTACTAATGCTCTGTATTTTAAGTTTACAAATTAAATTGGAACTTCCCCTGTTCCAAACAGCACAAGTTGCATGGATCATCAGGAACTAACTTGGTATGTTTTTAAGTAATGTGCACTTAGTTTAGTTTTCATTTTAGTTTAGGCAAATCTAGATTGGATCCCCTTCTGTGGTATGAGGTTAATGAGAACACTGACCTTCCCTGCAAGGTTGTTGCATGGCATACCAAGCTTAGACTTCAGACATACTAGAGTGCTATATGAGGATAATAATTATTCCTTTAAAAAAATATTCAAAGAATAAAGGAATAATTAATTACCCCGGTGCTCTTAATCCCCAAAAGCTAGCATGCAAGGTAATCTTCCAGCACTACATCACTTGGGAATAAATCCCATTGAATTAATTGGGGCTTACTTCTGAGTTGATGCACATAGAACTCCATTGTTAATTCTGCACTTTCTCTGCATAGAAAGGAGGCTTTGGAAAAAAAAACAACCAAAAAAGGAAATTAGCCTTAAATTGATTTTTCTCTTTCTGCATTTCAGATTTCCTACTGCAGAGAAATAAAGGAGGATGAGGGTTGTTGGGTTGTTGTTTTTTTTCAAACAAAATAAAGTCAAACTCAGGAAGAGAATAAGAAAAAGAAAAGCTACAGAGCTGGAAGCAAGATATGGATTCGTTGCCAGATTAAACCTTCTCTCCCTTCCTCCTTGTTTTTGAGGAAAGAAATTCCTTCAGTTTTATTCTATTGGCTTGCTAAAAGCCCTGATGGAATCCTGGAAGATTGCATGACACTTGTGTCAGAAGCACTGAAGTGCTTCTGGGTTGAAAAGATTAGCCAGTTACAACAACATTGCCTGAGGGATACTGAGTTGTTTCATGTCCCCAGTAGTGAAGGACAGGAGCTCACCCCACCCCATGGCAGGGTCTCGAACGTGGCTTGCTAACCTCCAACCCAATGTTCTAACCATGTCAGCCACCATGCTCCTATCCTGGGGGGATTTGCTTCCCCCTTCCTTCAAATATCATTTTTCCTACTTGAGTTCATAAATTCTTTCATTGGTTACTTGAAGGGGGGGGGGCATTTTTTTTCTCCATGTCAGGTTTCATTCATTTTAATCAAGGCTAATTGAGTTTTTTTTTCTTCTAAAGGAGAAATTCCCATTGGTTGGGAGTGCACTCACTGAGCTGTGAGATAGCCAAAAGGACTGCATTTTGGGAATGTCTATTTTTTTTTCCTTCGACATCCCTCCTCCAGGGGACTTCACCCTTCCAAGGCCTTCTGCTGCATTGCAAGGGGAGACATCCGGAGGATACTTTCCCCAGCAAAGATTTTCTCTTCTGCTGTCACTCCTAAGGGGATTCTAGCCATTCAGAAGCTGTGGGGCAATTTCTTCTGGAGAAATGTAATTGAATCATCTAGCCAATTTCTCTGCCCTTGAGTTTGTTGGAGAATTTCAAATGATCATTTGGGCTCAGCTCTGTTTTAGGATGAGATGATCCTCCTAAAAACATATTTACACTTGCAGAGGAGCAGCATTTACCTTTGTGTTTAATCTTCTCTGCTGTTCCTATGTTTATAGGTTCTACCTTTTCTTTGCTGATAATATCCTGGTGTACAAGTGAAGTCACTTAGAAGACACTGTCTGGATCAGTGATGGCTAACCTTTTTGCCGTCATGTGCCAAAAGCAGGGGAATGAGGGTGGGGGTGTCGTGTAGGCATGTGCCCACACTAATAATTCAATTCCCCCCTGCACACCAGCCTCCCAGCACCTGCTCCCCCCACTTTTGGCATGCAATGGCAAGAAGGTTACCATGGGCCTGGTAGGCCCATTTTTCGTCCTCCCAGAGGCTTACTTAGAGCCTTTCGTGGAGCCCAGAGGCCCTCCAAAGGCCGGAAATGGCCCATTTTCCGACTTCTGGAAGGCCCGGAAGGCCTGAAAATCAGCTGGATAGTGCGCACATGCACACTGGAGCTGAACTAGGGCAACACTTGTGTGCCCACAGATATGGCTCTGTGTGCCACCTGTGGCACGCGTGCCATAAGTTTACATCATGGGTCTAGATCATCATTATGTCAGTGTTGACTTTTTTTTAAAATATACATCAATATCAATGCATGAACAGTGAGGCATCTGGGTATCATTCATTTGAATACAATTAGTAATGATAGTATTAATATTTCCTATTTAAATCATACTTATGTAATTGTAATAATATTCTTATACATATTTGTATTAAAATATAAGCCTTCATTATTTACTTGTTCAACATTTTAGTCCCTCATTCTAATAACAATATCGTTAGACCGTACATAGTATCACCATCTTTCAACCTCCTTTATATCTAGCTATTACTTTTAATATATTATATAAAAGTATGCATAATAATATTCCCCCTATTTCTTGTGTCTACCTCTGTTCTAGTTCTTCATAAAGCCACTCTTGTGTTACAAAACATTTCCTCTATCCATCATCTCTGGCCCGTTTTAATATTTCAATTCTTATTCATTTTTTGACTTGCCTCCAAAATTCCTACTTTAGGTCTTCTCTATCTACATCTTTCCTGTTTAATTTAAGTATTTCTTTCATCTCTATCTTTTGTTGCCAAACCTCCAGAGTATCTGTCCAACTCTGCATTTTCTTTTCAAATATCTTTGTTTATCTAGTATCATTTTTTGGTCTTTTAGCATGTATTTTCCCTGAATTGCTTCATATTTTTTATTACCTTCTCCCTCTTATCTTCTTGTTTGTTTATTTGTCTTCTCCCTTGGTCTCTCCATTCTCTCCTCTATTTCCTGGGCTTTTTCATCATTATTCATTATCCCTTGTGGAGCACTTTCTAACTTCCCATTTATGTTATTCATTAAGTCCATTATCTCCCAGTGATTCCTTGTCATAGTATCATGAATGCTTTTAAATATCACCACCAATTCTTTTTGCAACCCACTTATTTCCCCCTGCTGAAACATCTTGCCTTCTTTTTCAATAAGTCCAAATATCATTCAGTAGTCTGTCAATGTTCTATCACTGCCCCAGAGTCTCAATTATTTTTGCTCTTAGATAGTCGATCTGGAAACCATTTACTCAGTGCTGATATTGCTCCTCCAGAAATATGGTTTTATTTAAAAGTCACTTATATGTTTTTCACATTTTCAGTGTAAGAATTCCAGTAGTCGTGGAATAGATAGTATAAAGTAATAGATAGCACAGCAGTCCTCGAGGTGTTATTTCCACTTTCCACTTTCTCCTCTGTCGTATCAGTATTTTTCTCAGGGTTGTAGGAATATAATGTATTCCATTCACCAGTAGATGGCGCCTTCCATTTAACTTCAACATTGCATAGATTCTAGCAAGTTCTGTTTGTATTCTGACAAGTAATTCCAGCATTTTAAAATGTCTTATTGCCAATAAAAATTAGAGATCCAGTGTTTCTGTGTTTTTAAAGGTTTTGCGCTCTCTTCTTAATATCCTTTCAGGTCTATGATTTTTCTCTCTGTAATTGTTCAGTGCTTAAACAAACTCTTCAAAAAGTCCCTTTTCCAGAGTTTATTTTCTTTAGGGTAGGTTTCGAGTAAAAAGAAAAGTCACCTCACCCAATTCCAGTCACTGTTCATCCACACTGCTCCAGCACAGTGGTATTTCTTCAGTTTCTTTGGCTGCCCCAGCTTCACAGTAGCCATAATAGCTGCCTCTCCTATTTGTCATCAGATGAGAGGGAATTAACCCTGGATCAAGCAGGAGAGCCACCACTCTCCATGATCTGCAGGGTACCCCTCCATTCTTCATCACCCCTACAGGATGACTTTAGCCCCTTAGTCCCTCCAACGAAGGGATTTGGTGCAAGTTTGCGGAGCCCCACTTTTCACGTCTGATAGCACCATGTTGTCAACTGGAAGTCATGTCAGTGTTGACTTTTCAAGCTATCTGGAGAGTCTCTGAAGACTTCTTGGCAAGGTTTTTCAGAAGAGATTTGCCCTTGCCTTCTTCCTAGGGCTAAGAGAGAGTGACTAGCCCAAGGTCATCCTGCTGGCCTTCAGGCCTAAAGCAAGACTAGAACTCCCAGTCCCTGGTTTTGAAATTTAACTACTACCAATTGGCTCTTGCAACATCTAGTTAATGCTGCATAAAGTTATCTTATTTCCAGGTAGGAAAAAACAATAGTGTTATTATTGTCAAGTACCTGGAAGAAGGAAAGGGTCAAGTGAACTGGAAATGATTCAATAGAAAAGAGCAATGGACAAGTTTTGAGAATGTTGCAACATAGGTCTGGAATGAATAACCTGGACTCTTTCTTCTCTGACATTGTAAGTTAAGAAGATGAAATTCTTTAACTTAATGTTGAACCATAATTGATTAAAAAGATGGAATGGGATGATAAATAACTCTATCTATCTATCTGTCTCTAATTTATATGGTTTCCTGTCTCACCCAAAGTGACTCTGGGCAGTGTTCAGCAATTAATAACAAATGTTCTGCATTACCTGGAACAAGCTAAGAGCAAGTGAAATTGAGAAAATGACAAAAAATGACACATTTATTTAACCTTACTTCCTGTGCCTTGCTTAGTTTTCACTTTTTAAATATCAAAGCTGTTAATGCAAATTATTGAATATATGCCCCAGGGTTTGCAACCTCCTATCTTTAAAGGAAACAAAATTGCATTATGTCCTCTCACATGGGCTGTATTTTGACTTGTTACATCACACCAACAAGAGTTTTCATCTTTTTTTAAGCAATTAGTTTTTTTTAAATTTTTCCCTTCAAATATGCCAGTTGGAGTCCACAAATAAACAATATAAAACATTTGGATTCCACATTGATACTACTAATTTTATGATGAAAACAATTTGCAATGTTTCCCATCCTAGTAAAATATCATGATTTCCACAATTATATGCTTATTAAAACCAATCTATTATAATTTTGAGGAATACCTTTCTTCCAGTGTATTCTCCAAAGGTCATGCCTCAAGCATTTTGCTGGATATTTTTCCTTGCCATTATTCTTGATTAGCAAGATACTTGGGAATAAATAGAAGAGCTCTCATTTATAATTAGCCTGCCTGTCCTGTCTGATTAGTTCAATCATTCAGAATGGCTCTGAATCTTGATGTCCTAGGTTGGGGGAAAGATGTTGAGCATTATGTTAGCAGAAAAGACATCACAATTCAAAATGGAAAAGCTGCTGTAATAGAAAGTATTCCTCAAGAATTAGTCAAGAAGTCAGATCTTTGGGAAAATACCAATGGTGGGATTCATCCAGTTCTGTTTGGTTTGGGCGAACTGGTAGCGCCCACTGCAGTAGGCCCCGCCCACTCACCGGGACATAATGACGCCCTATTTAGCTATGTTTTGGAGGCCATGCTCAGGAGACGGGTGCAAGAGCAAAGAGCATGTGCGTGAGGCCAAGCATGCATAGAAGGTGATATTTGTGAACCAGTAGGGAAGGTAAGTGAATCCCACCTCTGGAAATTACCTTCCAGTAAACACATGAACATGTATGAATGTTTTTACTCCATATATAGGCAGCCTTCCCACGTCCTATCCATACACACATAATCATATTCATCAACCTGCACCCTTATACATACTCTCTGCCTACCTGTCCACAGGACACCTTACATGTTAAGAGAGCCTAGACCAAGCTCTCACACTGATCTTCTTAAATATCATGCTGCTGCTGCAAAACCTCACAACTCTCAACAACTGAGGAAAAATTGCTTGCAACTCCCCACTACTGTGAAATTAGGTGAGGCTGAAGCTTTAAGGAGGCAATTGTTCATCGTGGCCCCTATGAGG
This sequence comes from Ptyas mucosa, assembly GCA_012654045.1. Lineage (NCBI taxonomy): Eukaryota > Metazoa > Chordata > Lepidosauria > Squamata > Colubridae > Ptyas > Ptyas mucosa. The sequence goes on along the minus strand of WNWU01000011.1, from coordinate 22,887,913 downwards.
TGAAACAACCTTCTCTATAAATTAGATCAGATGTGGCACTGATAGCTTTCCCAATGAGTGTTAAGATGGAGTTCTTCCAGAGGGCCATAAGAATTGTTTATTTTAAGTCAGCTTTTTAAAGTTACATTCTTCCTGTCTTATGATATACACACTCATTACCTGCCCCATGGATGTTTTATGCTTGCACACCAGCAAATGTTACATGATTGCAGTGGGATAAAAATGAATTCTGTGGCCTCTTGAAATGTCATGCTGAAGGAAAGTGCTGGCTCTGTGCCAAGGTTATAGATTATTAATTTTTTGGGCAGTCAGAGGGAGCAGAAAGCAGATGACTAGATATAACACTTTGAACAAGTAAACTGAAGAGGGGAATGCTAGAAGGCACCTGTACAGTGGTACAAATCAGGGGTACTATTCAGCATGTTCTGACAGGTTCTGGAGAACTGGTAGAGGAAATTTTGAGTAGTTTGGAGAACCAGCAAATACCACCTCTGGCTGGCCCTAGGAGTGTGGTGGGAATGGAGATTTTGCAGTATCCTATTCCTGCCACACCCAAGCCACATCCACCAAGCCATACCATGCCCACCAAGCCACACCCACAGAACTGGCAGTAAAAAATTTTGAATTCCACCATGGGTACAAATAAGTTCTATCGAAATTTGCTCGTAAGATGAGTCACTTTGACAGTAAGATCAGTGACATATGAATTTAATATTTAGTTTTTAGCAGCAAGGCAACCAGATAAATACAGACATTCCAGTGTCCATAACTTTGATAAGGCGAGGGAGAAGAAGCTATAATAAAGTATAAGCAGAAAGTGAGGGAAATTGAGTTGAGGAGGAGAAAATTAGGTAGGTTATTTCTTACATTATCTATCTGTACGCACTATTCTATACATACTTGATTTTGTCAATATTTTCACTTGCATATAATATTATCTCAGACTATTTTATTAGGATAAGTAGCTTAGTGCCCAGAACAAAATCTCTCATTTGGTTGGCTGGCTATGTGTCCGTGTCAGCTCATATCCTAGTCTCCAACAAATCCAATAAACTAATAAATATCAGGTTGAGGTATTTAGTAGGAACATATTTGGTCACAGATGCTACATGGCAGCATCTAGCGTAGCTTTCTTGCTAAAAATATTTGCAATATAAACTGACGTTAACTAAACACAATAAAGACATTTAAAAGAAACTAAAGATGGCTGGGAAGGAAAAGAAGGAAAACTGTCAAAGCAAACTTATCTATAATCTTCATACAGGTGTGACCGAGAGGAAGGTCTGCAGAGTTGCCTGAAGGATATAATCATAGGTCAGCCATGAATTTCAGGGACGAAAATTCACAAGTCCATTCCTAACTGTGAGTAATTGCAAAATGATATTTTTTTCAGTCATGTCATATACCTCTGATGATCTTAATGTCAACCAGATCTATAATAGCAACAATGGCAGGTAGCCTGATCCTCAATTGTATAAGGTCTTATACAATTGGTAGCTAAATGAGAGCCAGTGAGTCGCTTCTACCAACCTGTAAGCTAAGGGTCAAATTGAGCAAGCTGGTTGCCAGATTTTGCCCTACTGCAACATACAAATTGGTCCATAAAGAGATCATTGTAATCATCTACAATTGAGGTAGAGCAGGAGAAAATTTCTCCTGTTCCATTTTCTACTGGTTCTCTCTCTCTCTCTCTCTCTCTCTCTCTCTCTCTCTCTCTCTCTCTCTCTCTCTCTCTCTCTCACACACACACACACACACACACACACACACACATCAACCTTTCAAGCTGACATGTGGTATTTGGGGGGGGGGAGTCCACAATATGCTTAACCATTA
>WNWU01000011.1:22838596-22877890 GCA_012654045.1 Ptyas mucosa | reverse complement strand
TTTAAATGAAAACCTGAGATCATCATTGCAATGCAATGCCAGGGAAAGGAAAGGATTAAAAACTCCTAGAATTGTTCCTTGCCCACTAGGATTGTTTCACTTTAGAACAGATATGTTTCTCTCTGGTTGTAAGTAAGTGGTAAACTTGAAATACAGCTAATCCTTGACATTCGACCACAATTGAGCCAAAAATTTCTCTTCCTAAGCAAGACAGTGATTGAATTTTGCCCCATTTTTCAGCCTTTCTTGTCACAGTTGTTAAGTGAGTCACTGCAATTGTTAAATTAGTAACATGGTTGTTAAGTGAATCTGGCTTCCCCATTGACTTTGCTTGTCAGAAGGTCACAAAAGGTGATCAGATATCCCTGAGACACTGCAACCATTATAAATATGAGTCAATTGCCAAGCATCTGAATTTCGATCATTTAACCATGGGGATGCTGCAATGCTTGTGTAAAAATGGTCATAACTAACTTTTTTAGTTCTGTTGTAGCTTCAAACAGTCACTAAATGAATTGTTGTAAGTCAAGGACTACCTATTCTCTGTATTATGTCTCTTCCAAGATGGCAAATGAACACTGCATAATAAATAGGAATTTACCTTTTACATAATCTTCTATGTACTTTCTATTTGCACTGTAGGTGGGAAGCAGCACACATTGTGTTACATCTAACTGTTCAATTTAGTAAGGCAATACATGTATCAAAGTTTTTTTGTTTTGCTGATTTGTTATGAATTAAACTAATATGCAAGGGGCAAGATTAGAATGAGGAGGCATAAATCCAATTTTATATTACCTAAGCTAGAGAGGAATCAACCGTCTTTCTTTCCTTAATAAAAGTTGCATCCGGGCATAATCTTATGGCCATTTTGTAAGTGAATTTATACTATGTATGTGTGATTGTTTGCTTGTTTCTTTTCAGTGCAAGGTCGGTTTATGAGTGTATTCTTCCTCAAAATAAAAATTTAATTATAATAATGTTCTCATCTTATCCTGTGAGAGAAATTACAGAAATGAAAATCATACGTCTGTTCCTCCCTAGTTAATTCTACCAACAATGTTTACTGAATATAATCTAAGATGTTTAGAAGGAGAACTTGGTCAGAACTCTACTGTTAAATTTGGGGGAGTTATTTGTTTGTTTGTTTGTTTATTTGTTTATTTACTTATTGGTACTGTATAGCCCAGCATTCTGTAAGTCAATAGTATGGAAGGTGCTATCAAAGATCACCCATCATGTATTCTTCCTGTTCAAATTGCTTCCAGTAAACATGGAACTGGACAGTAACATCCATATGTTTCATTTATATTCTCAGGATGCTCAGGATGATCGTTTATATGGGGTTCTTCCTTATTTTATCCATAGAACTACAGTCTTAAGTTTAAGGTGTGAGAGAGATTGATTCAATATACCCTGGATCAGTGATGGGTTGCTCCCGGTTCAGCCTGGTTTGGCCGAGCCGGTAGCGGTGAAGATGTGATGTCACCGAACTGGTTCTCTGTGACTGGGAGCTGGGCCCTCCTGCCCACCCCAGCTTTATTCCTACCTTTATTTCTTGGGTTTCAACCCAGCTGATAGGTGTGGCAGAGTGGATTGCTGTACCTCAGCTGGCCAGAAACCCAATGTGCGGCGATCGCACAAAAAGCGTGTGCGCGAAGAGAAATGGTAGTAACACCAGTTGGAACCCACTACTGCCCCGGATCCAATTGCAAGATTTTAACCACTCCTACCTGACACACTATAGTTACTTTTCCAGCCATTATTCCTCTCTTGAGGAATCTTCAATAAATTATTTATCCATTCAGCACCGAAACAAAAATAATACAAACAGTACATCTTGTAAAATTGGCTACACCGACCTATAGGGTTAGCACTGTATCAAGCGTTTTCATATTCATGAGGAAATTTACAACTACCACTTTTATAAACAGGGTGTATTTGTACCTATCTCACTCTTTCCTCTCCTCCCCCCCACCCCGGTATATTTGTATGCGTGTGGGGAGTAATTGTGTCTGTATCCGTGACTACATATTAATCGCTTTATATGGAATGAATGGATAATATATGCATGTTTTGAATTATTAATCATGAAAGAGGTGACAAATGCAATACAAAAAAGAATGTATTCAAAGCTAAATGATTAAAAGAGGTGTGGGAAAGGACAGGCCTCATTCCTGGTATGCAATTTGGTTTAGAGTCAGCTTTAAAGAAGATGCTGGGCAATTCTGCACTGCAGCCAAAGAAAAAGGCTGAATTGTTCTTGACAGTTTCTTAAGACAAGTTTCAGTTTAGTTTGAAGGGAATTTGAAAACAGGATTACGTTGGTATTCAGTCTGGGCTGTGGCTGTTCCCACACAGGGAAGCGCAAACCTTGTTGGCTGCCTTCTGAGTAGCAATAGCACTTAGACCAGTGGTGGGATTCAAATTTTTTACTACCGGTTCTGTGGGCATAGCTTGGTGGGCGTGTCATGGCTTGGTGGTCATGGCTTGGTGGGCATGGCAAGGAAAGGATACTGTAAAATTGATGAAAAAACTAAAAAATAGAGATCAAACACAAACATGTTTATCCTGGGAAAAACTATATATTTGGCTAGAAAAAAGAAAATCATAACCCTAATTAAAGAGGAAAGGTTGTTATGGAGAGATCTGTATTATACAAGTAAAGTGAGGTCAGCTAGACCTAATTGATATATAAAGAGAGATGAGTTGTTCTGTCTCCCCTGGAATATAATACTACATTAAATATTTAGTTGTCGAGGTACTATTTGTACCTATTACATCTGTGTTGTTTGTAATATGTTTTGTTTTGCATGTTATTTATATGGTGTGTTGTCATCTTCTGTTTGTTTTTATTGGAAGAGCCTTGGAGAGTACAGTGGTCTAAAGCCCTGTTATTAACATCAGCTACCTGCAATTATTGCAGGTTTGAATCTCACCAAGGCTCAAGGTTGACTCAGCCTTCCATCCTTTCTAAGGTAGGTAAATTGAGGACCCAGTTTGTGGGGGCAATAAGCTGACTTTGTATAAATATACAAAAGTATGAAGGATATTGCTTAGCGCATTGTAAGCCGCCCTGAGTCTCCGGAGAAGGGCGGCATATAAATCAAATTTTAAAAAAAATGTAAATAAAGATTATTTTAAAAAAAAAGAAAGAAAGGATACTGTAAAACCTCCATTCCCTTACCACTCCAGGGGAAGGTTACTGCAAAATCCCCATTTCCTCGTAATCAGCTGCGACTCGGGAAGCAGAGAATTGATGGGGGTGGGGCCAGTCAGAGGTGGTATTACCGGTTCTCCAAACTACTCAAAATTACTGCTACCAGTTTTCCAGAACTGGTCAGAACCTACTGAATACCACCTCTGACTTAGACTTATATACCGCTTCACAGGTCTTTACAGCCCCCTCTAAGCAGTTTACAGAGTCAGCAGTCCTCATTTTACTGACCTCGGAAGGATGGAAGGCTGAGTCAACCTTGAGCCTGGTGAGATTTGAACTGCCAAATTGCAGGCAGCAGGCAACCAGCAGAAGTAGCTCTAGAGTAGACCAATCTTTCATTGCCAGCCCTCTCTCATTCATTCATTTTCTCTCACTCTCTTTCTCTATCTCTCATTATATGATTGTTCACATAGTCATCTGGATGTTTAGACTTGATTTGGCATTTTTACTCATCTATGGAGTCTTTCCCAAGTTCCTGGCATACAGTAGGCAGATATTGTTGTTTTATAACAACATTTGATACCTGCTGTCTCCAGATACTGCAACATCCACTACTCAGATTTTTTTGTGTGTCTTTTTAATCAACAGTTGTTAAGTTTGGGGTGTTGTGTGGCAAGTGCTTGTCTGTTTGAATTCTAATAGCCCAAAGCAATTTAGCTTTGTCAGTTTCTGTTACTTTTGTCTATTTGGTGGTCCTACCAGTTTTTGCTTGCAGGCCAATGATATTTCTTGCAGATATTCCAATGCACCATGATTACTACTGTGTCTGTAGTTGTTTGTAGTCAGTCTGTGTGATGCTCTTGCAGCAGCTAATTAGGTTGTCCACTGTTTCGTCAGCTTCTTTGCAGAGGCTGCATTTGCTGTCTGTTGTTGTCTTTTCAATTCTGGCTTTTCATGTGTTGTTCTTAAATCTTAAAACATGGAATTAGCCACCCTGTCATTTTCTTCCACTTTTCTGCTATTAGCCATTGGTAGGTCTTCTTGTTATCTGCTTTGCCTGCTAGGTTTTGGGGTGTGTGTGTGTGTGTGTGTGTGTGTGTGTGTGTGTTGGCCATGTGTTTCTTTTCTATTCTTCATTTCCTTGCAGGCTCATTTTGCTTCTTCAGTATTCAGCCTTCATCGTGTACTAGCTTCAATGCATCTTCTTCACTTTCCTTCAGATATTTTTCCAATGTCCATTTTTCTTCTTCATCTGTCTGATGTACTTGCAACGTCCATGCCTACATGTGATTCTGGATAAGTAGTGTCTATCAATGTTGCTGCATGGATGAAGGACATGATTTATTGATATTATTTTTCTTATCTTCCTATCCAGGAATTTTACTTCTGCTTGAATCCAGTCCAGTATTCCAGCAATGTATCTAATAACTAGAATTGCTCATATGTCAAACCATTTCAAATTTGCTGATTACAGAAGAAATCAACCGTGAAATTCAGGAGTCTGACAAAGATGATCACTAACAAGCATCTTCCCCGAGAACAAAATTGATTCTACTAGTACTTAAGGCAACCATCATGATTAGAATAGAAGCCAGAGAATTGTAGGAGTGTATATGTTGTCCAAAACATTGAATAAAAAAGCATTTTAAAAGTCTGTGAGTGATGCAACCAAATGTGTTAGAACACAGATGTCAAACTCGATTTGACTCACGGGATGGATTGTGATGTATCGTGACTTTTTTACCTTTGTGGAACTGGGGTGGGTGTGGCCTGCCTGTGATGTATCTGGCCCACGGGCCGCCAGTTGGCAGGCCTGTGTTAGAGGGTCTTGCTTTCACAATTTGTTACTATCATATCATATTTATTTGTTCAATGAAAAAAAAAATCTGAGAAATCTTTGCAGATGAGAAAAAACTGCATTGGGCTGAATAGCCAAATACTAATTACAGAGGAAAATCAAAAAAATATCATTGCCACTATTAAACAAGGATTGTATAATTGACTATTTTGGAAAAGAGTTCATCTTGCTCACAGGGGATGTAGTTAGTCATGGCAAATATTTATATTCTGCCTTTCTTCAGATAAGCCCACTGTGACAAGCATCAGAGATAAAATCAGAATCTAACAAGATTAAAACTCATGTATTAACACACAGACAAAAATGAGCCAAAGATAACATGGAGCATAGAGGTAATGAAATTACATTTGAATGTTTCGTTAATCCAATAAAACAAACCCATCATATCCAAAGGCTTTCCTAGAATGAAAACTTCACAGCATCTTCTAAAAGATATATTTAACCATTTTTGAAAGGGATTTCTAAGTCTTGAAACAGCCATTGAAAAGATCTCCCTGATGTAGGACAAGGGAAGATGTAGGAATGCACTCCATCATACAATGTCTAGACCTGAGCATACATAACCCCTACCAATGGTGGGATGCTTCCAGTTTAACAACTGGTTTGGTGAGCACTCTTGGTGCGCACATGCGCTTTTGTGCAGTGCTGAAAATGGAGCATTTAGGAGCTCAGCTGCTCATCTTCCAAGTCAGCAATGGTAAATAGAACAGCGAGGGGGGGGGGAATCAGCTGTGGCTACAAAGCAGGAAATAAAGGACAGAATAGAGCGGGGGCCGGTGGGTGGGGCCAACTGATTGTCAAAGCTACCGGTTCTCCCGAACCAGTCTGAACCAGTTGAATACCACCTCTGACCCCTATTCCTACCAGTTTTCCAGGATTTTTTTTGCCCTTAGCATTCCCACATGGAAATTTAGTCAGAAGAGAAAGTCCAGATCAGATAATGGAATGAGAACTTGCAGGAAGAGTGGGGGAGAGTTTTGGTAACACAGGAGCTTTCCCTGAGAGAACTGCAGATTAAGAGATTGTCCAGTCCTTGAGCTGGATAGGGGAAGAAGAGGTTCAGGGTAGTTACATGTAAAGTTCCTCAGAATATACTGTATCTAATAGGTTGTAGTTGGCAACTCAGGAGCAGATCAGCTTAGTTTGTCAAGGTTTTGTCGATTAGATTAAGCAAATAAAAGATTGAAAATTAAACTTCACAGTGTCAACTATGGGCTTCAGCCTACGGATGGAGTAAAAAGTAGGTGCTTTACCTTCTGTTCTGTGCAGGAGATGGATATGATTTACACACACACATATATAGGGAGAAGAGGTGGTATTCAGCAGATTCGGACTAGTTCTGGAGAACCGGTAGTGGAAATTTTGAATAGTTCGGAGAACCAGTAAATATTTCCTCTGACTGGCACCATCCCCATCTATTCTTTGCCTCCCGAGTTCTAGCTGATCAGGAGGAAATGGAGATTTTGCAGTAACCTTCCCCTGGAATGGGGAGGGAATGGAAATTTTACAGTATCCTTCCCCTGGAGTGATCTGGGAATGGAGATTTTACAGTATCCTTCCCCTGCCATGCCCACCAAGCCACGCCCACAGAACCAGTAGTAAAAAAATTTGAATCCCACCACTGATAGGGAGGAGAATAAAGATGTGAGGTGGGTCATGTGGCAGAACTCTGGTTGAGAGGAAATGGGCTTTGATATCTGCAGCTGATTCTGAGAAACCTGATTGTTGCTCATGCTGGATAATGAAAAATCTCTTTCAGAAGTAAAACCGAAATGAGCCATAGAAATGTAAAATGAATTTGATACTTTAAAAATAAATTACTAAGGGAAAGGGATTGTATATATATATATCCACTTTCACTTCCACCTTTTATTTTGTTTTTGTCCTTTTGCATTGTAAGGTTAAAAGATGGTGGATGATTTGAAATTACTCCATGGCCTTCAGCACTGTAAGTGTGGATTTCAGTCCAGGTGTCCTTGGTTATTACTTTGGTGTGTTAATTGAGAAATTGATTATGTGCCATCAAGTTGTTCTTGGCTCCTAGCAACCATGCAGATAAATTGTCTCCATGACAATGTATTCCTAAACTGTTCTTAAGCAGTTCTACATATCTAAAGAATAAAAGCTGTGTATAAGGCTGTGCAAAATTTTGAAGGCATGCTTTGATCTAATTGAGAGAAGACTCGGGGTGGCTACACTGCATCACTTAAGAGAAGATTCAGCTGGGCATCTGTAGAAGCCACAACTTTCCCAGCAAGGTGAAACCAGAACAGACAGCTTCCTCCCAGCACTTTGAACTAAAGCATTAAAATAAGCACATTACTTCCATAGTGCCAAAGGGGACCATTAGGTTTGCTCATGTACCACTTTTGTTATGCTAGCTTTCAGGGGGGTTTTTTTCAGATGCAATTCCAGGTGCTGTTCATCAGCTTCAAAGCCCTATGTGGCACAGGGCCAGGCTATCTTCAGAGCCACCTTTCCTTAGGGTCGGTGCCTAAACGTCCCATTGTGTCTCTAAGACTACTTACCTATCCTACCAGGTCAGACAGGATGGGTACACTTCTAGTTTCTTCCCCTAAATATTGCCATTTGATTGGAGCTAGGAACTATACCTTTTTTGGGGCAGCCCCTGCCCCTATGGAACACTTAACCCCCTGAGGTTCAGCAGGCCTCTACCTTCCTGGCCTTCCGTAAACCTTTGAAAATCTTGCTTTTCCTTTAAGCACTGGCATAAGATTAAACAACCGCATATTAGAAGGTTGACATGGGACCAGGTTTTTATTACTTTCAATGTTTCAATGTGTTAAGTGTTACAGTTTTAATATGTGTTTATATGTTGTTTTAACTTTTATTTATTATTTTTATTATTTATTAATCATATTTCTATGCTGCCCACTCTCTGAGGACTCTGGGCGGCTTACAACAATAGACAATATACTAAATAGGAGCTACTTAGGAGCCTGAGTGGCATAGCAGGCTAATGCCTCCTATTAAGGCAGCATTTAACATCCAGCTGCCTGCAATTACTGCGAGTTCAAATCCCACCAGGCTCAAGGTTGACTCAGCCTTCCATCCTTTCTAAGGTGGGTAAAATGAGGACCCGGCTTGTGGGGGCAATAAGCTGACTTTGTATAAATATACAAAGTATGAAGGCTATTGCTTAACACATTGTAAGCCGCCCTGAGTCTCCGGAGAAGGGCGGCATATAAATATAAATAAATAAATAAATAAATAATAGCATTTTGCCCTCAACAATCTGGGTCCTCGTTTTACCCACCTCGGAAGGATGGAAGGCTGAGTCAACCTTGAGCCGGTGAGATTTGATCCGCTGATCTGCTGAACTAGCAGTCAGATGAAGTAGCTGCAGTATAGCACTCTAACCACTGTGCCACCTTTTGATTGGGAACCCTTCAGAGTTGGTTAGAAAATGGACGGTGGTCTCAAAGGTGCTTTTTCAAGAGGCAACTGGACTTGGTTTGTTTGTTTACTTTTTAAAAAGTTTTGCTTCTTATCCAAGAAACTTCTTCAATTCTCTCCAAGAACTGAGAAGCTAAACGTCTTCAAGGAAAAAATAATAACAACAAAAGTCCAGTTGCCTCTTGAAAAAACACCTTTGGGATAACCATGACCAGGATGACTGAGAATCTGCATAGACAAAATGGGTGGTTATATAAATGTTTTTTAAACAAACGAACAAGCAAGCAAGCAAGCAAGCACGCACACACACACACACACACACACACACACACACACACACACCCCTGGCACAATGCTTCACATGCCCTTACTTTATTGCTTCCTGTATTTGGTTAATCATCAGAATGAGCCTAAAAATAAATGCACTCTCATTTAAGAGTCCCCAGATTTGCCTTAATAGCTTAAGATTTTTAGGACAAACCCCTTCAACTTTCAAGTTCCTTAAAATTTGTAGGGTTTTATTTATTTATTTATTCCATTTATCTTTGTAAAGGATAGGTAGTGGTTTATATTTAATAATAATAATAATTTTAATAATAATAATTTTATTTCTATACCGCCCTTCTCCTGAAGGACTCAGGGCGGTGTACAGCCTATTAAAAACACAAAAACAGACTTCACTTAAAAGTAATTAAAATTATTAAATAATTTCAGCTCAGATTTAAAACCCAAAATTTTAAACACCCAATTTAAAATCATTACATTGATAGCCCGGCCTGGCGGAACAGCAGGGTCTGTTTCTGACTATTTCTGACTATATTTCTTATAAAAAGTATGCATTATTATAACCATGTTTCTGTTGCTGCTACTACAACCATGTTTCCCTGAAAATAAGACCCTGTCTTATATTTTTTTGAACCCTGAAATAAGCGCTTGGCCTTATTGCCATGTGTTCAAAAGCCCGATTGGGCTTATTATCAGCGGAGGTCTTATTTTGGGGAAAACAGGGAAGTTCTACTTGCCCATTATGATTCTTCAATTATTATTCTAGCTACTCTTTTCTTGGCATCTTCAGAGCAGCTATCTGAACAATTATTGGCATTGTCACAGAGGAAAAACTTGGTTGGAAATTCAAAGCAGGAGCACATTACAGTATTTGAAGATAACACCAGGGGAATCATATGTGCTTGTTGACATAAAGATGAAATCTTTGTTTGCCTCCTCAGATTGGCTCTGCTTAGGCAGGAAGCCCAAACAAAGGATTAGCACTCGTATAAGAGACGAGAGTATAGCATACTAACCACCTTCCATTATGCCCGTATTCTCAGATCCCCTTGCAGTGGCAAGTGTATGCACCTTGATCCTGAGTTCATTACGACAGTTTTTTGTTGTCTTTTCCAATGAAAATCCCTGGAAAATGACTAAAGCTACGCTACTGCAGTAAGTTTAAGGAGACAGGTTTTATGAGCAAGATTGCAGAGTCACAACAAGCTACGGATTAACTGGGGTTTTGCTACAATGAACATGACTTCAATTATAACTGCCACCTGCCGCACAGCTGTGTTTACAACCCAAGCTTCTTTCTTTTTTGTCTTTTTAATTCAGTGACAAAAGAGGGTGGCAATGACCTTGGGGCTGAAAAGCAGCAGCAACAACAACAAATATGTGGCAACGAATTTCAAACTTCTAACATTCTCAAAGAGTTATATTCCACCAGCAAGGCTAGTACTGGACCCCTAAGTTGGTGAAGGCTTTTCTTTTCAGGAAAGACATTAAATTAAGTATGTTGGGTAGGAAGTTAGCACCCATCTCTCTCCTAGGAAAATGAGATATTTTAGAAAATATTTAAAAGGGCAGAATATTTCCCCTAAAAGGGAGGCAGAAACTCAGCTCCCTACCTTTGTCAATGGGCTTCTAAGGCCTGGGCCAGTCTATTCTATATAACAAAATCTGCCTCCTTCAAGCAGAGCCATAATAGGAATTGCCCAAAGCCCTTTCATTACATCATCACCCAGCAAGATTCAACCAAGCTTGGGACAACCTACAAAGTTATCCCTGCATGGCCCCATGGGATTCTGACAACCAATCAGAATACAAGCTCAAATTCAAAAGCCCAGAAAGGATATAAAACTCAGGCACTCTCAGCACCTCTTCCCTTTTTTTCTTCACCCAAGTTCTTAAAGCATGTGATCCTGTCCACCATTAAAACCATCTTTCCAAGCAGCCACCATATTTCCAGTGTCTTTCACCCCACTTGGAATTGAATCCAGAAGGACATTTCTTCTAACAATTGAAAAAATGTAAGTAAAAGTTTGTACAATTGATTTACAGTAAGTGCAGGAGATTCATATTCCCACTAAACACTGAGTAGATTGTGACCCACCATTTTTCTTCAGTGTTGCATTTTCTGTGACATTTTACCCCTTGGGTCAATTTTCATTTAACAAAATAACAGAGCTGGAAGGGACTTTGTGGGGGTCATCCGGTCCAACCCACTGCTCAAGCAGAAATACCATTTCTGACATGTGGCTGTCCAGTAATGTACTGGATTACATTTTTACAGTTACATTTCTGTAACGTCTTTTATTTTAAGGCACTTTTTAAGGCACAATGTAGGTTGTGATATGTTCAATGACATATACATTCTGAAGAATTATTATAAACCTCAGACTGAGGTTTTTGTGGTAATTGCCATATGTCTTCATCTATCACAACCTGTTTGTCAGACAGGCAGATGCTTCCTAATAAAATCTTAAAATACTTACTAAAAATATTAATGAGCTGAAACAAAAAAGATGCTTGATTGATAGCAGCATCAGCTCCATCCAACACAGGGTAATCAAGAACAGTTTTGAAAAAAATGCATGCCGTTCAATTTTTTTTTATATTGTTTTTTTCAGAAAACTAATTTGTAAAGTACATAAAATGTCTAAGGAACTTAAGAAAAAAAACCTTTAAAAATGAGACCAGGATGTGGGATTGAGACAATATTGATTGTGATGTTGGATGACCTCTGCAGGAGAAAGATGGGGATAGTGCATCCATCCTTATTCTTTTTGATCTCTCGGTGGCCTTCAATACCATCAATCAAGCTATCTTTCTGAACTGGCTTGGGGAGTTGGGGATGAGTGGCATTGTGTTGTGCTGGTTTTCTTTCATGATTGGTTCAAATCAGGGTTGATAGTGTTGTGGCTCTGACCCCCGAGGCCATCGCATCGGAGGAAGAAGGCTCCGAACATGAAGGAGAGGAGCCAGCCAGGCCTCCCTCCCCCGGCCCCTCCTCTCTGGCAATTCCTCAGCTGCCGGCCGAAGGAGAGGAGATTAGCCAGGAGCCAGGTGTCTCCGATCGGTCGGAAAGTGATGAGGGAGTTAGGCTGTGGCTGGACCCACGTCAGCGTTGGCGTGCTAAAAGATCCCAGCAAATGAGGAGGCGTGCCAGGGATTAGCTGAGTCACTGGACCACATCCCACAGGCTATATAAAGGAGTGGGGTGGCAGTTTGAATTCTGTGATGGACAAAGTTTCATTCTTGTTAGTTTCTTGGTGTCAAACCTCAGTCGGCTTCAAGGATTGGAATTTGGACTGTGTTTTTCCCAGCTGGTGTGTATGTGTTTGTTATCTGGTGAAGGAATACCCCCCCCCCTTGTTTAGTAAAGAACTTGGCAGCCGGTTCCCATAGGGCTGCCCAAGCCTTGATAACGAAACTTCCATGTGTGCCAGTCATTTAACCCTGGTCTGTCTGTGTGGGTTTGTGCGTGTGGGGGACAGGGACAGAACAGATAGGATGAAAGAGGTCCAATCAATGGGCCCTACTTTGTGGGGTGCTGCAGGGCCCAGTTCTTTCTCCCTCTTATTTAACTCTATATGAGTCATCTGAGTGAGGTGATCTGGCAGTTTGGGTGAGGTATTATCAATATAATACTTTATATCTCCACCCTGCCTGCCTGAAAGATGTTGTGTGTCAGCGTTCCAGAAAACTCCCCAGCTCCAAATAAAGACTCTGAAGCAAGCATTTTCAAAGTTCTATTTACTAAAATAAGTACCTGGCACATCTGGGAAAACCCAAATCTGAGAGGCTTTCCCTCAGTAAATCAAAACCCCCAAAACCATGCCCTCACTCCTCAGTCGATCACATGCTCCAATCAACCGCTGTCCCATTTCGTGACATCACTCCAACCATTCCTTCTCCAGATGCAGGATCACCCTGACCTTGACTGACAGGAAGAATGCTATTATGTCTACAGACAACCCCGCTACTAAATCCCCCCTCCTACTTTCCCACACATGAGAAGGTGGCAGCATGGAAGCTTCCAGCCTACTAATATGGCTTCCAAAGCTGACATTGTGGATGTCCTATCTCAGTGACTGGAGATAGGACGAAGAGGCTTCAACTTAACCCAAGAAAGATTGAGTAGCTTTGGGTGCTTGGGCCTTCCAATATTATGTTTTTTCCAACTTTGGTTCTGGATATGGTAGCACTTCTATAGATAGACCTAGAGTGCAATCTGAGAATCCGCTTGGACCCATAACATTTGCTGGAAGAGCAGCCATAGTTTAGAGGACCTTTGCATACTTCAGGTTGTACACCAATTGTGATGATTCCTAGACGAGGAAGCTTCAGCTGGTGTGGAATGGAGTTGAATAGGTTTTAAAATGTCCATTATTCAGCACATGTAATACCTCTGCTTCATGGGCTGCAGAGGCTGTCAGTGGATATTCAGGTACAATTTAAGGTGCTGGTTTTCACCTTTAAAACCTTCATGCCTTGGAACCAGGTTACCTGAGGGACTGCCTTCTCACAGTTGTTTCTTCTTGTCCAATCTGGTCTGGTTGATGAGCATGCTCCAGATCTTGTCAGCCAAGTAATATCACAATATCAATATCATAATATTGGGGTCCAGGAGATGGTCCTGGAGTAGCAGGACCTGCTCTTTGGAACATCCTCCTTGGATTAGGATGACCCCTACCTATTGGCCTTTTAGAGGGTCTTGAAGACCTGGCTCAGCTCCTTTTGTAGGTGCATTGTGTTGTTGTGTGGAGCACATGTGGCATGATTATGATGTTCTTTTTGTTCTTTTGACTAAAGTGTTGGATTCTTCATATGTCTCTAATTCAAAACCCACCGTTTTAAAACATAAGTATTAAAGATGAATTGTCGAACATACTTTTACTTGTAGTCAACACTTTAAAAACTACTGTAAAATCCTTGCCAGTAATGAAGACATTTGGAAATTTATATAAACAAATCCCACTTTATTTTACCGTTTGCCTCTCAGTGTTCTCCTAAGGCAATTTTTACTTTCCATTAATTATGGTTATCACTAAATCCAAAAGGAACAAATGCATCCAAGTTAAATAGGGTTTGAAATCCTAAATTCTTTACAATTCGTTGTTCATACATTTAATTTTAAGCACTGATAATTTGTTTTCAGATGAAAAATAAGCTGCAAAAAAATAAAATAAAATAGGGAAGTAGCTGCTCCCAGTCTTACAGACACACGAGAGCTACACATATAGAATAACTGATTGATTTATAACCTATCTTTATTACTTTATAAATAACTCAAAGAGGTTAACACACACAATACTCATTCTTTCTGTTTTACCTATAACAACAATCCTGCGAGGTGAGTTGGACTGAGAGAGAGTGACTGGCCCAAAGATGCAGCTCGCTTTCATATCTAAGGATGAATTACAACTCACAGACTCCTAGCTTCTAGCTTGGTATCTTTATAACTAGACCAAACTGGCTCTCTCTAAATTGGATTTAGAGTTGTAGGGTCATTAGATGTACTTGAATATTTGCATTGACAGGGTCCATGTATGATTAATCTGATTTGGACTGGACGTGTCATATGAACCAGGGGTGAAATCCAGCAGGTTCTGACAGGTTCTGGAGAACTGGTAGCAGAAATTTTGAGTAATTCATAGAACCAGTAGTGGAAATTTTGAGTAGTTTGGAGAACCAGCAAATACCACCTCTAGCTGGCCCCAGAGTGGGGTGGGAATGCAGATTTTGCAATATCCTTCTCCCAGGAGGGAGGAGGGAATGGGGATTTTGCAGTATCCTTCCCCTGCCATGTCCACCAAGTCACACCACGCCCACCAAGCCATGCCCACAGAACCAGTAGTAAAATAATGTGGATTTCACTACTGATATGAACGCTACTAACAACTCTTTTCCCATCTTGGAATTTTTCACCTCTTGAAATTTTATAACTTTATTTTTTATATTTTAGACATTTTAATCTTAAATTATTCCAATTTCAATCTTAATTTTATTGATTATATTACACACTGCCCTGAGCCCCTCTCTGAGGAGATGGGCAGATAAGAAATATAAACATATAAATGTATTCATAAATAAATAAACCCAATAATTGTGCTTTATAAAATAGGGCTTTATGGCATAGCTTCACAAGATATATGGATCAGCCTGTCGAACACCAGAGAAATCAGGAGATTCAGGCAGTTCAAATGAATATAAAGATTTATTGAAAGCTTAAAGTCTCTACAAGAATCTGACCAACTAGCAATGAAGGGAAATGAGTGGGAGATAAGAGAGGCATTCAAGGTGGACTCAATTTAGATCTCTTGTGGCACATAAAGACTTGTAATTTATGATGGGATGTGTTTGACCCCTCCCTCGGGCTCAGCCTGGTAATCTTCTACACAGTCTTTGTGTTCAGTAGGACACTGTATCCAGTTTAGTGGATATAACAATACCCAAGTAAGGTACAAGACAATTGCCAGATGATCTTTTGGCAACCAAAGTAAATTTAGAAGTGGACTAGTACTTTAGTTGATTCTGTCATACTCCCCGTCTGATAATTATCATAGATGGTACTTCTGAGATGTTAGAAAAAAGTAGCATACTTAACCTGTTTATAGCCCCCTGCCATCTGTCACAATATCTGCTTAGTTTGTCTATCAAACATAAAACTTTCCTTTTGACATATTTCAGCTCTACTATTATAGAATAATTTTGATGATCTGCATTCAATGAATATTAATGAAGTAAATTATCTCCGAATCCTTCCAACTGTGCTAAAACTACAGGAATCAACAGGCCTCATTAGACTCCCATGGAGCAGAAATGTTAAAGTGACTTTTCTTTTAATTTTAATTAAGATTAATTGGATAGTCTTTTGATTTTATAAAATTCAAAAAAAAAGTCCCACCCTTAAAACTCATATTCTTTGAAGTTAGAAGCAAGGTAAGTCTTGTGAAGTTTTTTTTAAAAAAAACAGACTGAACAATGAAAATGAATTATATCTAAGCAATGGCTGTAGTAGACAAACGGCATCACACCTTCTCATCGATCTCTGCTGTTTTTGGACAGCCTCCTTATTTTCGGCAAGATGATTTCTCCCAGAAGCATCTTGCATCGGATACTATATGTTAGATATGTATGACTTTTGGAAGTCAATGTGTATAAGACCAGGATTTAGCATCACTGGCCTGTGTCTATCCTACCTCCATCACCAACACCAAATTTATTTCATCCTTGGCAACTGATTTGGTATCTTGAATTATTTTTCCTACCTAGTTTTCTTGGTTTTTTTTTTCCTTTTAGGAATGGACAAATAACAGCAATGATTTGTCAGGAGGAGGACAAAATTTAGCAGCCTGGAGAGAAGATTGTCAAAGGAAATAGACTTGCTGTGCAAATAGGAAAGGGGATCATCTGAAATCTGATTCATTTTGTTAGTATTTCAGCTTCATGGATTAAAATTGGCTTTTTGTAATGAGAAAGCATGCGTTTATCCATTTGCAACATTTCTCAATGCATATATTTTTATATGTTACTTTTTCTTATGTATGCTTGCTCAGTACAATTAACCGAAAGACATAGAACATAGAATGATAGATGTCTATGGAGATTCTCAGTCATCCAGGTAACAGTTGTCCTAAAGGTGCTTTTTCAGAGCTGAAGAAGCTCTCTTGGATGAGAAGCAAAATGTCTTCAAAGAAAAAGCAGAAAATCCAGTTGCCTTTTGGAAAAAAAACACCTTTGGGATAGAATGATACAGTTGGAATGGACCTTAGAGGTCTTCTACTCCAACCCTCCACTTGAGCAGGAGACCCTATACCATTTCAAAAAAATGGTTGTCCAGTCTCTTTTTGAAAGCCTCCAGTGATGGCACACTCACTACTTCTGAAGGCAAGCTATTCCATTGATCAACTGCTCTCACCATTAGGAAATTTCTCCTTATTTCTAGGCTGCTTCTTCCTTGGTTAATTTCCAATCGTTTTGCTTTTTGGTGCTTTGAAACATAATTTCACCCCCTTCGTGTTTGTGGGAGCCCCTCAAATATTGGAACACTGGTATCATGTCACCCTTAGTTCTTCTTTATATTAGACGAGACATACATGTTTTCTAAAATGTAAAAGTAAAATGTAAATATTTGCAAGTAAATATTCTTCCTGGTTTGTCAATTTTAGAGTGGAGAATAATGGACATGAAAGAATCCATTCATTCTAACTTGTCCACTCTGTTAGCATCCATCTCAGTTGTGGTTCCCACTTCCCTGGAAGAACATTTCTCCTTTTACCCTACTGATTTTTCAGTAAAGCCATTAAAAACGGGTTTTTCTGAAAAGCCTTGCAAACTGATTTTTGACCAGGAGGACTTAGATGTTGTTGCTGTTTGAAGTCTCAGGGTGCTATTGCTTTGTTATTATTTATTACTGTTATTTTAATCTATTTTTGGGGGAGCCACTTAGGTCCTTGTTGGAGAGAAGGGCACCTAAACTGTAGCAAATAAAATTCTATCCTTTAACTTTCCTTGAAAATAATGACAGATTTTATTTTGTGAAGCCCATATTACTGGTAAAGCAAGGAGAACATAAATCTCAGAAGGTATCTTTAAGGCTGGTATGGGGTGAAAGCATAATCTTCAAAAGTACAGAACTGAGTTTCCAGCCAGAGTTATCGTGAATGAATGAAAAGGGATTCCCTTTGAAACATTTCCAACAACTGTCACATCTGAGCTTTGTGGTGTCATCTCCGTAAAATTCTTCTTCCCATGCTTCCTTCCCAACTCTTTCACATATTTATACCTTTTATATTCAATACTTGTAGGGCAGAATCTGTTGAAATCACCAAGGGAGATGTAAAACACTATGAAAAATAAATTAAAATAAAATACATTGATTAATAATTTCAGTGGGAAGATGATGAATATCCACTGTATACCTATCTTTTTCCCCTGGGTACCAGGTAAAATCTAAATGTATTTTGATCAGCTATGCCCTGTAACTTTTATTTTCAGCATGTCACTGAGCTTATGAATGTGCAAAAGAAGAAAAACTGTGGTTCTGAGAAATAAATCAACCTCACTGACTCTTATTATATTTCCCCCCCCAGCAAACCTCTTGATAAATTCGTCTGCATCCCATATTGTATATTTAGGATTTGCAGGAATCTCTCAAGGCATTATTAGAGGATGAGACAACTGGGTAAATTATAATGAGATTGTTTGAAACATGCTGGCAAATGAGACAGATGTGAGCCTAAAGGGCAAACACATGGTATACTGCATATTTTTTCCCCGTGAAAAACACCTGCAAATGCCTCCTTGCAAGAATACAAAATATTGAATCGGTACCTGATAGTCCTTGGGTTTTAGCATCCTTGCAATCAAAATAAGCTATATAAATTCTATTAACTAATCACGTCCCCAACTTCTAAATATGGTTATGCTTTGACGCTTACAAGTAAAACTCTTCAGAGGTAAAAAACAAGTCACGTATAAGGCCATGGGTTTGTTTTTCTTCTTTTCCTTTCACTCTCTCTTAGCTAATAAGGATCTGGCTGAAATTCTGCTTCTTAGGAACAACAGCATTAAAGTGGTCATGTAATACGCACTAATTGGGATTGTCATAGATATGGTGAGCCCAAATGCTTTTCCAATTAAATTGAGGATTGGCCAATAGCCACTGCCAACAGATGTCTCTCTGAATCACTTATAATCCAGAAGGAATATCACCTTGAGGCAAGAACAGATTCCACCTCTCCACCTCATTTTTAGAGGTAAAATGGATGTAATTAATTCCAAATGAGATTTTTTTAACCTATAGTGAATGAGATCGGCAACTGGAATGTTCTAAGCTTCAGACCAAGTTATAAATTCCACAACCACTTAGAGTTATAAATTGCTGTAGATGAAAGTGAGCCCAACAGTATAGTGTCATGAAAATTTACTTAGAATGAACCCAATAGGAGTTATTTCCAGAGAAGTCTATGTGGTTCGACCTTCTTTTCTAGCTCCCTCAAGCAATTCATTAAGTCTTCACCATATCCCTAACAGATGTTTATCTAATCTTGTCAAAGGTTCCAGTAATAGGAAATTATCTTGTCTTCTTGACTTTTTGCAGTGGTCTAAATATACTTCAGAGATATGAAGATGCATTTTCTTGGACAGATTTCTTTTGCCAAAAATAAAACCATCGTTACACAAAATCACCTCACAAAGGAATCAAGGCTGCTATGTCAGTAACTTGTTTGTTTTACAAGAAGGTCTTGCATGTTATTTATAAAGATAGTTTCATCTTTTCTTTTAGGCATTTGATGTACCTTCTTATTTATGCAGTTAAGACCACGAGGTGGATAAATAATATGCATAAAAATTATCCAAAAACAAATTAGAATTTATTTCACACTTTTCTGTTAAATTAGAAAGCTAGCCAGAGAATGTTCTTATTTTATCATTTAAAAAAAAACCACACCACACCCTAGAATACATCCTCTTTTAATGAAAAGGGATGTGAAATCTGTTGGATTCATTTTTTACATATGTGATTTACAAATATATCATCTTTGCACTTTCCCAACCTAAAGTAAAACACAATTCGCATGTGTGCTAAAATCCAGTGAGTTTCTCCTCACCCCCCAAATGTGCTAATATAGTTGCATCTTCAAAAAAGGCCTACAAAAATGTGTATATTAGTAAAATGTGGGCACGCTGTTGGGAAAAAGTATGCATTAAACTTTAGATGGGGAAATTACTTTATATATTAAAAGTGCACCCAAAACATGCATCAGGAAAAAATGTTTATGGGATTTTTTTGAAAATGTAAAGTTGAGCGATTTGTCTTCTCATCCTGTTTGCTGCAGTTCAAAGATACCCTGCTGCCAGTTGGTGGAGAACATATTCTCCCAGCATCAATTGCTTGCCTGATGCTAAAGTAGCCTTAAATTAGTTTTAGGTGTTCCTAAAATGTGGAAGTGGTATTTTCCCTTTTATTCCAACAAAATACTTTCCATGTGAACAATCTAAGGTGCTTGAAGAATGAGCCTGGACTGATGCAATCAGAGTCAAAGTTTTATATAAGTTCTTTTGACCTAAAGCATGGATGTCAAACTCGTGGCGTCATGTTTCTGTCACATGATGTTTCACGGTGTTTTTCCCATTCACTGAGCTGGGGTGGGCATGGCCTTGCGCGTGATGCATCCAGCCAGCGGGCCGCCAGTTTGACACCCCTGGCCTAATGGGTCTGCTGTGGGATGGCTCATCCTTTCCTTTACTAAATTCTTTACC
Organism: Ptyas mucosa; assembly: GCA_012654045.1. NCBI lineage: Eukaryota > Metazoa > Chordata > Lepidosauria > Squamata > Colubridae > Ptyas > Ptyas mucosa. Next base: position 22,857,914 of record WNWU01000011.1, on the reverse strand, counting down.
TGCTCAGTCATTTACCTGCTCAGTCAACTTCTCACTTGCACAAATTAGGGTCTTTTTGTGAAAGGGGAGTCAAAAAGGGTGGACATAGGAATATTGACCTCACCAAGTATAAGGGTTCAATGGTGAACAGAAGTATTTGCCAGTTAAAAGAGCATTCCGTGATGTCATACTGGCCACAGAAATGTCTTTGGACAACACTGGCTCAATGGTCTTGAAATGGAGATGAACACCACCCTCTATAGTTGGCAACGACTAGCAGAGTAAAATCAACAGGGACTCCTTTTCCTTTTTTACCTATAATGTTTGCATGACAACTCTCCTCCCCCGTGACACTTCTAGTTTTTCCTGATGATGTTACCTAGTGTGGCTAATGAAACATCTGCAAGAAAACAACCAAGCTCAGAGAGCACCAAGGACCCATCATTTCAACCCTGAGCTACAAATACTTTCCTCTATCAGTACAGTTTGTCCTATCAAGCAGTACATTAACCTTCATTTGTTGCACTGAACAACAACATCATTCACACAGATGGGATAAATCCTTGATATTTGTGTTTAAAGGAAAAGCAGACATAAAATAGAATCCAGATGGGGAAACTACAATTCCCTATATATAGCTATCCTTCCAGTCAAAGCCAGGGGTGGATTGTCTGCCATTTAAGCAATTCCACCAACTCATTCATTCACATAATTTTCATTCTGCTTTAAAGAACTTGGATGCTTCTTGGATGCTTCTTCTTCAATTCCTTCTCAGAACACTCTCTCCCCATAGATTTAGGTTTCTCTATCTGGGTTACTCTCTGTCTCTGTCTTGTCTATCTCCCATCATCATCTCAAATGCAGTTGTCAGAGCAGCTGATTAATCTCTCCTATGATTACACCCCTGTGAGTGTATAGTAGTGTGTAGCTCCATTTATTTGTTTGATTCATTTGGTTCCTTGGAGAGCTGCACGGAGGTGGAAAAGACAAAGGCATGATTTTGTATTCACCTAATTATGGAAATATAAATCTTCCAAAAGATTTGGAAGTCAGTATTCATATATCCTTCCCTTCCCTTCTTTCCCATTATAACTTCATCTCTACAAGAACAGTAGTGGACCACTCTCCGGGCAGGGGTGGTATTTTTTTTAAAATTTGATTTAATTTGATATTTGACTTAGCTTCACTATCAGTTTGCAAATGTGAGCACGCGTGTGACACCTCTACATGAAAAACGGGATGTGATGACGTCCGGGTGGCTGGGCGGAGCCTCCCACAGCCGCTGCTACCAGTTCGCCTGAACTAGATAGAACCGGCTGAATACCACCACTGTTTCCAGGTAGTAAATCTACTTTCTCAAGCATGGCACTAATAGTACAAAGGGGAGAGGGAGGGAGGGGGGGGGAGAGAGGGGGGGGGGGGAGAGAGGGACAGAGAGAGAGAGTATAACATTCCCTGAAACTATTCCGTGCTCTCTTGTGTGAGTGCAGCAACAATGACCAGTCTTATTGCTGAGGAGAAATTAAAGTGGACTCTGAGAAAAGTAGTTTTTATATCAATGCCATTTCCTCTCAAGAATTAGAGCAAAACATATTTAAAATAATTATGGTGAGACATTCTCTAGTTAACAAATTCACCTTCCTCTACAAATCAGAACAGCGTGTTCTTAGCATACACTCTCCTCCCCCCTCACTCCAATTATTAATGGCTTTCTGTATGAGAGTATAAGAAATCATCAAAATGACCTTGGAAAAGGCATTCAGAAGCACATGAACAAAAAAAATAGAAGCATGCATTAAACCCAGAAAAGGGAAGGGGAAGAATTAGAAGCAGGCTGGCTCCTACCATCTCCTTACAGTAGAAGAGAAGAGGGAGGGAAGGGAAAGAAATGGCAAATCTGCAATAGTAGCTAGGATTTCTTCTCCATATTATCCCTTTCTCTCCCTCCAGAGGTATATACAGATCCTACCTTTTTGCCTTTTCATAAACTGGCTAAAATGGTTTGTTCCATTAGGCCTTTGGCCTAAGTGATTAGAGGTACCAAGATGTTTTTTCACAGAAATTCTATTCTAATATTTGTGGTAATGTTTTTGTTCTATTGTTGTCCCAGGAGTCTGTCAGGAATGGAACATGTTTAGAAATCTTGTAAAATAAACACAATAGATAGTGTTGGCTGAGAATGGAATTAGAATGATTAGAATTTGTGTTAGACTGTATCATGCAACAAGTAGGTTACTACAAATTAGTATATCAAAGACTAAGGTAGTTCAGTCTGAGAATATGTAGCAAAGGAGGACAGGTGTACATAAATGTCAAAAAAAAGAAAAAAAATCCTACAACAGGGAAATAAGTTTGCATATTCGGAAACAGCATGATACAATTTTAATACAGATTTAATAAAAAGAATGAATCTTAAATCCTTAGGTAAAGGTAAAGGTTCCCCACTCACATATGTGCTAGTCGTTCCCGACTCTAGGGGGTGTTGCTCATCTCCGTTTCAAAGCCAAAGAGCCAGCGCTATCCAAAGACGTCTCTGTCACGTTTTGACTAAACGCCAAAAGTGCACAGAACACTGTTACCTTCCCACCAAAAGTGGTCCCTATTTTTCTACTTGCATTTTTTACATGTTTTTGAACTACTAGGCTGGCAGAAGGTGGGACAAGTAACGGGAGCTCACCCCGTTAACGCGGCACTAGGGATTCAAACCACTGAACTGCCCACCTTTCGATCGACAAGTTCAGCGTCTTTAGCCACTGAGCCACCGTGTCTCCTTAAATCCTTACTGAAGATTAAAGTAGCCATGAAGCACACAGAATGCCTTCATCCTATCCTGATTTCATTGGAGTAGAAAATGACAGGGAGAGAAGAAAGGTTTTCAAATTTCTGGTATTGTAGATTAAATTAATAAAGTTTTAGTCAAATTTGTGAGGTGTTTCTTAACCTGGTCCAACTCAAAGGATCAATAGTGAATCATGTATAAATAAAAAATACAGCAAGCAGATAAATGTATTTTTCTTGGTAGAATGTTTACTAAGAATAAGAAAAATTGATAAGAGAATTTTTAAATACTGTTCAAATACTGGTAGAAAGGTAGCGGATTCCTTGTACGAGGCACCTGTGTTTGCTGAATTAAAAAAAAGTGTAGAAAAGTGTTTTATCCAGTTGATTATATGGGAGTAAGAGTGAAATAAATTTTACAATGAGTTGCATGCAGTAGGAAAAAAAGATTTAAGTATGCATGGAAGAAGTAGAATGAATAGATAGTGAATGAATGTAACTCATCTGGAAATGACAAAACACCTCTATGAAGGAAGAGTGAATAGGTCAAAAGGAAACAAAAATTAAATGAGATTTAGTGTGTTATCTCATGTCTTGGCATAGGTAGTATTTCTTATTCTCTTTCTACATTTTGCAAAACAATGGCTTATCCTGAAATAAAATAGCATCATGGGTATACATGTTAAAAAGATTTCTAATGAGCAAAGTATGTCAGGTTGGTGCAATATAACCTCTTTTATTTCTGCTTTGTTTATCCTCATTTCCTTCCAAATCTCTATTGATTTCCTTTATTAAATTATATGCTGTAGGAAATCAGATCTTTTATTTTTGTGATGCGAGATGTTATCAGTTTAGAATGAAAAGCCCTGCTGTATTTTGAAGACAAAGATCTTGCATTCCTATGAATTGGAATTCAACAATCAGTCTTGAACTATAGACATGCAACCGAGATAACAAAGCAAATACCATTTCAACTGAGGGGAACAAAGACAATATTTATTTGATATGATCCTTAAAAAAACAATGAGGTGAAAAGTTTAAAGAGTAGACATGGTAGAAAGCAAGTATGGCTGACAAGGAATATAAATTTATAAAACATTTAGAGTAGAGTAGAGTAGAGTAGAGTAGAATAGAATAGAATAGAATAGAATAGAATAGAATAGAATAGAATAGAATAGAATAGAATAGAATAGAATAGAATAGAATAGAATAGAATAGAATAGAATAGAATAGAACAGAACAGAACAGAATAGAATAGAACAGAATAGAACAGAATAGAATAGAATAACAGAGTTGGAAGGGACCTTGGAGGTCTTCTAGTCCAACCCCTTGCCTAGGCAGGAAACCCTACATCACTTCAGACAAATGGTTATCCAACATCTTCTTTAAAATTTCCAGTGTTGGGGCATTCACAACTTCTGCAGGCAAGTTGCTCCACTTATTAATTGTTCTAACTGTCAGGAAATTTCTCCTTTGTTCTAAATTGCTTCTCTCCTTGATTAGTTTCCACCCATTGCTTTTTGTTCTACCCTCAGGTGCTTTGAAGAATAATTTGACTCCCTCTTCTTTGTGGCAACCCCTGAGATATTGGAACACTGCTATCATGTTTCCCCTAGTCCTTCTTTTTATTAAACTAGACATACCCAGTTCCTGCAACTGTTCTTCATATGTTTTAGCCTCCAGTCCCCTAATCATCTTTATTGCTCTTCTCTGCACTCTTTCTAGAGTCTCAACATCTTTTTTACATCGTATATGGTGTTGATATAAATTAGATATAGCTGCATTTCCTTTTCTTGAATAATTACTTTTAGGGTTATTATTTTCTATTTTTTAATATTCTAAAATGCTGCTTACTCTTTAAATAGAGTTTATATTTAAATTAGATTGAGTCTTTTTTTTAATTTGATTTATATGCCGCCCTTCTCCAGAGACTCAGGGCTGCTTACAATGCGCTAAGCAATAGCCTTCATACTTTTGTATATTTATACAAAGTCAGCTTATTGCCCCCACAAACTGGGTCCTCAATTTACCTACCTTAGAAAGGATGGAAGGCTGAGTCAACCTTGAGCCTGGTGAGATTCGAACCTGCAATAATTGCAGGCAGCTGGTGTTAATAACAGGGTGCTTTAGACCACTGTACTACCAAGGCCCTTCCCAGTCATCTGTCATCTGCACCTCTATAACTGTCTGGTTTGGCTCTGCAACCCAACAAGACAGACACAGACTTCAGAGGATAATTAGAACTGCAGAAAAAACAATTGCTACCAACCTGCCTTCCACTGAGGACCTGCATACTGCTCGGGTCAAAAAGAGGGCTGTGAAAATATTTATAGACCCCTCGCATCCTGGACATAAACTGTTTCAACTCCTACACTCAAAATGATGCTATAGAGCACTGCACACCAGATCAACTAGACACAAGAACAGTTTTTTCCCAAATGCCATCACTCTGCTAAACAAATAAATCCCTCAACACTGTCAAACTATTTACTAAGTCTGCACTACTATTAATCTTCTCATCATTCCCACCACCCATCTCTTTCCACTTATGACTGTATGACTGTAATTTTGTTGCTTGTATCCTTACGATTTATATTGATATTGTTTCTTGATTGCTTATTTGTACCCTATGACTATCATCAAGTGTTGTACCTTATGATTCTTGATGAAAGTATCTTTTCTCTTATGTACACTGAGAGCATATGCACCAAGACAAATTCCTTGTGTGTCCAATCACACTTGGCCAATAAAAAATTCTATTTTATTCAATGTAAGATCGGTAGATAGATAGATAGATAGATAGATAGATAGATGGATGGATGGATGGATGGATGGATGGATGGATGGATGGACGGACGGACAGACAGACAGACAGACAGACAGACAGATAGATATAGACATACATACATACACACACACACACACACACACACATATACATACAGAGATGGAAAAAAGCAAAGGCAACCATCCTCTTTTGAGATAAAAAAAAGAATGGAATATAGTCAGAAGACAGTGAACTCTCTGGAGTTGGCTTTCTTATCGGTGTGTCATCTAACCAGGGAAAACAATGAGAACTAACAATGTCTGAAGGTAAGTCATTTCAAGGGAGCCTTGTAGATGGCTTTGATCAGGACCCACAAGAGTCCTCCACAAACAAGAAAAGTGGAAGCATTGCCAACGCTCTGAGAGAACTTTATTTAGGGGAGGTACCATAGGGAAAGGGAGCATGTTAAGGCAAGTTTATGCTGTGAACAGGATTCAGGCAGAGCAAAATGTGTTGCTCCGTTTATTTACACATTTGCTGTTCATAAATGGTCCTCTATTGACGGCCTTCCTGCACATTGGGATAACTGTGTCTTTCACTTGAATTGAGAATACAAGAGGGGGCAATATGTCCTGAATAAAGAAAACAAGGGGAAGAGTCCAGGTGCCTGTTTGCATTGGTGTTCATGGGAGGCCAGAGGAGTGTAGAACAGGACTTCCATAATTTAAAAAGTAGCAGCTCTCAGTTCTCATTATAACCTCCCCTCTCATGCTACAATGGTATTAGTCAAATACCCATGAATACCAACCCATGACAATCCAGAATAAAATATTGCTCATGTAGGATAAACTCACATAGGTGGCAGCATCTAATTGACCCAATAAAATCAGACCAGCCTGATACTGGAATAAGAAAACACTATGCAATGCCAAGACTGTAGACTTAAGGAAAGTTAGAAAAAAAAATTAAAGAAGGCAATGGGAAATTACAACTATATTATCCCCCCCCCCCCAAACTGCACTGGATGTGTCTATAAAATTACCCTAAACTGTTCTTTATTTGAAGAATATACTTTTTCAAAAATCATATAGAAAGAAAAGGCTAACTTCCTTAATGTCACTGAGACCTGTCTGGGTGTGATCTGTAGCAGGGGCAACATTTATTCATTTCCTCTTGGACAGATATTGAGTTTAATCCCAGCAAAAAATAGAAGGGTAGGGTTGAGAGTTTGCATGGCATTCTATCAACACACCAAGTTTGTCTCTAGTGTACCTAGTGTAGCTAGTGTTGGGTTGCAGAGACATAAGCGGGGTCTTATTAGTGTAATGCTAATGTCTTTCTGCCTAAAGTATATGGTCTTTGAGTAATTTAAATTTGGGTCAGAATTATTCACTCAAATATAGATTAACAGATTAACAGAGTTGGAAGGGACCTTGTAGGTCATCTAGTCCAATCCCCCACCCAAGCAGGAGACCCTACACCATTTCTGACAAATGGCAGTCTAATCTCTTCTGATGAAGCTCCCACAACTTCCAAAGGCAAGCTGTTCCATTGGTGTTGTGGCCTGTGCAGTTAGTAGCTGATTCCGACAGCGAGGAGGCTGGTGTGGTGCTGCTCCAGCAGCCTGTGCAGTTGGCACTTGAGTCGGACAATGAGGAGGCTGGAGAAGATGTGGTGCCAGAGGCGGGGATTTAGCCAGGGCCTTCAGAACCTCTAGAAGCTCCCATAAGTGAAGAGGAAGAAGAGGAGGAGCCTCTTCTCGATGCACGAGCACGCAGGGCTGCGAAAAGGCAGGAGTGGCTCCTCAGGAGGAGGTCTTCTCAAGAGTAAGGCTTGGGGCTAATTGGCCACTCCCCTAACCTATTTAAGGAAGGATGACAACAGATGCAATTTGCAAGAAACAACTTCGTTCACATTCCTTCAAGTCTTGATTACAGAAACGTTTGATTTCGGCTCTTGTTTTTCTCTTATCAGTTTTCCTGCAAATTGCTTCTGGGCATTCTGCCAACCACAGTGAAGATTATGGTTATCTGAAATACTGTGCCTCAGAATTGAGTTATTATTCTTTGAATTCTTGTCGGCTGTTAATGAAGTTAAATTAACAGCCCTTGTTCAGAAAAGACTGATTTATTGTACTTGTGTTCGAACAACTACTAAGAAAGCTCATTAGTAGTCTTTAATTAGTAAATTAAGGTTTGTACGGACTTTGTGTGTGCTGCGTTCTTTGGGGTCCATAGCTGGGACAGAACAATTGGTTGATTTTTCTCACTGTCAGAAAGTTCCTCCTCATTTCTAGGCTGAATCTCTCCTTGATTAGTTTCCATCTATTATTCCTTGTCTGGCCTTCAAGTGCCTTGCAAAATAGCTTGACCCATTTCCCTCTGTGGCAGCCCCTCAAATATTGGAACACTGCTATCATGTCTCCCCTATTCCTTTTCTTCACTAGACTAGCCATGCCCAGTTCCTGTAACCATTCTTCATAGTTTAAGACTTTGTGATTTAAGACTGAAACATAGTTTAAGACTTCATGACTACTATGATAACCATAGGGAAAATCTTAGAATGAAGACAAAATACATATAGTTGAGAATTGGTCTCTGACAGAATGAAAATATACCAATGATTGACAGGCTGAGAGTCATCCCATTATCGTGAGATGTCACCTGCAGCTTTGATTTGAACTGGCTCTGGATGATCTCTTCTATCAGGGAGGAGGACAAATTCAAATCACCCTCCTTTGAAGACTTGCAGAATCAATGACTTTTGAATGATTTAGGTGGTGATCTGCAGAGGCTCTGGTTCTGTGGAATAATGAGATGAGAATGGCTTTGATACTATCGCCCCTGAGTAACTTTCCAGTTGCGAGAAGGCAAGCTCCATGTTTTATGAACAACTCGGGAATGAAGCAAACTATTATATTGCTGGAACATAGTCGGTATAAATCTTGCAATGAATACAGCAGAGCATGGGTCAGAGCCTATAACTGTATCTATTGTATATCTCCAGCAAAGGAGGCAAGATAATTTTCTTTTCCATCATCATTACTTCCTCATTAAATCACCCAGCAGAGATTTTCTCAGTCAGTAGACTCCTGAAAGACTAGTCTTAAAACCAATTCGGTACCTTACAGTAATTGGTTTGTGAAACACTTTGAGAGTAAAGTGAATTAAAGACCACAAGGATTGCAGAATCTATTGCACATCTCATCTGTAACTGGATCTGTTTCCTTGATTGCTGGACCCACCAAATGGGCAACGTGTAAAGAAGTCGTGCTTATAATCTAGTTAAAAATATGGCTTTATTAGCTAACATACTTGGCTGTAACGATGCAGCTACATTTATGCTTCAAATAATTTGACTCTGTCTGCAGCCTTGTACTGAAATGGCTTTGGCTGCTTTGACTGATGGATTGTATTGGGAGAGAGGCGGGGGAGTGCTACTATGCTGATCCTCCTACATAGCTTAGTATTAAGTATTTTAACATTAATCATTGTAGGATATTGTTGAAGTTTGGGTTGGATATTGGAAAACAATGTTGCAGTCCTTCCATTGATGTGGAGTATTGCATTCAGCCTCATGGCCTCATGGGGGTACCGAGGGTTCTATAATTCTCTTCCACTCCATCCCATCATTTAAGGATTTGGAGTGACCTGTCTCTGTTTTCAATCTCAATAAAGAGAATTTTGATAGTTGCTGGAGGTAACGATGAATAGGTACCTAGCATAAAGACTTTCTTTGAGTACAAATCTATCACTAGATTTACAGGTGGACTCTTTAAGATGGCAACTGTATCAGGACAGAACAATCTTATCTCCCCATACCACATCCAAATAACTTCAGAGTTGGATTACTGCAGTGGTCTCTTCTTGAAGACAGTTTGGAAACTGGAAATGGCATTGAGTGTAGCTGTACAATTGTTAAAGAAAGCGGATTAGGCTAATCCTGGAAGCAGTGCACTTTGTGCCTTACATGTTAGCTGATGAAGCCTATTTAAGTCTCAGTATTTAAAAGGCCACTTTCATTTATGTCATCCAACATAACATTTATTTATTTATTTATTTTTATTTAGTTAGTTTGTCAGACATGTAAAAGGTAACAGGTATAAGTATAAACATAAATATGAACATAGTAAATGGGTACAAATAAATGGAGACAGTAGGATAGGGGACAGTAGGCACGCTGGTGCGCTTATGCACACCCATTACAGACCTCTAAGGAATGGGGTGAGGTCAACAGTAGACAGTCTAAGGTTAAAGTTATGGGGGTTTGGGGATGTAACAACAGAGTCAGGTAGGCATTGACCACTCTGTTGCTGAAGCTGTATTTTCTGCAATCGAGTTTGGAGTGGTTTACCTTGAGTTTGCATCTATTGTGTGCTTGTTTATTATTCTGGTTGAAGCTGAAGTAGTCATTGTCAGGTAGTACGTTGTAGCAGATAATTTTGTGTACTATGCTAGGTCACAGCGTAGGTGGCGTTGTCCAAGCCCAAAATTTCAAGCATGGTAGCATAAGGTATTCTGTTGTGAGTAGAGGAGTAGAGGACTCTTCTTGTGAAATACCTCTGAACTCTCTCAATTGTACTAATATCCAATATACAGTGTGGATTCCAGGCAGATGAGCTGTATTCTGGAATTGGTCTAGCAAAGGTTTTGTATGCCCTAGTTTGCAGTACAATGTTACTGGAGAAGAAGCTTCGCAAGATTAGGTTGACAACTCTTAATGCCTTTTTGGCAATGCTGTTACAGTACATCAATGTACTATACATTAATGTACATTAGTGTACATTAATGTACATTAAACATGTACATTAATTTCATCTGGGAGATTCCCACAGGATGAAGACCAAAGCAATATACCACTGGATCATGGAACTTTCTTTCAAGGGAATTTTCCTCCATGGGATAGGCTAGTTCTCACACTTTTTTTTTCTATCAGACATGTCTATTCAACCATTTTTTAATAGAATAACAAAGCCTCAGGATGCTAGAGCTTTTTTTTTTTTAATGAATTTTTCATTTCATCTTACAGATGGATATTTTACTCTTGGAAAGTTTTTGTAATTGTTTTTATCGAAAAACATTACTTACTTATTTATTTTGTAGGCAGCTTTGAGATGCTCCAATGGTAGCATCAAAGGAAAATTTTAAGGACAGATGATCAATTGCCTAACATTTGAATCATATTCTTTTCAATGTTTGGTTACAATATAATTTACCTTTGGATAGAAATAATTAAATAATAATAGCTTTATTGTTCTTTTATATGCCTGCACTTTGGAACAGATGAGTAGTATAAATTCATCTTCAGGAAACGCATTTCAGAAGCTCATTTCTTTTAATTTCCCTTGTGGAAAAATATTTATTATTTTCAGTATCAGAGCAATGTCACCCCATTTCAAAATCACTAGTAGATATGCCCTGGAGTGCAATGATAGTATAAAATTGATGCTGGTACCCATATGGACACAGTAGGGTGGGATATCATTCATTATGTAGAGGTCCCAGTAAGTAGTTTATTAACTTGCCCTCTGAGACTTCTTAATGGGGTTAATTATTTAGCTACCTTAATTTACAATAGATCTATGTCTTTTCCTTGAGGCACATTAACTGAAAGGAAATGAGCAAATTCTATGAAATATTCATTCATTCAAGAACTACCACAGATGTTTGTAGAAGATGGTAAACTTTCTATTACAATCTCACACATAAAAAGGATAAATACTATGGATTTTGGAATATACATTATTCTTGAAATGTTAGTTCTAGGATTGCTTTCATATCTCCATTATTATACATAAAATTCAAATTTGTTGTTCTCTGTTTTTCAGATTACCTTCTATGCGGTTGTGGTCATAATCACTCATGAAATAAATCATAATCCAATGAAAATGAAACTTGGGCTTCCACGTGGAACTCAGCTGCTAGTGAGGCTTTGTTGCAATTAGTACAATTAAGGATGACATTCATAATTTCATTCATTGACTTCTCCTGCCATTGGGCCATGTTCAGATTTTTTTAAAAAATTGTTATATTTTCTGTTGATTCAGTAACTAAGCTATGACTAAATTAACCAACAGGGATTACCACAGGACAAATGTGTCTTCTTACTATAATTTTCTGTGTTCTGATGCACCACTGAAAACTCATTGGGGCCAAGTAGACATGACTAAGTATGCCTAAGAGGACTCAGGGAATCTCCACCTAAGTATTCAGCAAAGGTTGGCCGGGAAGTTCTCTGCTTGAGAGGCTGCAAATTTACTGCCTGGCAGATTTGGTGATGTTGATTATGGGATTATTTTTGAGTAAGGGGTAAATGTTCTGGCTTGATATAGTGCAATTTTCTAGGAGCCTCGTCCTAGGATCGTAATAAATGCTGACAAGAAAGGGCAAAGAGATGTAATGTACAAGAAAAAATTAAAAATGTCATTTGTCTGCCTTAAAACAAACTATAGAAAGGCAATTTATTAATACACCCACCTTTCATATTCTCTTCATGTACTTTTTAATAGTCTGCTAAAGTTGATTTTAAGAGACATTGTGCATACTCACTGTATTCAGTGAATGTATTAATTCAGTTTCGGTTGTTAAGGTGCACCAATTAGTTTTATTATTCAGAGCTTAGTTGCCATTCTTCCTCAAACACTAAAAGGAATATAACCTGTTCAAAGGTGTGTAGCAAAGTTCTATTACTCTTACAGTATAATTGTTCTCTTTATTTGTTTTTTTTTAATTCTTGAAAATTCTTTTCTATTTGTTGAAAAGAATCAATGAGTAGAGCTATAGGGCAAGATTAGTTCTGTAGCAGTCTAAGCGTTTGCTGAAAAGCCAAAATTTGTTTTCTTTGTTATGCCCACTGCTAACTTCCAGATAAAACTACTGGACAGTTGTAGACCGAATCTTACATTTTCTCTGCTCTTCCTCCTTTTCTTCTTAAATGATTTTTATGGAGGAAGAATATTAATGGTGCTTATGATATGGCTTGATTAAAAACTTCAGAAACCTTAGTTGCTGATGTTGCTATTTAAGAAAAGAAAAAAAAACCCAGTTAAAGATGAAATGAACCTACTACACATTAACATTTTAGACATCATTGAATAAAAATAGAGAAGAATTGGACACTGTCAAGGAGAAGGTTGTGTTGTTTACTACTCAAGATGTGAAAACTTGTATCTTATTATATCTTATAATTCAATAAAAAACGTTAAACCAAAGATATGAAAACAAAAAAGGAAGAGTGCTTCTGTTGTGGTCATGAAGCAAGTACCTAGGTACCATGCAGTCAATAACTGAATATTATTAATTAGATTTCATGGGAAATCCTTTAATATCACATTCAGACCAAATCATTCTTTAATCTCTGCATAAGAAGGGAAAGTTAATGATTTTTACGATTAAGCTGAATCCAAAATCAACAGAATATGCACACACAGTACACTTGTGGCTGGAGACAGACAAGTCAAAGTTAGAAATAAGAAGGAAAGCACAATTTGACTGTAGGGCCTACAAAACAGAAATGAAGCAAGAAAAAGAACTGTCACTTTCTACCAATCCAAGGATTTCTTCATTGCTGAGCCTCTCAGCAACCAAAAGAAGGCCGATATGCATCGATATCATCAGATAGAATACACAGAAATCAAACTGACCATATTATCGTACAAGGAGATGGAAGAACTCGATTATAACAGCAAAAGCATGGCTTGCACCTGACTGTTTGGGCTTTCATGTGAGATCTGTCAGCAGCTCTTTCAACCAAGCGTATCTTTTCTTGGCACTTCTATGGAGGGCAGCCGCATGACCCCAGGTAAAGATGCAGCAGATTTTTCTTCACTTTGAATCTAAAGCAAAAGCATAGCCTTAGGTTGTTTTAAAATTGTACTTATTTTTCTCTGGTAAAAAAAAAAACAGCCCTCTGTAGTCTTTTCTCAACCAGCACTTCCTCCTGAATTAATCTGTTTCTATCTGGATCTTCCCAGAGAAACTTGATGGTTGCTGTAGTATAGATTTTATTTTGTTCATGCTATTTTTGGTATGCTATTATAGATCTGAAAATGTGTAAAGCATAGCATTCAACTAGATCAGCTGATAAAATCATAGAGGCTAAAGTAAAATACCAATTAAAATGAAATTGCTGATTATTCTACCATTCATGATTTTGTATATGGTAAGTCAACCTTCTTGTACCTGTGAAGGGTCAGATGTCTTGACTTCATGTCCTCGACTACTGTTCTGACCCAGCCTTTCGCAAGTAGTGATAAGACATTGATCTGCAAGTAAAACAAACCCTGTTTTATAACAGGGCAGTAAGAGTCTTTTATTCACAGGGTTAAACAAAAAATCAAGCGTACCAATAAACCTGAATTACTGAATTAATTGCTTGCTTGCTTGCTTGCTTATTTATTTATTTATTTATTTATTTATTTATTTATTTATTTATCAAGAACATATTAGGTAATATATATAAGTATAAGCATGAATTGAATAGATAAAATAGATACAAATAGAGGAAACAGGGACAGTAGGCACGCTGGTGCTCTTATTCACGTCCCTTACAGACCACTTAGGAATGGGGTGAGGTCAACAGTAGATTGTATACTAAAAAAGAAAGGTTGTCTGTGACAACCGGCCACTCCCAAACCCCTCCTATTTATTTCTCAGCCAGGGAGGGGCTGGCTATTGTCTGCCTCTCCCTGAGAGCCAGCGTACTGCTTTCCTTTGTTCTCTCTTTTCTTCTCTGCACATACATGCATTTGGGGATGGGCCCCATCTGTTCCCCTCATTCAGCTCAGGCCCGAAGACAGCTGCCCTGCCTCTGTCTCTGATGCTGTTTCTTTATCAGAGCCTTCCAAAGGCTCTGAAGCTGTCCCAGGCTGTCCCTCCATCTCCTCCTATCCAGAGATAACTGCTGGCAGCCAATGGGCCACAACAGACTACTCAGAAATTATCATGTTGGATGGGGACTGCCACACATCTTGAGGACACTCAGAGTTAGGAAAGCTGCTGTGCTTTTCTACTTGCTCTTCATTGTTATCTTTAATAGCAGTGTAAATTGACATTTTTACAAATAGCCATTGCTCTGTCTTGTGATTGAAACTAACAGTTCTTCTGGGATTATTATATTATAAGGTTTGTTATAAGGTTGACTCAGCCTTCCGTCCTTTCTAAGGTAGGTAAATTGAGGACCCAGTTTGTGAGGGCAATAAGCTGACTTTGTATAAATATACAAAAGTATGAAGACTATTGCTTAGCGCATTGTAAGCCGCCCTGAGTCTCCAGAGAAGGGCGGCATATAAATCAAATATATATATATATATATATATATATATATATATATATATATATATATGTGTGTGTGTGTGTGTGTGTGTGTGTGTGTGTGTGTGTGTGTCTGTGTGTGTGTGTGTGTGTGTGTGTGTGTGTGTTCCATATTCTATGTGAGCATGATATTGTTTTGAATACGTCCTTTTTAAAATTCATTCTCATTTGCTCGTTCCCCTCTTTCATGTAGAACACAGAATGGAACCAAGTGGGTTTTCCCATACAAAAGCCAGGGTATGGACAGCTGAATCAGCAATGGATACACTGCATCCACTAAAAGGCTAGCCAGGGCCAAATAGATAGTGACCAAAGATTTTTTATATATTTATAAATCAAGGCATCATTCTTTATAAATTAAGAATACATACTTTTTAACATACTAATAAAAGTAACTAGTTAGTTAGTTAGTTAGTTAGTTAATGTCGTTAGTTAATAAACTAACATACATTAATATTAACTGTCTATTGCAGGGGTATCAAACTCGCGGGTCATGCGCCGCATGCACCACACCAAGTTTAGCGAAGGGAGAAAATGTTGCAATATGTCACGTGACAACGACGTGACAACACGAGTTTGACACCCCTGGTCTATTGTATCTCATTTATAATATTTTTTTTTTAAAAAAAGAAAATATATTACAAGGTGAAGAACTCCCTAAATTTTGACCATATTTGCTTGGAAAATGCCTTTTTGATTCCTGCTTGAAAAACATTCTCATTTTAGCAACAAGCAACTAATTCAAATGTTGACAGCAATACAATCTCTTTGTCAGCCTTTTAAGGCTGCCATAAAGAGAGGGAGATGTGGCTTGAACTTTTACCTACTTATTTTTCTCTGTAGATAGGGTTGCTTGGAGATGGGATGGGAGGGGGGAATTCCTGGGTTTGGAGGCAGGAGCTGAGAAGATTGAGCTGGAAGATGGCCAATAAGAAGATGAAGTTTGGGAGAACGGAAGGGGAAGGTTTTGGGGTAAGAGGGCTAGTATTGGCTTCGACGAAGTTGGAATCAGATCTGTCGTTCTTAATAAATGGAATATTTCAGCAAAGACTAATTGCTTGGGAGTACAATTTATTTGAGATGACATCGAAGCCTGACACTCTTCGCCAACAATCAAATGTAGCTTTCACTTTCTGTAAGGATGTGGTAATTGTCTGGGCAATCCCATGCCTGAAAATCTTTAATTTCCGATGTCTTGGTATATTTCAAATAACAAGAATCTGGTCAAAAAAAACTGATGTATCTTAAAATATAGTGATCAGTCCAGAGATACAATAACATGTTTTTTTTTTCATTTTAGTTGGAAATATGCCAATATTAGAGTAATTTATCCTAGCTTCTGAGTTTCATCTCAGGTGAATGCAACCAACTTATGAGCTATGAATACTTTACTTTACATAGCTTATTTCTCCAAGGTCTTCTGTTCATTTTCCCAGTGCATACTCGTGTACTTTATCTAAATGTGATTTTAAGAATAAAGAAGGTTATAACAGCCAAAATTGTGGCCTTTTACCAAATGTCATAGTTTTACAAGCAGAGCAGCAGAAGTGTCTTAATCAGGCAAGAGATTGGCATGTAAAATCTCATCTACATTGTCAAAAATGTAAAGTAAAAGGAGATGAAACATGAGTCAATATTTAGAGTTCTGAACCTTTATAAAAAAATGTTAACAGCCCTATTAAAACATGTTCTTCATTTCACTGTTATGAATAAGTTTTGTTCATGCTGAGAATGTGGCACAGTTACATAATGTTTAATATCTTTTAAATTCGAGGTATTGCCTATATATAATGTACATAAAATTTCCCATAGCTTCATGATTTTATTATCCTGAATGCAACATAATTCAGAGTTTGTGCTAGTAAATTCAGCTGAATAATGAACAGAATTATTAAAAGCATGGTATTCAGGAAATATTTTCCTCCTGCATTAAGCAACTAAAAAAATTAGTACTGAAATTCTGTCTGAGGCCTAGGCTGCATCTTTCATTTCTGGGAAAAATCCATATATCAACTCAAAGCCAATTATTTTTCTTGAAGTATGAAGGATTGTAAGAACATGTGAAAAACAAATCTTGACATGTGCAAAGTTGTTAAAAATCAATATAGCTGCAGTACAGTTAAATGAACCACTTTGATTCAGAAAGCTCTCTTCACTCTTGCCCTGTTATCTAGTCAAGACTTTTTACAAAATATGTGTGTGCATGTCTAAGTGTGCTGTACAACAATAGAACTTCTACTGGGCAAAATTTAACATAGTAAGTTATTGTATAGTGGAGGATTTTAGCTCATTTCTCCCTTGTTGACATGAAGCTACACAAGAATTTGGAAACCAAGACATGGAAGAGAATATGGAGCCAGTTATATAAAGAGACTGGTCTTCTTGCCATCTCAAAAAAATTTCAGGCACACGAAATGGTTCTCGTTCAAAGTTAGAAATGTCCAAAGCTATTGGGAGCCAAAGGAAAATGGAAAGAACTAAGAGATAAATTGCTGTTGGGTAAGGAATGGAAACCTACTGATCTTCAGAAGGGGTAGGTAGAATGCAGAAAAAGGTAAATTTTAGAAAGCAGTGCCTTTAGCACATATTTTCATATCTTCTTTTTTTCCCTCTCTAGTTTTCTTGCTTGGATCACTATTGATAACCAAGACCCTGAGCTTTGGCTAGGATTTCAGAATACAGAATAATAGAATTGGAAGGGATCTTGGAGGTCTTTTAATTCAAACCCCTGCTCAAACAGGAGATCCTATAGTCATGGCACGTGCCGGCCTGCTGATTTTTGGGCCTTTTGGGCCCACTGGAAGTCAGGAAAAAGGCTAGTTCTGGCCTCCAGAGGGCCTCCGGGGGAATGGGGAAGGCCATTTTCACTCTCCCCAGCCTCCTAGAAAGGCTCTGGAGCTTGGGGAGAGTGAAAAACGGGCCTACCTTGCCATTGCATGCCAACAGTGGAGGGAGTGCGGGGGGGGGGAGTCACACATGCATGTGCGGGGGACAGGGCACATAAAATTATGGGTGTGGGCACGCACGCAAGTGACCCCCCCGCACTCCCCCCAATTTGGCACGCAATGGCAAAAAGGTTAGCCATCATTGCCCTATACCATTTCAGACAAGCGACTGTCCAGTCTCTTTTTAAAAGCCCCCAGTGATGAAGCACTCACAACTTCTGAAGGAAAGCTGTTTCACTGGTTAATTGTTCTTAGTTAGGAATTTTTTCATTTGTTCTAGGTTGCTTTTCTCCTTGATTAGTTTCACCCCCTTTTTCTATGTGGCAGCCCCTCAAATATTGGAACACTGCTATTACATCACCTCTAATCTTTCATTTCTCTAGACTTGACACCCATTCTTCATACGTTTTAGTCTCAGGCCCTTAATCATCTTAGCTGCTCTTCTCTGCATTCCTTCCAAAACCTCAACATCTTTTCTTATAATGTGGTGAATTACGATGAATTATGCAATCATAATTCATCTCCCCTTGAAACTTTCCCCTAAAATTGGTCTACGTGGCTCTTCAGGAAGCTCTATGTCTTTCTTTACAATTTCTTCTAACCATAAGTACATCTTCTGTAGTGTTTCATGAATGAGCAGCTGTTTTTAGAAGATTTTGATTTCTCTGTGTTCTTAGGAATCTTTGTACTAAAAAATCTTAAGGAATCAGAAATGCCCCTTAGTGAAATATATCCAGCAGAAGCTTGGAAATAAGTAAAGGGACTCTGGATTATGTCCTTTTGCAAATATATCTATCCTGTCAATGGGATAACCACTCCAAAACCTGAGTAGAAAGGCATAATATTTAATGTGATTATAGAAGGAGAGAGAGAGAGAGAAGAAAAAGAAAGTTCAAATTCCAAAATATGCCAAATCAGGACATGGACGTGAAAAATTCATTCCATAAAAAATCCCGTTGGGCATATTTTTGACTGTCATTGACTGTTTCATTCTATGTCCCTTTCAGTGTCCATCCAGTTGTGGGGCCAGATTGAAGCATAAGTAAGCAGCCCCTGATTCTATCTCTGTCTCTGTCTCTGTCTCTGTCCCTAACTTATTTCAGGGTTCAAAAATATATATAACAGGGTCTTATTTTCGGGAAAACACGGTGTGTGTGTATGTATGTGTGTGTATGTATGTCTGTATGTGTGATAAAGAACTACCAGCAAAATATAAATTTGGTATAAAATGGTTTGTCGTGAATGCGACTGCTTGAGGGCTCCTGGATTGGAGCTGAAAGGTGAAAGGGATGCAGTATGCTCCCTCCCACATGCTGGGGTAGACCAGGTGTCTTGATAGAAAAACACTTAATCTCTCCCCTGGCTCAAGCTGATGAAGGGAAGAGAACTTGTGGCTCAGAGGTTAATACAACTGCCTAACATGCAGGCAGCCCAAGTTCGAATCCAAGTAAGGGTATGGCTAGCTGATGAGAGCTAAATAACTTGAAATAGATCTATACTAGTCTCCCTTTATTTCTTTATCAGCAATATATATATAT
>WNWU01000011.1:22797394-22832044 GCA_012654045.1 Ptyas mucosa | reverse complement strand
AATGTTTCTTAGACATGTACTCTAAATCCAAATGCAGTAAGGAATTTATATATATAAATATATGTTTTCTGAGGTTTTCGCGGGTATTTGTATGTAGGTCTTTGGTTATTCAGGTTTTCTCCTGCGTAAAATTGGAAGTGTCTTGGCAACGTTTCGACGAAGTCTTATTCGTCATCTTCAGGCTGGTGTTCTCGGCATTGCTCCTGGAAGCACGAAGCCAAGAACACCAGTCTGAAGATGACGAATGAGACTTCGTTGAAACGTTGCCAAGACACTTCCAATTTTACGCAGGAGAAAACCCGAATAACCAAAGACATACATACATATGTGGACATGGACAGGATTCTGGGATGGCTGAACGCAACCACATGTTTATTGGACCCGTGTCCCTCCTGGTTAGTGCTGGCTTCCCGGGAGGTTACACGAGGCTGGCTCCAGAGGATTATTAACGCTTCTTTGAGTGAGGGTGCCCTGCCGGTTGCTTTGAAAGAAGTGGTGGTGAGGCCCCTCCTCAAGAAGCCCTCTCTGGACCCAGCTGTTTTGGCCAACTATCGTCCAGTCTCCAACCTTGGTTTTATTGCGAAGGTTGTTGAGAGTGTGGTGGCGCGGCAGCTTCCACAGTACCTGGATGAAGCTGTCTATCTAGACCCGCTCCAGACCGGCTTCAGGCCTGGGCACAGCATGGAAACGGCATTGGTCGCATTGGTTGATGATCTCTGGAGGGCTCGGGATAGGGGTTGCTCCTCTATCCTGGTCCTATTAGATCTCTCAGCGGCTTTTGATACCATCGACCATGGTATCATGTTGTGCCGGTTGGAGGGGCTGGGGGTGGGGGGCACCGTTTTGCAGTGGTTCTCCTCCTACCTCTCCGACCAGTCACAATCGGTGTTGGCAGGGGGGCAGCGGTCGACCACGAGGTGCCTCGCTTGCAGGGTACCGCAGGGATCGGTCCTCTTGCCCCTCCTGTTCAACATTTATGTAAAGCCGCTGGGTGAGATCATCCGTGGCTTTGGGGTGGAATTCCACCAGTACGCTGATGATATTCAGCTGTACATCTCCACCCCAGGCCATCCCAACGATGCCCTTGAAGTGATGTCCCAGTGCCTGGAGGCCGTGCGGGCCTGAATGGGGAGGAACAGGCTTCGTCTCAACCCTTCCAAGACTGAGTGGCTGTGGCTTCTGGTGTCCCGATATAACCAGCTGATGCCATCGCTGGTTATTGGGGGTGAATCATTGGCCCCCACGGAGAGGGCTAGCAATTTGGGCGTACTCCTGGATGCACGGCTGTCTTTAGAAGAGCATATGACAGCCGTGGCCAGGGGGGCTTTCTATCAGGTTCGCCTGATACGCCAATTGCGTCCCTTTCTGGATCGGGACTCCCTACGCACAGTCACTCAGGCACTCGTCCCTTCCCGCCTGGACTACTGTAATGCTCTCTACATAGGGCTCCCCTTGAGGTGCATCCGGAGGCTCCAGTTGGTTCAGAACGCGGCCGCGCAGGGGATTATGGGAGCAACGGGACGCTTCCATGTGACACCTCTCCTGCGCGAGCTGCACTGGCTTCCTGTGGTCTTCCGGGTGCGCTTCAAGGTGTTGGTGACCACCTTTAAAGCGCTCCATGGCTTAGGGCCAGGGTACTTACGAGATCGCCTTCTGCCACCAATAGCCTCCCACCGGCCAGTACGTTCGCACAGAGAGGGCCTCCTTAGGGTGCCGTCCGCCAGACAATGCCAGCTGGTGACCCCCAGAGGGAGAGCCTTTTCTGTAGCGGCACCCGCCCTGTGGAATGACCTACCCCCAGAGATATGCATGATAACTGACCTCCGGGCTTTCCGTCGAGCCCTGAAAACACATTTATTTCATCTAGCTGGCCTGGCTTGACCCTATTGTTCTGGTTTTAAATTGTAAATTGGTTTTAACTTGGTTGTTTTAAATTGTGGGCCAAAACTATTTAATTATTTTAAATTGTCTCTTAATTTTGTATGCTCTGTTTTTATTTTGGCTGTTCACCGCCCTGAGTCCAGCTGGAGAAGGGCGGTATACAAATTAAATAAATAAATAAATAAATAAAATATATGAGAGACAATTTTAAAAGTTAGTGGTCTTCAGAAGAGTGATTAAAATCAAACTATACGACTGGGAGAGATTTTATCATAAGTATTGTCAAGTACCATGAGTTAAAAAACCAAGAGCTAAAGAGCTAAAGCTACTTGAGAAATCTATCAAATTGTATATAATTTTACCTGTGCCACACAATCCAACAGATCATTCAAGGGCGCTCATAAATCCACGTTTAAATATTGTAATATTGAGATATAATTTCAATAGTCAGAAAGGATACGTTTTGCTGCTAACCACAAAACAAAATGTTGAGCAAGAATGTTATTTTTCTGATGAACCCAGGTTTTTAATTTGCTTTGGTTCCCTCAACTGCAACCAGGACAGTTAAACAACTTAATAAACTTTTGTTATTGATTTTGCATTGCAGTATTCTTTTGATGTATTATTTCAGTTTAATTAAAAAATAACATGTTCCACATATGCTGCCTTTAAAAATATCACAACCAAATTATCTGTTCAAACATAAAAATAAAATTTCAGAATCTGATTTAATCACTGTTCATTAAAAGCAGTTTGTGGCTAATTCTAGGATTAGGATAATATTCACAGCAATTTGTTATGTTCTTTCCTGAAATTTTTGCCTTTCTTGGTTTTAACTTCTTTTCTTGGAAATTCCACATTTTTTCTGTCATCCGGCTTTCTTTCTTCTGTTTCTTGATCTTTGACAGTCTCTTTTCACATTCATCTTTAACAGCCCATTTATTTCACTCTACAGTTCCTCTGGCTCCTTATCAATCAGATTCAGGACATCAAAGTGATTCCTAATACTCTCCTGGGAAATGGTGGTTAGATGTTCAAGAACATATGGTGGAAACTGGTTGGCTTTGTTCTTGCACTTCAGTTTGATTTGGAACTTGCATACAGACAGTTTTTGATCTGATCCACAAACAGGTACAGACCATGTTTTTGCTGTTATAACTGAGTTCTTCCATCTCTTTGCATCAATAAGGTAGTCAAACTGATTTCTATGTACTTCATCCTGTGAGATCCATGTATATAGCTGTCATTTTGGTAATTGGAAGATTGTACTAGCAATGAATAAATCATTTGAGTGGCAGAAATTGCTAACTTATTCTCTTGCTTCATTTCCATTTTCTAACTCATAAAAGCCAAATCCATTTTCCTCTTTAGTATTTCCAATTTTTGATTTCCAGTCTCTCGCTTGCATGTTCTGTTGATTTCAGATTAGCTTGACTATAATACTTATTAACCTTCCCTTCTTCTACATCAGTGACTGAAGCATAATTATCTGCAAAGTCTAATTGATCTTATTTGACTATTGACTACATTGCTATATCTCTTCTTGTTATAGCATCCATTACCCTCTTCTTAGAGACAAACAACATACTCTCTAACAAGCAGTTTGGCTTCAGAAAAAAAACTGTCCTGCAATCTGCAACTCCTACACTGCAAAAACATGGACTTCACAACTCAACCAGGGTAAAGCAATAGACACAATTTATATAGACTTCTGTAAAGCCTTTGATTCAGTAGTACATGACAGCTACTTCTAAAACTAAAATCTTATGGCATTTCTGGATCCCTGCATAAATGGATAGCTACGTTCCTATCAAACAGGCAACAAGTAGTCAAAATAGGGAACCCCCTATTGAACCCTGCACCAGTTAACAGCGGCATCCCCCAAGGAAGTGTTCTAGGACCCACACTCTTTAAACTTTACATAAACGATCTTTGCGATCGTATTTTAAGCAACTGTGTTCTCTTCACTGATGATGTAAAACTATTCAACACCACCGACAATGCTGCTACACTACAAAAAGACCTTGACTATCTATCAGAATGGTCAAACTTTTTTTTTAAAAAAATTGATTTATATGCCGCCCTTCTCCGGAGACTCAGGATGGCTTACAATGCGTTAAGCAATAGCCTTCATACTTTTGTATATTTATACAAAGTCAGCTTATTGCCCCCACAATCTGGGTCCTCATTTTACCTACCTTAGAAAGGATGGAAGGCTGAGTCAACCTTGAGCCTGGTGAGATTAGGACTTGCAGTAATTGCAGGCAGCTGAATGTTAATCACAGTGCCTTAGTCTACTGCGCCACTCAGGCCCCTCCAAATTGGCAACTCCAAATCTCAACCAACAAATGTTCTGTCCTACATATTGACCCCCCCCCCAAAAAAAAATCAAAACACTAAATACAAGCTGGGCGGATATGACCTTGTAGACGACCCTCACACTGTTAACAACCTTGGAGTACTCATCTCAAATGATCTAAGTGCCAGAGCTCACTGTAACAACATTGCCAAAAAAGCATTAAAAGTTGTTAACCTAATATTGCATAGCTTCTTCTCCGGTAATATTGAACTGCAAACCAGGGCATACAAAACTTTTGCTAGACCAATTCTTGATACAGCTCATCTGTCTGGAACCCACACTGCATATTAGACATTAATACAATCAAATGAGTCCAAAGATATTTCACAAGAAGAGTCCTCCACTTCTCTGCTCGCAACAGAATACCTTATGCCACCAGGCTTCAAATTTTGGGATTAGACAATTTAGAACTTCGCCGTCTTCGGTCAGACCTAAGCATAGCACATAAAATTATCTGCTACAATGTCCTACCTGTCAATGACTACTTCAGCTTCAACCACAACAATACACAAGCACCCAATAGATACAAACTTGTGATAAACCGCGCTAAACTTGATTGCAGAAAATACAACTTCAGTAACAGTAATTAATGTCTGGAATGAACTACCTTACTCTGTGGTTTCTTCCCCTAACCCCCAAAACTTTAACCTTAGACTATCTACTGTTGACCTCAACCCATTCCTAAGAGGTCTCTAAGGGGCGTGCATAAACGTACCAGCATGCCTACCGTTCCTGTCCTAATGTTCCCTTTAATTATATTAATTTTATGTATTCATAATTATGTTTATACTTATATCTGTTACCTATTACATGCTTGACAAAATAAAATAAAGAAAGAAAGAAAAGACTTTGAATGCAACACTACTTCTTGTTGTTTTTTTAAATCCAGTGTAGGAAACAGTATGATCTTCTGCCTTTCCAATTCCAGTCCATTTTTATTTATTAATGGCTAAGATGTCAAAGTGTAGTAGATTTATTTTGTCTTTCACTATGTTGAGCTTTATTTTCATTTGATCTTTAAAAAGAAACATAATTCTTTAGTTCCTAAACTTAAAACATGCCCTAACAGGCATCGAATGAAAGACAAATAGGATAATATGTCTTAATTCAGGAGTGTACATTTTCTTCAGCTTGAAGGTCACATGAGATTTTATGCCAAGTGCTAACACCAAAGTGAATGGAAACAGTACCTATTTTTGGAGGTTTGGGAAAGCCACAAGGTATGAAATATGTGCTTTAAAGATTTTCCAAGTCATAAATCACAAATTTTGCTGTAAACTTTCTCCAATTGCAAAAAAGCCACAGGACGCTACTTGATATTACTGGTATGTACATGCAAATCTTAATGCTCTCTTTTCAATGGCACACCAAACAATCCTTTAATAATTGGTCAGACCTTGCGTAACTAAGCTATTGCTAGCTGTACTTCCAGCTTCACTTTTCCATGTTTAAAGGCTGACATAGGTATACAATAAAAATACATGAAAACCTGCTTTTGATGGGGAGAAACATCAGATAGACGGAAAGATAGCATTTCTATGGCTGCCCAGTTTCTAACTCCGGGCAGCATGGAATAATCCAGTGAACAAAGATGTCAAAACCAATATAAACACTATCAACTATAGAAGATCAGCCATTGGATATAGAGATTTATTGCACACTTCCAAACTGGAGCTCTATTCATTCTGCCCCAAACAGCTGAGGAATGAGTCAGATTTTTCACTACCTCTTTAAAGGTCAGCGGGGTGGGTCTAACTGTATGGTGTATGGGTATGGTGGGAAGATTGATAACTACAGAAAAGAATGCCTCCCAAGTTTCATAAATTCCAGTGTTCTCTCCTGTCCCACTCACACACGCACACATCACAGGTGTTAGAAATCTTTATTGAGGCCTCCCAATCCCTGAACAGTCTTCCCCAGAATTACCCCACACTAACACTAGTGCAACCCTCAAGGATTGCATGAAATACCCAGCACAAATCCACCAGGGGGAGTGGGGGCAAGGTAAATCTGCAAGGCAAAGGCAAGTCCACAAGGCACATAAGAGGTATGATCCAAAGTCTGAGGTACAGAATCCAGGTCCAGTAGCAAGGCAAAAATCACAAAAGCTGAAAAATGCACAGCAGGGAAATGGACAAGTTGTTCCTAGTGTCATTTCCCTCCATGTGCTAAATAGCCGCTCCCTGGTGCAGCCCATCAAGAAGGGTGAGACTGCTATCTTACGTAGCCTGGCTGACCATCATTGTGTTCTGTCCCTGTCTCACACACACATAAAAACAGTCAGCCGGGGGTTAAATAAAACTTGCAGACAATAAATTCCTTCGTTAACAGGATTGGCAGCAACCCAGTAGCTGCTTGCCAAGAACTTTACTCACAGAGGGACAGATAAACCAAAACTTCCTCCGACAGATAAACCAAAACAATACACAAAGTCCAAAGAGTTGTCTAGTCCAGTCCATATTCAATCCAAGGCAGGCAGATAACATAGTTTCAGAGATACAATGCGACTCGCTAGTTGTCTAGCTCTGTCCGTCACAGAGCCTGAATGGCCACCACACCCACTTTTATCCCCTGTGGGGTGTGGTCCAGTGACTCAGCTTAATCTCTGGCATGCCTCCTTTTCTGTTGCGTGCGCTTGTCTCTCCGACGCTGGCGTGGATCCAGCCAAGACTTATCTCCATCACTGTCCAACTGCGACTGCTCAGGGATACCTGGCTCTTGGCCAATCTCTTCTCCTTTGGGAGACACCTGAGGCATTGCCAGAGAGGAGGGTCCTGGAGAGGGAGGCCTGGCCAACTCCTCTCCTTCATTTTCGAAGCCTTCTCCCTCCGATAAGATGGGCTCGGGGGTCGGAGTCACAACACATTGCTCCTGCCTCCTCTCAGCCCTACTTGCTCTCAAATGGGGAGGAGAAGGCAGTTCTTTCTAATCTCTGCTGGCCAGCTGCACTGCCCACCCTCTCCACTCAAAGTCTCTGGGCTTCCCTGCAGTAATTGTGCCTCTCCTGTCCCTAGTTCAGCCAGCTACTCATCCAGTCACTCTTCTGTGGCTGCTCTGCTATGGGCAGCCTTGCAGTGCTTGTCTTAGAGCCTCCAGCAACCTCCAGATGTACTCCAACATCCCTGGAACTGGCTCTTTTCACCCAGGGTGGCGCCTAGAGAAGTATCTTGGGTAGCCAGTAAGTTTTAATACTTTATATTAAAGTTTCATCTTTATAATTAGTTCAAAGCTCTTTTGATGAGCGTGGCAAGGCACTTGCTAAACATGTTTTTTCATGTCCTTCTAAGATGCAACCCATTTCTTGCTAGGAGTTTTCTTGTAGGTTAATCAATCCATGGCTGAGAAAGTCAAATTCTTTTCAATGACACCATCTAAATAGCCATTTGTTCACCTCTAGAATATTGCTTTCTCTTCTTTAGGCAGGGGTGGGATAGAAAAATTTCAGCAAATAGTTTACTGCCTGGTTGCTGTGTGGGTGTGGCTATGGGGGTGTGGCCTACTCAGCCTCCTGCACCATTGGGGGGGGGGCGCATTTTCAGACACTGGAGGCTTTCCTGGAACCTCCAGGAAAGTGAAAACAGCCTCCCCCGGGGACCAGAGACCCTCCGGAGGCTGGAAACAGGCACACTTCCAGTACTTCTGGTAGGCCTGTTTTTTGCCCTCCCCAGGCTCCGGAGGCTTTCCTGGAGCTTACAGGAGAGTGAAAATGGCCTCCTCAGACACTGGAGGCCCTCCGGAGGCCAGAAACAAGCCCTTTTCCAGACTTCCAGTAGGCCTGTTTTACAACCTCCCAGAGCCTCCGCACGTGCCCTTCACTTACCTGGCATCCAAAAGGGGCTGCATGGAGACTCCTGGGGGGAGCAGGGCAAGGTGGGAAGGGTCAGCCAGTCCTTGGAACAACTGGTTTGGTGAACCAGATTAAAATTAACATCTGGTTCACCTGAGCCAGTCTGAACCAGCTGAATCCCACCTCTGTTCTTGAGCCGCATCCTTTCTTTGGAACAACCTATACTCCCCGATTCTTTACCTTCTTGCCCAGGGATTTCTTCTTCCAATGTAATTGGTCTTCGTGTATATGATCAGCGTAGAGGGATAATCTGTAAAACTGAAGAAACCCAGTCGCTTGTCATTAACTCTTTAGTTTCTAATGTAAATTACCTTAAACCAGATACATTAAAAAATGGAGGCAAATCTAAAGGAAAAGAATGAAATACTGATGAAGAATTATTCATGTCTTTAAGTTTGTTTGCAGACAGGCACAATTCAGAAATGAGTGTTACAAGGAAAAAATAATATTGACGTAGTCTTTCGAGATTTTATATTTTTCCTGTTGGGAAAAAAAAGTATTAAAGAAAAGGATATCATAATGAAAATCATTTATCAGAAATGTACATAGGGAATTCATAGCTATGTTCCAGTTGCCCAGAACTATACCTACAGACTGTTCTTATGTGGTTTGTATAGTTGATTTGTTATTTGCTAGCTGATTATATCCATTTCCTGTATATGTGAGCTCAGTGGACCATTGTTACACTTTATGAGTCATAAACATCAGGTTTAAAATATGAACATGCTGCATGCATTGCCAAAATACATTATGGAGACATTATATTTGATTTGTTCATTTTTCTACATCTATATTTTATTTGGCTACATAAATTTCCCTGTATGAAAGAAAAATACTTAAGGTGCTATTATTTTAAGATTTTTAATATATATATACAGTATATAAATGTAATCAGATAATAAACTCAATTGAAAAATTGACCTAACATTGTAGCAGAGAATTAATACACAAATGCTGAAAGTATAAATCCATATTGCAACATCCAGTAATTATAGGGTTCCCAATGGTACTCACAGTTCTATAAGGAATTAAGGATTGCTGTATAGAGAGAATAAGGTATGTGTTGCTGCAAATGCGTTAACAGCGATGAGTGGAAGGGTTCACATATGTAATGAGCAGGCTTTAGGTTTCATGCTGAATGTTCTCTAAATTTGTTTGTGCCATTGTTCCACTCTGTGTTCATGCCAATAGACCTTGAAGAAAGTGCTCATCGCATGTCTGTACACTGTCTAGACATTCTGTGCAATCTCCATTGTTCTTATGGGGATATCGTATTTTATAAGTTCTCTAGCATATTTGCTGGTCAAAATGCATTGTCTCCAGAAATATTAACTTTGTATTATTTCTAATTCACTGGCTCCATGCTATCCGTTATGTTTATGTCACCGTTGGCGCTGCCTTTTTCCACTCGGGTGACAAATGGTGGCTTACCGATGTACCAATTGCAATTACCTGCAGCATCTCCAATGAACTATAAAACTGTGGTGGCCTGACTGCCTTAGCGCTGGTAACAATCACATTACCATAGATGAGGGGTTGTAATATAACTCCTTTCCCTTGCCAATAGAGAGAAAGAGAGAACAGAAAATATGCTAAATGCTTAGGCTTCTACTCCCCCCCCCTTTCCTGCCATCCATTAAAATGCTTTGTAAGAAACAAAGATTTGTGAACTGTTCACTTCCTTTTTTCTTTCCTTCCTTCCCACCTCCTTCTGCTATGTCATTTGGAAAATTAGCTTCTTAATGGATAGAAAATCATCCCTCCACGCACATAAATGCAATTCCTTCTCCTCAGACCTTCAGGTAGGACTGATCAGCAACTCTCAATGAGGTTGATGTGACTGTGACAGATGTCCTATTGATTAGCAGATTTAATTTGGCTGATCTAGCTGGCTAGATGGGTGTCCTCTTTCTTTCTCACTGCTAAGTGTACCCATTCCTCAATCGCATACCTAGAGGAATAAGACAACCACAACAGAAAGGAGTATATCACTCTTCAGTCAATGCTCTGTGGTAAACGTCTCTCCTACTACAACCTCCAAACAAGCTCAGTGCCCATTTATATGACTGGCAACTCTAGGCATTCTCTTTTTCTTCTTTTCTCAGCATATCAGCTGAACTGTTTCTTCTGCCATTATCACTCAGATCTATCTGCAGGGTATTGGCAGAAAAGTCAAGATGGTGTCTGTGATGATGCAATCAAAATTATGCTTGTGGCTACCATCTTCACTACTTTAACCACACCCTTCAGACACCTCTGCTGTCCTGTTTCAGGTTTCAAACATGTACATAGTTGTTAGGAGACAGCAAGCAATTTATTCAAAGCTAAGTAGACAAATGGCCAACAAGTAATGAAGCATAAATCTGAGACTCTGGAGAAAAGGCTTGCCTGAATAGATTTCACTTTCCTCAAAAGCAGACTGAAGAATAATCAAAGTTCAATCTGGAGTTTGTCATGATTCATTAGCCAGTCCAAGGTCAGAGTTCAAGTTTTTCACCCAAATGGGAAGCAGCAATACACAGGAGGTCAAATGGTTGTTTCCAGTAAGGAAATGTGGGTCAGCACTACGTCTTAAATAATGCTACAGTCAGCGGTTTTCAATTAAGGCAAGGTAGTCTTGCTTAATGTCTTTTCTTTTGTTCTATTCTATTTCTCTGTTCCACATTTTGTCATTTGACTGCTCCAGATGTTCTGAGGCTACTTCTGCTTGTTTAGAAAGCAGAGGGAATGGTCTTAAAGGATAGGAGGAAGAACTGCTGCCACGTTAAGAGAACTGATGAAAAAAATGAGTCCAATCAGACAGGCTATTTTATCGTTCACATAAAAATAAAGGGAGGGAGGTACATTCAGACTTCCAAGATTCTGTTACTATCAGTTTATAACAGAAAGCTGTATCCACTACAGGATTTTAGTAAGGCATTTGACAAAATATACCACAGCCTACTTCTTGGTAAAATAGAAAAGTGTGGAATAGACAGCATCACCACTAGGGGCGGGTTTCAAAACCCATCACTACCGTTTTGCTTGTGGGTGCGTGCACCCTCACGGGTGGGTGGGCAGAGCCTCCCGCCACCGCAACTACCGGTTCGCCCGATCCAGAGTGAACCGGTAGCAACCCACCACTGATCACCACCCAATGGATTCGTAACTGACTGACCAACCACATTCAATATGTAGTCCACAATGAAGCTACACTGACGTTGAGGGAAACATGCAGTGGGGAACCACAATGTTCTGTCTTAGTTTCAGTACTCTTCAAAGTTTTCATAAATGATTTAGATGAAAGGATAGAAGGAAACAAAATCTGCAGGTGATGCCAAGCTGGAGGTAATAGGCAACACTTTTAGAAGATAGGATCAAGATTTAGAAGGATTTTGACATAGTTGAACATAGGGTCTTTTCCAACAAAATGCAATTGAGTGTCTAATGGAATAGAATAACTCCAAAGTCCTTCCAAGCTTATGACTCTATGGAATAATAAAAGCAGCACATCTATCATTCCCCACCAATGTGTCCTGGGCCATTCTTCCAGGAATCCTTCAAGGTGCTTGCCACTTTGGATTTCAATAGGTCAAAGAGATCTGAAAGGTTAGTCAGGCAAAAAGCACTTTGACCAGAGGCCTTCCTTGATGGAAACTAGCTCACATTTATTTTGCTAGCTGTGGCCTATTTAAAAGGATTTGCAGTAAGATAAATGAACTATATTCCAAATAACCCAGTCTTTAATACAGGGCAAAAATTAATGCATGGAAAAGGAATTCTGAATTATAAAGGGAATGAAAAAATCCTACTCAGCAGAACAGGATAGCATTAATTCAGATAAAGAAAATTGATAATGAGGATCAGATTCAACAAAGCATCTTTAAACATCTACCAAAACTCCAGTGGTCTGCTACAGTTACTGTCAGGCTTCAATCCAGAATGCTGCGGTAAATCTCTGCTCTCCAATTACTAAACCTCCTATTCATTAAACATCTTAACTTGACAAAAGATTCTTAGATTCAAGTAGATTAGGATTCCAATAGAAAATATATACAGTATATACCATATTTTTTGGAGTATAAGACACACTGGAGTATAAAACGCACCTATCTTTTTTGGTGAGGAAAAGAAGAAAAAGAAATCTGCCTCTGCCTCTGTGCAATTTTGCCTTGTTGCAGCAAACTGCAAACTGCCTGCTTTACTTTCATTTTTGTTTTCAGCATAGCTTGATTAGCACAAGGGAAAAAAAATCTGCTCCAGCAATTTACCTCTTTGCAATAAGCAGCAGAGTCCTGTGCAAAACAGCTGAGAGCAAATCAGCTGAGAGTTGGGAGGCCGATCCAATCAACTTGTGCTAATTAGGCTGTGCTGAAGCTGAAAGGAGCTGTTTTTTCTTGCCGTTTGCTTGCAAGGAGGTAACTGCTGGGAGGCAGAGGCCAAAAGGTGGGGGCCAATGGGTGGGCAGGGCTACATTCGGTGTATAAGACGCACCTAAATTTTCTCCCCCTTTTAGGGGGGAAAAAGGTGTGTCTTATACTCCGAAAAATATGGTATGTAGCTCCAGGTTGAACTGTTGAGTCCTTGGTGCTCTCTTATGTTTAGTGGTTTGTTTCTAGATGTTTCATTCTCCAACTAGCATCAGAGATAGTGAGTGTGGAGTTTTCTCCTTATTTATATGGAGCCTTGCACCGCCAGTGTTGGTGGGGGTGTGTTTTATCCTTAGTAGTTTCTTGATTGTTTGTCTGGTGTTAATCCCTGTTTATCTGGTGTAGGTTTCAAAGGATGTGTTCTGGACTTTTAGTTTTTTTTTATTTTCTCTTTTGAATGGCATCTAAAAATGGGTTATCTCTATGTGTCTGTTGATAGCTGATTTGTCTAAACGCCAAGCTTTCAGGAATTTCCCAATGTTTTTAATTTAGCTTGATCTACGATGCTCAGTTTCCAAATTGAAACTATGATTGTATCTATCCATGTGCTTTGAGATTAAGAAGTTTTCATTGTGTTTTCTAACTGCTAGATAGTATTCATGGATATGCTCTGCTAATCTTCTGCCTATCTGCCCTACATAGTGGCTATAAATTTCTTTACACTGTATTTTGTAGATGACTCATAGAGTTTTGTTGCAGTTGTTTCACATTGGTTTTGGAGGGCTTTAGTTGGTTTAAAATTATGTAGGGGACAAGTATGCATGCCGACTTAAAGCAAAATATCTTACTTTTTGTGGAAGGTGGAACAATATGTGAGTTTCATTCAAAAATATTTTGGCATTAAGACAATCACTGAATATGACACACACAATTTATATTAATGAAAAGAAAACATAGATGTGGGCAGCAAATTTAACTATATCAAATAACAAACTGCATAAAAAGGGGAGAAAAACCTATTACCCATCTGTTAATTTGCAATATTTGTAGGCATATGGGTATAATTGGGAGCCAGACTATAAGTGATTATATTTGCCATGCTGTGTGATGAATTGTATGTATGGGAATAATTCTTGCTTAAATTTAATTAAACTTCTATTTTATATATATATACTGCTATTTTGCCATTGCTGCATATTTTCTAAATTCAAGCTCCCAAGCAAATATTGTGAGAATTGTATCTTTCTTCCAGTGATAAAGAAGATTTATTCTTGTTGCTATAAGCATATCTTACCAAATTATGATGTTTCTTGTTGATTTTTTTCCTAAGATTATATCTAGTAAGAAAAGTTGTGGTTTCAATTTAAATTCCCTAATTTTCTGCATTATATTATGCATGTCTTTCCAGTAGTTGGGTTTTTTCTTTGTATGTAATAAAACACTCCTTGTATTTCATGACATTTCCAACATTTATTACTTTATGACTTGTCTATCTTAGATATGATTGATGGAGTTGTATACCATCTGTAAAACATTTTGTACCCATTTTCCTTAGGTTAAAACATGGTATAAATTTTATAGATTTAGTCCATAACTCTTCCCATTGCTGTGTTGTAACTGTTTCTTTAGAGTTTTGCATATATTTTATCACACAGTTTTTTATTTATTCTATCTATGTGTCACATATAAGTGAAATATTATATATTGGCCATATTTGCTGATGTTATTGCCAGTAACTCAGTGGCTGGGAGTAAGCCCTTGTTCAACCCAGAATGCATTTTCTTTTAAAGTATTTTGGGTCCCAAAACTAGGAAGAAACCCTAATTTCCCTGTGCTGAGGGAATAAAAATACGAATTTAGATCATATTGTTCTAGTATTATATCATCTATTGCTGTCTTTCACTATCTCTATCTCTATCCATTTATCTAACTATAATTAATTAATTCCTAGAATTCAGTTATTTTCTATTAAAAATGGAATTACATTGCAAAAAAGAAGGGTGAGAGATTTTGAAACATTTTATCTCCAGGTAAGACTTTTTTTAAAAAAACTGTGGGCTATGTTGAATTAATACATTATTACCAGTAGTTCATTTCCGGTCTTTCCAGCAGATTAGTTGCTTGTCTGAGTTCTTGAAATGGGAATGATGAGGTGCTGAAGAAATTAAGGTACTTCCTGATTAGCTCATTTGTTCTAGTCTACTATAGCTTAATGAGAACTTACTACTTGAATTTGATATGTTTTTTTAATTGGTAACATTTCTGTGCAATTTCATATCAGATGCCTGGTGAGTTTTAAGAACCTTGTATCCTGTGATTGTGAGGGAAATATAACCAAATTCTGAAGATATCTGTTTCAGGAATTTGCCAACACTTTCTAAGCTTAGAAGATAAGCAAGATCAGGGCAGCAGCAACATTCTTCAATGTTACTGCAAAGAATACGATATTAAGTCACCAAGAGTTAAAAAGACATTATCTTCACCATTTTTATACCTTCATTCAAGTTGAAATAATAGAAATATCTTTTGTGACAAAACCCAAAATATTGAACCATTATAATATCACTCGACATTTGGAAAGTAAATTTTAAAAGCAACTAGGTTTTTGGTATTAACTGAAAGTAGCAGTTTCATAATTTTTCAACACAGAAAGATAATTACATTCTTTGGATGTGTGCATAATGTCCTCCTTTATTATTATTTTTTTGGTGTATGTATGTATGTGTATGTGTGTGTATGTATGTATGTATGTATGTGAAGTGATACTTTTCCTGTCAAATGTATTTTCATCTGAAATTTTGTCAGGTAGAGATTGTTTTAAGAAGAATTTAATTTAATGCATTTTTCATTACTTCATTACAATATCAGCACAGATGCTTTTATTATTATTATTAATTAATTTATTTATTGGTTCGATTTATATGCTGCCCTTCTCCGGAGACTCAGGACGGCTTACAATGCGTTAAGCAATAGCCTTCATACTTTTTGTATATGCCTGCTTAGTAGGGCTTTCGGCCCCCCCTAAGCGGTGTTCTTTTTTATACAAAGTCAGCTTATTGCCCCCACAATCCGGGTCCTCATTTTACTTACCTCAAAAGTCAACCTTGAGCCTGGTGAGATTCGAACTTGCAGTAATTGCAGGCAGCTGATGCTAGTTAACAGCACTTTAGTCTGCTGCGCCACCAAGGCTCTTGGTTAGTTGTACAGTCAGCCAGTGATTTAGACTGCGTCTGGCATTTTTATCCCCCTATGAATTCCTTCCCAAGATTCTGGAATAGGCAGCTGTTGTTGTTTGATGATGTTACAGATACTTCTTGCAGGATAGAGCTGCCTTTTACAATTTACTAATGATGATTTTGTCAGTGCTGATGGCATTGAGATGGTGCTCCTGT
Source organism: Ptyas mucosa (assembly GCA_012654045.1). NCBI lineage: Eukaryota > Metazoa > Chordata > Lepidosauria > Squamata > Colubridae > Ptyas > Ptyas mucosa. The sequence goes on along the minus strand of WNWU01000011.1, from coordinate 22,816,216 downwards.
TGCTTTGGATTGCACCCAAGACAACTTATGTAATAATACAAAGGTACTATTTTTCCTTTTTTAAAAAAAAAAACTACAATTGTTCTACTTCTGTTTGAAGAACTTTTGTATTTTATTTACTTCTTTCTCTCATATTCTGCTGTCTCCACTATCCAACGTTTTTATCCTTCCTCTCAACAATTGTTAAGGCTGGGGTGTTGTGTGGTAGATGCTTGTCTGTTTGAATTCTAAAGTCCCGGAGCACTTTAGCTTCTTTATTTTCTATTACTTTGTCTATTTTGTGTTCCCACATGTTCTTGCTTCAGGCAAATTATATATATATATATATATATATATATTGCAGATTTTCCAATGTACCACTGCTGCTCCTTTGTCATGTCATTTTTTTTTAATCAGTCTGTACAATCTTCTTGCAGGAGCTAATTAGATGGTCCACTGTTTTTTTCATCTTCTTTGCAGAGATAGCATTTGCTGTTGGTTGCTGTCTTCCCAATAATGGGAAGCATTTGTTGTTAAGGCTTGAACTTGTGCAGCAGAATTAGCCCCTCTGTTTCTTCAATTTTTTTTCAGTCTTATATATTGTCAGGTTTTATTGTTCTCTGCTTTGCCTGTACATTTTTTAAAAATGTACTGACCATGTAATGCTTTGTCTTCCCATGCCTCTTTTCTGTTCTTCATTTAGTTTTTCTTGTAGGCCAGTTTGATCTCTCCAGTACTCGGTAGGCCTTCATGGTATACTAGCTTCAGAGCATTTTCTTTACTATCCTCCAGAAATTCTTCCAATGCCTCCCCCCCCCCCTTCTTAAACTGTCTGGTGCACTTGCAACATTTCATACCCATGCATGTTCCTTGGTAAGTAGAGGCTGTCAACATCATTGCATGGATGAAAGATGTTTCATTCTCATTATTTTTCTGGTCTTAGTTTTGCTTGAATCCAGTCCACTATTCCAGCTATGTTTCTAATGACCAGGATTGCCAGGTGTTAATTGCTTGATATTTCATCTACTGAGTTTGGATTCATTTTCATGATATATTCACTTCTAAGTTTCTTCTTGACTTCAGTGTGCTTGGTATTGTCAACCTGAAGGATGTCTGGGTATTGTAATGAACTTCTTGATCTAGACTTTTGGTATTATTTCAATAGGACATTTTGATCCCTTCAGTTTTTCGTGTTTGCTCTCCAGTCCAAACTCAACTGCAATATCTTGACTTTATATACTGCAATATCTTGACTTTATATACTATATAAAAGTAATTCTGCTTCAAATTGTGTTTTTTCCATACAGCTTCAAATTGTCCATGTAAAGAAGAAGGAATAGCCTGACAGATGCTTTTGATGTTTGATAGCCATGGCTTGACTTGTTCAATACTGTTGACAGAGGAATCAATGCAATGACAAACAGTAATGGTGATAGTGAGTCTCCTTGAAAGATTTCTCTCTTGATATTAACCTGTGCCAGTCTATCACCACTGACCAGCAATTGTGTCTTCCATTCTGCAATTGATCTTTGCACAAAGCATCTGATATTTCCACTGACTCCTGTTATTTCCAAGTATTTGATTATAAAATCATGTGGCAGGGAGCCAAATGCTTTTCTATAATCAATCCAAACTTCATTCAAGTTGATCTTCCTTCTCTTGCAGTTTTCATAACCATCTTGTCTATTAGGAATTATACTGTAGCTGTTATTTGCTACTTTATTATTTCCTAGTGCTTCTTTAATTTTCCTTATTTCTAGGTGATATTCGTTGATTGGGTACAGGTAGTTCTCAATTTACAATAGTTCATTTAGTGACTGTTCAAAGTTACAATAGCACTTTAAAAAGTGACATGACCATTACAGCCACTGCAACATCCCCATTGAAATTTCTGCAGTGGTTCACTTAACAACTGTGGTAAGAAAGGTTGTAAAATGGGGCAAAATTCACTTAATAAATGTTTTATTTAGCAACAGAAATTTTGGGCTTAATTGTGGTCATAAGTTGAGGAATACATGTACTCTTTGATCTTCTTGTTCTTCGGCTTCTTTTATTTCACCTCTTCTAGCTTGTTTGCATCTTATCTTATCATACTACTTTTATTTTCCCACCTTGATCTTCCATTTTGGTGATACGCTGTTTGTTTGTTTTTTGCCCTGTGTGTTAATTTTGCATGCAAGGTATTTGGTTATAATTGTAGCTATGCTGAACACATTACTACATTAATATATTACATTATTCTTATAAAACTTGCATTGCAAAATTGAGAGAAGTGAATGTTTGAAATGATAATTAAGTTTAAGATGATATATTAGTTCCAAAATGTGAAATCAGGTAAACTCACACTCTGTTGGGAACAAAACAGATTTCTTTCTCGTTGTTAAGTAAAACAAAATGGCAATGAAACTGTCATTGGCAGTAGTACATTAATATACTGGATATTCTAAACAATCAATCAGTGTTCTATTTCACTAAGTGCAGAAAGATCTCACACAAATTAGTTCTCGTTCCTGCTTTAAGGAAAGATAGCTAGTAAAAAGTATTGAAAATTGGAATATATTTCAATCCTTAATATTTCTGCATGTTTTTGGACAGTCCTATTTAACTACTTACTAAGATTAGGAAACCAAATTATCATTTACACAAAACATTCCTTCTCTCTTCCTCCTCTCCCCTTTATCTGCTCTGAAGTGCTCTTTGTTAAGAGAGCTGTTTCAGAAGAGCCTACTTTAATTCAATATCTCCATTTTTGTCCAAATCACAATTTGGAAACACCTCAATTTTAACATCCCAATTTGAATGGACAAGATGATCTTTATCTTTAAAAGCAACATTAATCAACAAACCTGCTTTTTGACCGGATCTTTCCCCATACACTCACACATTAGGAAACTGACTTTTTTTACTTTGTAAATGATGTTCAACAAGATATTTTTCAGTGTGCATGCTATACAGTAATGGGTTCCACTTACCTTCTCTTTGGAATCAGGAGTGCATGTGCGGTGCTTCTGCGCATGCGCAGAGCATCAGTGATGACACCTGGGTGGGTGAGCAGAGCCTCCCACCGCCGCCGCTACCAGTTCGCTTGAACCGGGTCGAACTGGTAGAAACCTACCACTGATTCTATATTATGCTTCTATGTTTAGAAGCATCTCTATAACATTAGATGCAATTAAATCCCCCATATGATATGCAAAATGTGAGGTAGAATGTGTAAATGAAGCTACATCAAGGAAAACACTGACATTAGTTCTTGTACTTTCCTTTCATTGCATTATTTTTTCTCTTTTCTTTCTCTTCTACATTTTTAGACTGTTTTCTATGATTCCCTTCTGCTGAAGTTCAAAGATTTGTTGACTGTACCTGTATTAAAACAATACCACATCAAAATTTAGCAATTTTCATCAACTATGATGAAAACCGCTATTTGAATTTATCTCCCCCATTCTGAGATCATTAATGAGGTAAACTCACCCTATGTGCCTCAGGCAGAAATAGCTTAAGTTTCATGTGCTGACAGTAATTAATTTATGGCAAAACTGTAGCTAGGTGTGCAAAATGTGTGAGCGTCTTTGCCTGACAAGTAACAATTTCACTCAGAAATAGAAAAATGGGCCTGCTGGGGTGTGAATAATGCTAAAGGCAGCATTTTCTATAATCTCCTCTGGGAGCTGTGGCTTTTGTTCAACCTTCAGTAGCTCAAGTATGGTGTATTTGGATCCCTTTCACTTCCTCCTTGTAGGGAGTACCTCAGACTATATTTTTCTATTACACAGCCTAATAATTTAGAGGATATTAGGGTCAGAAAGATTCTGCTGGAAGAGTCGATCTGAAGGTATCATACAGCTCTTCAATTCTACAATATTCTTTTGTCACTGAAATAAGTAGGCGCAACTTCATGCATACAATTTATGCTCTAATCTGGGGGGAGGGACAAACTGGTGGCCCATGGGCCGGATGCATCACACATAGGCCACGCCCATCCCAGCTCCGCGAATGGGAAAAATGTCACAAAAAGTCATGTGATGACAATGTGATGCAGCAAGTTTGACACATGTGTTCTAATCCTTGCATTTCCTGAGTGCTGAAAGGCAAACCATTTCATAATTGATTATTCAATTATTATTCAAGATTTATTCAAGTTTTTTCAAAGATAGGATATAGGGTTAGAAGGTTGGTTTGAAAAAGAAACTAACTTCAGTCTATGACTGATCCAATAGAATATTCTTAAAGCTTTTAGTTCAAAAAGAGATTGACTAGGTCAGAATCTTATGAATATATATTCAAAGTATCAGCACTAAACTACTAAGCTCCAGTTTCTACTTAACAGAATTGAGGAGGCTACCTGAAGTACAAAAATTCTTGGAAGAAATCTGTACCTGATAATCATTTTTTTAATTTTTTTAAATTTTATTTCAAATTTGTATACCGCCCTTCTCTCTGAGGACTCAGGGAGGTGTACAGCCAAATAAAAACATACAATACAAACATTAAAAACAATTAAAAAACATATCTCTGTGCCCCAAATTTAAAAAGACAAACCAATTAAAATTATTAAAAGAATTTGTTAAACCAGCTTAAGCTTGCTGAAATAAGAAAGTTTTAAGGGGCGCGGCGGAAGACACCGAGGTCTTGGATTCTCCTTCTCTCTGGGGGCAGCTGATTCCAGAGGGTAGGTGTCCCCACAGAGAAGGCCCTCCCCCTGGGGGTCACCAGCCTACATTGTTTGGCTGATGGCACCCCGAGGAGGCCCTCTCTGTGGGAGCACATGGGTCGTTGGGAGGTTGTCGGTGGCAGCAGGCGGTCTCGAAGGTAACTAGGTCCTATGCCATGGAGCGCTTTAAAGGTGGTAACCAACTCCTTGAAGTGCACCCGGAAGACCACTGGGAGCCAGTGCATCTCATGCAGGAGCGGTGTTATGTGGGAGCACCACATAACATGCGCGGCCGCATTCTGGACCAGCTGGAGCCTCCGGGTGCTCTTCAAGGGGAGCCCCATGTAGAGAGCGTTACAGTAGTCTGGGAGAGAGGTGACGAGGGCATGAGTGACTGTGCACATGGAATCCCGATCATGAAAGGGGCGCAACTGGTGAATCAGGTGAACCTGACAAAAGGTCCCCCTGGCTACAGCTGTCAGATGTTCCTCCAAGGACAGCTGCATATCCAGGAGGACACCCAGATTGCGTGCCCTCTCCGCGGGGGCCAGAGACTCGCCCCCAATAGTCACCGATGGAGTCAGCTGACTATATCGGGATGCCGGGAACTACAGCCACTCAGTCTTGGAAGGGTTGAGCTTGAGCCTAATCGTAGAAATGATTTGCTTGGATAAAATGATTTATTGGGAATATTCGTCACAAGAGTCCCAGTTAAATGTTTTAGGAACATATTTTATATTTTGCATCAAACAGGATTATGTAATATTACTCTAGCAGAGTTGTTTATCACAACCATAGAATATTATCCTACCAGATCATTTTCTGTGATCTTCTAACTCCTGTTTCCTGAGTTCTGGAGGATCTGGATACACAGCTCCATCTGAGATCAAGAACTAAGGTGTAAATACATTTTTATAAAAGGGAGGTCACACACCCTTACCTGGAATGGGGAAGCACAGATATCTATTTTCCAGGGCTAAGATTTCTATAATTGCAATAAATAAACCACCAATTGTCCCAATGGTTTTTTGAACTTAGATTGTGTTAGTAATAGTCCAGTAAATTCAGACTAATGGTAAGCTTACAACTATGTAGCTATTAGTCACCAAATAAATGTGGTTGGGTGAAAGAGCAATGGCAAACTTGAGTTCTTCCTGCAGCAGTGTTTTTGCTGTTTTCGCAACAGAACAAAGAATGTTATTCCTGTGTCAACTCAGAAAGCTCAACCTGCCCAAAAAGTGTTGATACAGTTCTTCAGAAGAATTATCAAGTCTGTCATTTATACTTCTATAACTCTCTGGTTTGATACTACTACCAAAGAAGACAGGTAGAGACTTCAACTGATAATTAGGACTGCAGAAAAAAACTATTGCAATCAGCCTGCCTTCCATTGAGACCTGTATACTGCACGGGTCAGAAAGAAGGCTGAGAAAATAGCTACTCCTCACTTCCTGGCCATAAATTGTTTCAACTCCTCCCCACCAGGATGGCGCTATAGGGCGCTGCATGTCAAAACAACTAGACACAGAGATAGTTTTTTTCCTCATGTCATCACTCTATTGAACACCTAATTACCATAGTATTTTCTCATGTCTAAGTATAATTACCCATATAGTATGGCTGTATTATTTATGTCCTCCTCATCTGTTCCACTACCTTCTCTTATTGCATCATTATTATGATTATTATTACTCTGATATTATTATTATTACTTTGATGTTTTGCTTGTACAGTGAGAGTTTATGCACCACAGACAAATTCCTTGTGTGCCTAATTGTTGTTGGCCAATAAAATATTTTATCTATCTAGATTGCCTGCTAGAGTTTATGCTAAACTTTCCTACTCATTAGCCTGCAGGAAGCATACCAAAGGCTACCTCATATGACATACAATAGCATATTAAATGTGATAATAACTGCTACACCCAATGATTCTAGTGAAACAGACAGACATTATTCAAGCCCCCACAAAGACATATATCTTAAAGAGAGCAATGAACTATTGATACTATTTAATATAATACATTGTTTTAATGCACTGTTTTAAACAATATTGTATTTCCATGCATGTCATCCTCAGCTAGATTGGTTAGTAAATTCAAGTTTGGAGCAGTTTAATAGCAACCAAAATATGTTTCAGACTTGTGTGGATTGTACTTGCTTCATTAGATATGCAGAATATCATTGTACGATAAGAATATCAATTTAACTGTGGTTAGGTAATAGGGAGAAATGAGGATGCAGAGATGTCCAGTCACAATTAAAAATGGAAGATGGAACAATGCAAATTATCTATTGATAATGGACACTCACAATTTATTAGTGGCCAATGATCTCAAATTAGAAAGGCCAATCAAAATTTCTGACAAGTGGATTCATGAATTTGCTTTGTTCATTTTTTTTTACTTTGCAGTACTAAAAAAAGAGGAGGAAGAAGAGGAGGAGGAGGGTTACAAACAGTGTTCCAAGCCAAATATTTGGCATGAAAGTACAGGTAGCTTTCAACTTACAACCTTTCATTTCGTGATGTTTGAAAGTTAAAACTGCATTGAAAAAGTGACTTATAATTAGTCCTTGCACTTACTACTTACTATTTGCAGAATTCCCCATGGTCACATGATCAAAATTTGAGTACTTGGCAATCAGCATGTATTTATAATGGTTGCGGTGTCCGGGGGGGAGGTCATGTGATCGCCCTTTGTAACATTCTTCGCCATCTTCTGACAAGAAAAGCCAATGGGAAATCAGGATTCATTTAGTGACTGTGTGATTTCATTTAATACTGCAGTAATTTGCTTAACAACTGTGGGAAAAAAGGTTGTAAAATCAGGCCTGGCTCATTGAACGACTGCCTTCCTTAGCAATGGAAATTCTGGTCCCCATTATTGTCATAAATCAAGGATTACCTGCAATCTAAACCAGCACCAAATAGCAACCGCACTGGACTAGATTTCAGGGATGCACATTTTCTGCATCTATTTCCATCCAGCAGCTATTTCTGAATGTTATTAGGTTGCTAAGAGATAGACGGATAAGAGAACATTGAGTTTCTTTCAGATACGTATAGATGTCCAATTATTTAATCATTTCCTCACAAGAGCTGTTCTTATGAAGCATAAATTTAAATAGGAACAAACACTACAAAAAGAAATAAAAGGGTAGCTAGTGAGAATGAAAGATTGCCCTTTATCTGCCCGTTTGAAGAGCTAGATTAAAGAGCCGGCTGTTTTAAAATTCATATCAGTTACATTGAATTCTGTCCAGATTTTTCAAAGATGGATTGTTGCATATTAATAGATTGAGATTGAGGGGTAGAGAATGGAAAATAATAATAACCATTTTATGCTCTTGTAAGAGACTTAAGAGCTCTTGGGAACAGCCAGCAGAGGTCCATATAACTACATAAACTATAATTATATGTAATGTGGGAAAATTAACAGGAGTTGGATTTAACAGCTGAAACACTGAAAAGGAAAAAAAAATACATGGTACTGTTTTATTGGTAATGCCTTATAAAAAAAGGTAAAAAAACAAAGGCCCAACTCTGAGGTCATGACAGGCAGTGCTTGTAGCATGTTTATCGTTTTATCGTTCGTTTTATCATTTATTTGATTTATATACCGCCCTTCTCCCCGAGGGGACTCAGGGCGGTGAACAGGCAGAGATAAAAAACATAAATACAAAATTTAAAAATGAATTAAAACCAAATTAAACAATTGCCCAACAATTCAAACCCATTTTTTAAAAAAATATATAGATCCCAGATCTAAAAATTTGGATTATACAATTTAAAATTTTCTTATAAAAAGGGGAGATACTATGCCAGGCCCGCTTGATGGAATAAAAAAGTTTTTAACTCACGGCGGAAAGCACGAAGGTCCGGGATCCGCCGAATCTCTGGGGGGAGATCGTTCCAGATAGTGGGTGCTCCCACAGAGAAGGCTCTCCCCCTGGGGGCCGCCAGTCGACATTGTTTGGCCGACGGCACCCGGAGGAGTCCTTCTCTATGGGAGCGTACCGGTCGGTGGGAGGCTATTGGAGGTAGTAGGCGGTCCCGTAAGTACCCGGGTCCTAAGCCATGGAGCGCTTTAAAGGTGGTAACCAACACCTTGAAGCGCACCTGGAAGACCACCGGGAGCCAGTGCAGTTCGCGCAAGAGCGGTGTCACATGAGAGCGCCACGTCGCTCCCATCACCACCCGCGCGGCTGCACTCTGCGCCAGCTGGAGCCTCCGGGTGCTCCTCAAGGGGAGCCCCATGTAGAGAGCATTACAGTAGTCCAGGCGGGAGGTGACAAGGGCATGAGTGACCGTGAGTAAGGAGTCCCGATCCAGAAAGGGGCGCAACTGGCGGATCAGGTGAACCTGATGAAAAATCCTCCCGGACACGGCCATCAGATGGTCTTCTAAAGACAGCCGTGAGTCCAGGAGGACGCCTAAATTGCGCGCCCTCTCTGTGGGGGCCAATGATTCGCCCCCAATAGTCAGCGATGGTACCAGCTGACTATATCGGGACGTCGGTAACCACAGCCACTCAGTCTTGGATGGATTGAGTCTGAGCCTGTTCTTCCCCATCCAGATCCGCACGGCCTCCAGGCACCGGGACATCACTTCAAGGGCATCGTTGGGGTGGTCTGGGGTGGAGATGTACAGCTGGGTGTCGTCAGTGTACTGATGATATCTCACCCCAAAACCACGAATGATCTCACCCAGCGGCTTCACATAAATGTTGAACAGGAGGGGCGAGAGAACCGATCCCTGTGGCACCCCGCATATAAGGGGCCTAGGAGTCGATCTCTGCCCCCCTGCCAACACCGACTGTGACCGGTTGGAGAGAAAGGAGGAGAACCACTGTAACACAGTGCCTCCCACCCCCAACTCTTCCAACCGGTGCAGCATGATACCATGGTCGATGGTATCAAAAGCCGCTGAGAGGTCTAATAGGACCAGGACAGAGGAGCACCCCCTGTCCCGAGCCCTCCAGAGATCATCAACCAACGTGACCAATGCCGTTTCCGTGCTGTACCCGGGTCTGAAGCCCGACTGGAATGGATCCAGATACGTTGTTTCCTCCAGGTGCTGGGAGAACTGTCGCGCAACCACACTCTCAACAACCTTCGCCAAAAAGCGAAGGTTGGAGACCGGATGATAATTTACCAACATTGCCGGGTCCAGGGAAGGCTTCTTAAGGAGAGGCCTCACCACGGCCTCTTTCAAGGTGGCGGGAAAATCACCCTCTCCCAACAAAGCATTTATAATCTCCTGGAGCCAGCCTCACGACACCTCCCGGGAAGCCAGTACTAACCAGGAGGGACACGGGTCCAATAAACAAGTGGTCGCGTTCAGTCTACCCAGAATCCTGTCCACGTCCTCAAGGATCACAGGATCAAACTCAATCCAGGTAATGGTCTCAAGACTTGCCTCGTCCCCTCCCCCTGGAACCACCCAGTCGGAGTCCAGATCTTCCCGAATCTGAGTGATTTTATCATACAGATATTGAACAAAGTCCTCAGCTCTCCCCTCCAAGGGGTCCTCCCGCGCTTCCTGTTGGAGCAGGGAGCGGGTCACCCTAAAGAGGGCGGCTGGGCGGTTATCTGATGATGCAATAAGAGCAGCAAAATAGTGACATTTTGCTGCTTTTATCGCCACTAAGTAAGTCCTAATATGGGCTCTCACTAGTGTTCGGTTGGATTCAGAGTGACTGGCCCTCCAACTACTCTCTAGGCATCTTTTCCGGCGCTTCAACTCTCTCAGCTCCTCGGAGAACCAAGGGGCCAGTTGAGATCGGCGGCGGATCAGAGGCTGCAAAGGCACGACCCGATCGAGAGCTCCAGCGGCCGCCCTATCCCAGGCGGCCACTAGGTCTCCAGTCAAGGCGTGTGCCAGCGCCTCAGGAACTGGCCCAAGCTCCATCTGGAACCTATCAGGTTCCATCAGGCGCCTGGGGCGGAACCATCTTATCGGCTCCGCCTCCCTGCGGCGGGGTGCAGCGGTTTGAAAGTCAAGACGGAGGAGAGAGTGATCTGACCATGACAAGGGCTCGATGACTAAGTCCCCTATTTCAAGATCACTCTGCCATTGTCCAGAGACGAAAACCAAATCCAGCGTGTTTCCCCCCGTGTGGGTAGGGCCATGAATTAGTTGGGTCAGGCCTATGGCTGTCATGGAAGCCATAAACTCCCGAGCTACCTCCGACGTCTCACCCACAGATGGCAAATTGAAATCCCCCATGACAATAAGTCTGGGGGTATCGATTGCCACCGTGGCGATAACATCGAGGAGCTCGGGCAGGGCTGTTGCCACGCGGCAGGGAGCCAGGTACGTGATCAGCAAGCCCGACTGAACCCCATGACTCCACTTCACAAGGAGGGACTCACAGCCAGTCGTCTGAGGAACAGTGGCCTCCTTCGGTCTCAGACCTTCATTTATAATAACCGCTACTCCCCCGCCCCTGCCCTGTACTCCTGCTTAAAAAACAAACTGGCCTAGATTGACAGGAACTACTATCTGTAGTAAGGTTTAGAGAAGAACAAACAATGTGGATCAAAGAATGGCCATACTTTAACTCATAAGGGAAAAAAAAAAGATTTATCAGACAATGGTTGACACATAAGACACATAAAAACACTCTCACACATCCAAGCTCCAGATAACCTACACATCAAAAAAATGTTTTGGAATGTAAAAATTTAAAAGTCCCAGAAAGAAATACACAGTCCTAGTCTGTGAGTTTTACAAAACAAATTTGAAATGATACCACCCTTTTTAACCAAGTATTATGACAGGACATATCAACAGCAACAATTTACTAAGATACACTTTCATGGCTATGAAGATAAACCTGATATCAGATTGGAAACTTTAACTTGTAGAATATACAGCAATGGAAAAATTAAGAATCTATATACATAGCATGCGTTTGACTAAATTTAATGAAGAATGGTTTCCTTTTACATGGTGTATTATGCAGCAGGGCAAAGTGAAGCATTTGGGAGCATGGTTTATAAAAAGAAAAATAATTGTCCAAATAACTGAAATCAGAAATACATGAAAAATGTAAATGTTTATCGATACTGTAGATCAGTTGGATTACAATAAAGGAGATGAAAAAATTCTTCAACAACATTTATATTGAGAACTAATGGTGCATGTTTCAGGACTTCTTTGTGTACTTATGGATATTATATCTTTGCATCAATAAGAGTTTAAGAGTTTAAGAGTTTATTGGATTTCTATACCACCCTTCTCCCAGAGGGACTCAGGGCGGTGTACAGCCACATTTAAAACACATGAATTTATAAAACTTAAAACCAATTAACAAACAAACAAATGTTTTTTTAAATAATTGAAAAATATCACAAAAGTCATCTGGTCTTAGTTTCTGCTTAGAAAAGGATCCATTAGATACATCTAGTCTCTCTTTCAAGATCTCTAACAATGAGACAACTCAACATACCATGTATATTTTGCACTGGTTGGCAGGTCGTAAAATCAGGAATTTCTTCCTGATGTCTCCCTTGAACCACTTTCCTTGTGGCTTTTTAGCCCAATGGGTCTGCTTTCTAAGACCATGGAAAATAACTCTGGTCTCTTGTGTTATATGTCAGCCTTTTAGATATATGAAGTCTGCTTCTTCATATCTCCTGAACCTTTTCTCATAAGGCTTGATTTCCAGACTCTTCATCTTCGGTAGCCTTACTATAGACTCACTCCGATTTGTCACTGCCCTTTTTGAATTGCAATATTCCATATGGGATTTGATCAGAGCAGAATATGTTGGATTACTTCCTACAATCTGTTGTAATAATCCTATAAATTCTTGTTAATGGATCCCATGATAGTATTTACTATTTTTAGCAGATCAATCAAACTATTGACTGATGTTTAACCTATGGTCAGCCAAGATACTCCTATCCCTTTCACATTGTCATGTTCTGTCATATTCATTTTCCTCAAGTCTCACGGGTTCTTCATGAGTTCTAATAGATTATGAAGAATGATTCTATAATTACTTCTGTTAGTTCTTTTAACTTTCTGGGATCTAATCCATCTAGCCACAGAGATTTAAATTCATTTAAATTAGTAGTTATTTTCTCTTTTACCCTCAACTGCCACTTCCTCATTCCTTCACTGGCATAATCATGAGGCCTTCTGGGGAAAAAAAGATAGAACAAAATAGGAGTGAAGGAGTTCTGCCTTCTTCACATCACCCATTGCCACTTTACTACTTTCTTTCCTCAATGGAACTATGTTCTCTTTGGCTTTCATTTTCTTTCTGATACCCAAATAATCCTCTTTGTGGCATCTCTCCAAGCCCCAGAGTATTTTAAGCATTAGCTTTTCTGACAGAGTTCCTATAATATCTAGAAACTACCCTGTGTTGGGTTTTTTTTTTTTGGTTATGTTTCTCGCCTTCCAATTTCTCTGCATGGCTCTTTTCCCTTTTAATGATTTTAAGGACATTTAAGGCAGGCCTACCAGTTCTCTCCCTCCTTTTCTCCCTCTCTCTCTCCCCCCTGAGGAGTTGTATGTGACTGTAGTCTTTCATTTTGTAAAATGCTCCCCTCCTTCTTGGACTTTTTCTCCTTCACAGTTTCAGGCTGTTGGATTCAATTTAATTTCCATCAAAATCCTTTCTTCTGAAATCCACTATTCAGCCTGCCTTGTCTCAGTTCCTCAACCTCTCAATACCCAAAGCTGAAATATAACATGATCACTTTTTTTCCCAAGGGGCCAGTTACCTTCAGTCTTCACCAATTCCTCCCTCTTGGTTCATATACTACACTCACAAGCCCACACATCCTCCCCTTTTTACTTTCACTTTCTGACAAATGAAGGAGGCAGCAACAGACGACAAGAATCTGTTGAATCTCTGAGTTTTAGCAGACCCGACTCCCAGCAGATATCAGGATAATTGACATCTTCTATTATCACTTTGGTTCATTTGGGATATTTGAGAATTGTGGCTGAAAACCTTTTACCTCAAGTGACTGGCAAAATGATGAGATAGTACCCTATGGACTTCGTTAACAACAACAAAAAAGCTTGAGGAAGAGTAGACACAGAAGCAAAATTCTTTTTTTTTCTTTAAAGAAACCCTGCTGCATTTTGGACACGGAACATTCTGCACAGTTATAGTGTTATACCCACAATTCCATTTTAAATACTTGCTGTTGTACTTGCCTATATGTGCATTTTTACTCTTTCACTTTGCCAGTTTAAATATAATACAACTTGGTATGCATATGTATAAGTCCAGGAAAACTCACTTTCAGAAAGAAAGAAAAAATGATCGGCAATTGTTTTTCTGGAATAGGAAATTGGGAGTTAGGGTAGACATCAGTCTGAAATGTCCTTTGCAAGCCATTTAAACAATTTGCCTCCAGAAGTTGTGAATTTTCCAACACTGGAAGTTTTTAAAAAGAGATTGGATAACTATTTGTCTGAAATGGTATAGGGTTTCTGTTTGAGCAGGGGGTTGGACTAGAAGACCTCCAAGGTCCCTTCCAACTCTGTTATTCTGTTCTGTTCTATTGTCAAAGCATCTCAGTGCAGTCAGATTTTTCTTAAATCAGGTTAGACTTAAGCCTGCATGAGGATAGAGGAGTGGCTTAAGGGAACAATGTTAATACTGTCATAGTCTGAAGACTTACTGATATTGCCAGGTCATTCTGTAATCAGTATGAGCCAGCAGCCATTTATGGTGGCCACAAATAGATAGCATTATCACATACCCTTTGCCAAGAAATGTTGTTCTGGGTCAACCCTGCATTTCATTGATTACTGCTAGAGGCAGGGACTCTTACTTGTGTTCTTTCCTTTTCTGAATTGCTTCTGTTGCTAACAAGTCTTCCTTATTAGCATTATTGTCATAGCACTTATTGTATATGCAGAATATCCCAGTTTTAAAACCCAACAGGAGAATTTGGGCTTTGAATGCCATTCTGAGTTGTCTTTAATTCACCTGAACCTCATTTTTCTCTTTTATATATCTGGCCATCCCTTCACCCGGTCCTTAGAGTTTCTGGATGATACTATATAAAGTTTCAGCCAACTATCCACAGGCTCCCTTAGTATGTTGTGATAGAATTAGTGCGATCATAAAGACTGAATCTCATTCAAAATAAATTTATATTCCATGTCAAGCTTCAGTTCTACTTTTCACAGTTGCCTGGGAATCACATGCCCTCTTACTGGGGAAGATGAAAACAACATACAAGGGAAGTAGTTCTACCTTTTCTTTGTTTTCCCTTTTCTGCCTTTGTAGCCATTTTTATTTAATGAAGCAGCCTTCAGCATCTTCCACTTTTCTCAGCTCTTTGTGACTATTTATTCTACAATTGCTCCACACTTGTGGGCTACCTGTTTACATTCATCCTAGACCTGTGATGGCGAACCTATGGCACGTGTGCCACAGGTGGCACGTGGAGCCATATCGGTGGGCACGCAAGCTCAGATCCAGCACGCATGCATGCGCCGGCCAACTGATTTTCAGCTTTCTGGGCTCACCAGAAGTCAGGAAACACACTGTTTCTGGCCTTTGGAGGGCCTCGGGGGGGGGGGAGGGAAGGCCGTTTTTGCCCTCCCCAGGCTCCTAGAAAGGCTCTGGAGCCTGGGGAGAGCAAAAAACGGACCTACAGGGCCCACCATGCCATTATGTGCCAAAAACAGGGAGAACACGGGGGGGCACATAGAATTATGGATGTGGGCACGCATGTGTGTGACCCCCACCATGTTCCCCCCGCTTTTGGCACGCGATGGCAAAAAGGTTAGCCATCAATGTCCTAGATGGTCTATTTCTTTTGCTTTCAAATATTTACTAAGATTAATATTCAATATTAGGAAGGTGAATGAAGGCAAATATGTGTATCCGAGGATAATGTTGCAGGATCCAATCTGAGGTGGTCACCATTCAATCATATTGGCTTTTGTTGCACTTAATTTTTCTTGCAATGGTTTTTTTAATATCTCCCTTTTTAAAAATTCTCACTCCTCTTAAACTTCTTTTTCCATTAGTTCCCCCTACTTATCTTTATTCTGAGTTCATTAAAATCTCTTCTGTTTTTTTATGTCCAAGATGTGTATTTGACTGCATTCAGCTTAAGTAATTCAGTAATTAAGCTGTTAAATAATTCAGTTTTCAAAATCAAATGCTCCAGTAATGTTATCAGTATTTCCATTTTTATTTTTTATTTTTATTCTCTATTAGCAGCTATAAAGTCAAAGAAAGTTACTTTATTTTTCCATTCCCTGAAGAAGAATGTTGTAGGTAAGACAGGTTAAAATTTTGCTGGAAGGAGCATCCTTGTTTGCTTGCCTGTCGAAGTATAGTGGAATAATTAAAATCCCTCATGTCATCTTTCTTTGAAAGACAGGCAATTTGCTTTATGTGGCATTATGTAATCTTGTTCTTACTTTGAAGGGTGATAGTAGATACCGACAAGCATATGACTTTGATTCATGATTTTAGTTCTTACAGATCAAAAGCCTTCTACAGTATTGCCAAGTTCATCCCCTTTGGGATTTTGAGTGTGGGATGAGTATATTTTGAATATAAAGGAACTTTCTCTATTGCTCTTATTGTAAGATTTTCCAATTTATACTGCAAAGCTTTTTTTTTTTTTTTGGCATGAATCTATTGCTTCTTGGCCATCCTTCTTGTGATATTGGAACGAGATATTGTTATAATTATTTAGGTAACTATTAAATTATTTTAATGTTAACTATTAATAGCAACTATTAATGATTTGAATAACAATGTCCCATCTGTAGAGAGCCACAAAGTGGACCTTGGAGAAGGAATGTGGCAGTTAGTTAAATTGAATTAAGGGAATTGAATTAAGGGAAAATAAGGCATTAGAAAGGGATCATAAGTGGCTCTGACTTAAGTTTCTTTGATACAAGAAATAGAAAGGGGAAAATGGCATCAGGCTTTCAAAATTCTGTTATGTTGGCCTTTATCAATAGAGTCTTATTATTTCTTGTGGATTCTGCTTCCTGATCTGGCCTGTTCTGACAAATTGACATCATCTCATTTTATTATTCTTGTTATTTTTCCAAGTTTCAGAAACTTCCCCAATTTTAGAATAATTCTACAGATGGTCCATTGTAAAAAGAATACATTAAAAACTTACAGAAAAGTTACTTTTCTGAAGAAGAGACAGAAATTACCTCAGGGGATAATCTTTGGAAAGCAGCAAAATGCAAAAGACATTTTGAATATTTGAACTGGAAGACCTTCATAGTTAAACTTGGAAGCTGAGCAATTGTCACATTTTACAGGGTAGAGAGATACATTTTAATAAACCAGTACTTCAAGTAATAGATATAGCATCTTGCCAGAACTTGTCTAGGGAAAAATAAAAATTGCATGTAGGTTGACATTCGGCATGAGGGACAGTATGCTTTTTTATTTTATATTTTTGCAAAGAGTTAAGTGTCAGCTTATCCTCTTTACAGAATATTAAATCTCAACTGTCAGAGGGGTATTTCTTTCTTTTTCCCCTAGATTTATGATGTTAGTATGGTGGGAGTACAGTAAAAATAAAAAGTTTATATCTGGTTGATAGGGAGTATAAAATTAGCTACTTTGAACAGAAAGTGCTATTTGAATACATTGCCGTAATTTTGTAGAACACATATAACTGCCATGACCAAAGAAAATGCCCTCATCTGTTTTTCTATAAGGAAATATGTGCTCAATTGGTACCATTTTTTTTTATACTAAGAGGAATTATATTAACAAAGAAAGAGAGATGCAAAAATATAAAGAATATCACAATTCTGGGTGAATGATCACAATGCAAAACCTCTTTGTATTGACTAATAAGTAAATCCCATTGATTCTGCTGGTCAAACATGTTATTTGACTGCCTATACCAGGGGTGTCATATTTGCATCATCACAGCATTGTCATGGCATCGTCACATGGCATATCACAACGTTTTCCCCCTTCACTAAACTGGGCATGGGCGTGGTTATGAGTTCAACACCCCTGGCCTACACAGCCTCTCAGAAGGGAAAATAGTAGGAAAAACAAAGGCAGGTATTATTTAATTCAATTACTGAGGACAGAAGGGTTTTTTTTTTCCAAATTCATGAAACTTTAAAATGAATTACTCTTGATGAAATCCGTCTATTACTAATCTGGAAATGGGGGGGAGAGAAATTTAAGAATTGCCTCAAGTTAAAAAAAAAAAGGCAACATAGATACATAAAAATATTCCATACAGACATAGATACATACACTCATCACACTATTCATTTTCAGGTTAAGAAACCTTATGTAAAGCATAGAAATGGACTAAGAAATAGTAAGCCAAAGAAATAAAAGGGATGAGATTAAAAAAACGAAAGGAGGTATTGCTAAATTTATTTTATGTCAAACTAGTCCCTCTACCTTTTTATTCTTTTCTATTCTTCCAAACCAATGCATGTGTAAATCACTTCATGCACTTGTGGCTCTTTAAATTTCACACTACTCTCTCTCTCTTTTTTTTAGATTCTCATCAATTTCATCTATCTACAATTTTTTAAACCTTCTCTTACCCTCTACTCATCCCCTCTCCCTTCATACATTTGTTTTCCAATTCAATATACATTCATTTTATGCTAATCAAACTATCAAACTGCCGGTGGTCACTGGCATATACATTTAATTAATAAATATTATAATAATAATACTTTATTTACGGTCACAGACCAACATGCAAGCATAACTACAAAAAAGCATAGGAAAAGCATCATGACGAACAGCTGGCCTCCAGAAGCCCCAGCCGAGAGGAACCACAGCACTCTCCTCTAATGGTTAAGGCTCTTAAAAAGAATTTTGAGACCTGAGAGGTAGTGTAAATATTATAATTATCCCCAGATATAACCAAGGAGAGAAGCAACCTAGAACTAAGAAGAAATTTCCTGACAATTAGAACAATTAATCAGTAGTACAACATGTCTACAGAAGTTGTGAATGCTCCAACACTGGAGATTTTTAAGAAGAGATTGGACAACCATTTGTCCAAAATGGTATAGAACTTCCTGCCTGAGCAGAGGGTTGGACTAGAAGACCTCCAAGGTCCCTTCCAACTCTGTTTTCTACTCTATTCTATTCTATTCTATTCTATTCTATTCTATTCTATTCTATTCTATTCCATTCCATTCCATTCCATTCCATTCCATTCCATTCCATTCCATTC